>CM074720.1:192824364-193271864 GCA_037306005.1 Rhinophrynus dorsalis | reverse complement strand
AAACAAGGCTGGTGGGTGTCACACTGTATATGTGGAGAATTTGTGGGCTGGCTACCAGAGGGCAGGGGAACAAGGCTGGTGGGGGTCACACAGTTTATGTAAGGAATCAGTGGCTACCAGTGGGTATTGGAATAAGGATGGTGGTGGTCATATAGTGTATGTGTAGAATCTGTGGCTTTCAGTGGGCAGGATAATAAGGCTGGTGGGGTCCACAATGTATGTGGGGAATCAGTGGCTACCAGTGGACAGGGTAATAAGGCTGGGGGAGGACACATAGTGTATGTAAGGAATCTGTGGCTACCAGTGGGCAGGGGAGCAAGGGTAAGGGGGTTATATAGTATATGTAGAGGATTTGTTGCTACCAGTGGTTAGGGGAATAAGGTTGTTGGGGGGGGGGGGGGGGGTGTCACATAATTTATGTATGGAATCTGTGGCTATCAGAGGGCAGGGGTAAAATGCAGTTGGGAATCACATAGTGTATATGAGGAATCTGTGGATACCAGTGGGCGGGGGGGGGGGGGCACACGCAGTGTATGTGGGGAATCTGTGGGCAGGAGAACAAGGCTAGTGGGGATACACAATGTATGAGGGGAATCTGTGGCGACCAGTAGGCAGTTGTAGAAGGTGGGTGGAGTAACACAGTGTATTTGGGGAATCTGGGCAGAGAAACATGGCTGTGGCTACCAGTGGCCAGTGGAACAAGGCTGTGGTATCAAAGTTTATATGCGTTGTTCTGTGGCTACCAGCGGCCAATGGAAAAATGCCGGCAATCAGACAGTGTATGATTGGCTACAGGTAACCAGTGGAACAATGATGGTGTATGTATGGGTCTATGGATACCAGTTGCCAGTAGAAGAAGACTGAGATATCAGTTCATGTGTGGGCCTGGTGCTACCAGTGGCAAGCCACTGGAGTATCAGACAGTGGATGTGTGGCTAATAGGGGCTAGAAGCGCAAGGTTATCAGGCAGTGTTTGAGGGGTTCTATGGCTACCAGTGGGCAATGGAACAATGCTGGGTATAAGCATACCTCCCAAGTGTCCCTCTTCGAGCCCCAAATCCCTCTGTCCCTCTTTCATACCCTGGTGTCCCTCTTTTTAGGACATCAGACTGTGTGGTGGGTATATAAGTGTATCACATTGCTCCACAGCAGTAAAACACACATTAATGTTTGTTTAACCCCTTAAGGACCGGGAAAATCAGAGGTGGATTTGACTTAAGGACCGGAGCAATTCTGACCTTTTTGACTATGTCTTTGTTCAACAGTGTTTTCCCTCTTAGGCTTTTATTCCATCCCCATAAATGATATACTGTTTTTTTTTTACAAACAAATAGGGCTTTCCTTTGATACCCCACTCATATGGATAACCCACCATTTACTTTATTAAAATTAAAGAAAAAGGTAAAAAAAAATGTAAAAAACCCACCATTTTTGTTTTTTCTCTTGGATCAATTGGGCGCAAAGGGTTACATTTTTATGGAGACTGCATGAAAGGTATGACCACTCAGTCATACCTACAAAATGCGCAGTTTAAAGTGGCCACTGTCCCCCCCCGGGTGAAAATCCCCATATCTCTTTTTCCCACCCTATTTTCCCACTTTTTTGTTCATTACATTTGGCGGTGTGTGTAAGTGTATTACATGACTCCACAACAATCACACTTCCAATTTTGTTTCTTGAGATGTTTTTTTTTTTTTGTTTTTTTTTTTTAATAAAATTTTTTTTTTTTTTTTTTTTTTTTTTACAAATAAAATAAGTGTTTTTTGTTTTTTTTTAAAAAAAAAAAAAAAAAAAAGTATATTTAGCAGGTCAGAAATTGACCTGCATTTAGCCATCCTCCTGCACCAGCAGTGAAGGGTTAACACCCCCAGCTGCTGTATTTTGTATTTCCACTAGGTGTCTCCTCCCTGCTTCTGTGTGCCTTACTTTGATGTAAGGGACGCATTGGCAAAGAGGAGACACTAGAGGCAGTAAGTAGCACCGCCTCATTCATTTGTTTTAGGATGCCGGTACATGTGATCGCTGACGCAGTGATCACATGACCTGGCACAACCGACCGAGGCTAAGACTGAGCGGTCCGGTACTGGACCGCTCAGTCTCAGCCTGGATTGAATGGTAGCAGCGTGCACGGCGGCGCGCTGCTACCATTTAACTCTTGACGTACCAGGACCGTCACTGGTCCTTAAAGCAAATTTACCCTTGACGGTCCTGGTACGTCAAGGGTCGTCAAGGGGTTAAACATTGTTATATTGTTTATACATTATCTGTGTAAATAAAATACTTTGGTGTTGCTCGTGATAATTTATTCGGTTACATCAATGGCTCATATGTATTAAAGCAACCTGGTTTTATTCTGGAGTAAACCAACTGCACAATAGGGGACAAATAAAAGTTCTTAAAATCCACTGCACTTGAATAGAGTTTTTAACCTCTTGAATGCTAGAGACGTCTCCAATGATTTGCTTTGCAATGCATTGAAGACCGCTCTAGCATTCAAGGAGTTAAAACCCCTATTTAATGTGACAGGAATTTTGATTTGTTCCCTGTGGTACAGTTGGTTTACACCACAATAACTTCAGTTAGTTAGAACAAAAAACAATGGCAATAGTTGAACATAAAATGACTTACTTCTTAACTCTTTGCATTGCATTATATATATATATAGATTAGTAAAATAAACATATATGATGTGTAAGGATAACTCACTCCACACCATAGCGTTATCATCACTGCCATTGGTGGCAGGCACTCTGTTGAATTTTGCTGTGGGCTCTAGCCCCAGATCGTTTTGGAACCTAGAAACGCCCCTGGTGTACCCCTCTAGCACTCAAAGGGTTAAGTTGAGGTAACATAGCAATATAACACACGGTGGCTCTTCAGTTGAGGCAACATAGCAATATGCTGAGGGAACAAATAGAAAGTGGTGTTTGAGGCTTGCCCTCTGTAACATACAACAAAGCATCTCTCCCCCTTTAAGGAGAAAGGGCGGGAATCAGGAAGCAGGAAGTGGAGGAGTGACAACTGAGACAGTTAGTGAGGTGACTGAAGAGATGAAGAGTTAAATAAAAGAGTTGCTATTAAGTCTATCCCTGAGTTTGTATTTTATGGAAACATTACACCCTCATACTGAAACAGAGTGTATGGAGGGTTACAATTATCTGTGGGAGGTGAAACAGTATGTTTGTGGGGTCATGATCCTGAGAGAGAGTGTGAATGGACCAGAAGAAGTTACCGATATCCCCTACTTCACAAGCGAGTGGCAGCTATATTTCTTTTGTCAGTTGGATAGTGGTGGGCGGGCTGGAAGTGGCGGGCCAACTCCCTGTATGATAAACATACCCCCATTCAATCACCCAATGGGAGCAGTAAAGTCCCCATTGAAATCACCCAATAGGCGTTGTGTCTCCTAATGAGACATAAATTATGCAATGAGGCATTCTGTTCAATGTGTGTTTGTTTTCTGAGGAGGCATAAATTATGTTCTGTGTGTGTGGTACCATAAATTATGCAGTGAGGCTTATTCTTTATTATATATATATAGATGTGTGTGTATATGTATATTTCTATGTGTGTGTATGTATGTATATATGTGTGTCTATATATGTATTTATATTTGTGTGTGTGTGTGTGTATATATATGTATGCGTCTGTGCGTATATATGTATATTTGTATGTGTGTGTGTGTGTGTGTGTGTGTGTGTGTGTGTGTGTGTGTGTGTGTATGTATGTATGTATGTATGTATGTACACATATGGGCGCATGTTGTATATAGGCCTGCACGCAGATGCTGGCTTGCTGAATGGCAATTCTAGCACTCTTAACCCCTTAAGGACCGGGAAAATCTGATGTCGTTTTCCCTTAAGGACCGGAGCAATTCTGACCTTTTTGACTATGTCTTTGTTCAACAGTGTTTTCCCTCTTAGGCTTTTATTCCACCCCCATAAATTATATACTGTTTTTCTATGCACAAATAGGGCTTTCTTTTGATACCCCACTTATATAGATAACCCACCATTTACTTTATGAAAATTAAAAAGTAAAAAAACACAACATTTTTTATTTTTCTCTTGGGATCAATTGGCCACAAAGGGTTAAATTTTTATGGAGACTGCATGAAAAGTATGTCCGGTCAGTCATACCTACAAAATGCGCAGTTTAAAGTGGCCATTGTCCCCCCTGGGTGAAAATCACCATGTCCCTTTTTCCCACCCTATTTTGACACTTTTTTATAACTGGCATTTGGTAGTGTATATAAGTGTATTACATGGCTCCACAACAATCACACTTGCAATATTGTTTAGTTATATATATATATATATATATATATATATATATATATATATATATATATATATATATATATATATATATATATATATATATAAACATTTTTGGTAAAAAAAAAAAAAAAAAAAAAGTGAAATTTACTCACTGATATTTGTATTTCCTCTGTGTCCTTCCACGGCACTGTGGGCTTTTGCTCCGCCTTCCAGCTGGGTAGGACCAATCTTTACATTTTGTTTGCTACCTCTTCTCTGCAGTTATACAGTTTGGCCAAGCTGAAAGATCCAAGAGGTTAGAGATAGCCAGACCATTATGTAGTAATATACATTGGCATATTTGAATGAGCAAAGGAACGGATACAGATACCATCATACTCTAGGGTGGGTTGCCGTGGAAGGACACAGAGGAAATACAAATATCGGTGAGTAAATTTCACTTTTCCTCTGTGTCCAATCCACGGCACTGTGGGACTTACCAGAGCAGTACCCCACATAGGGATGGGCAGCCCAGAGGATTTACAGTTGGATGGCTGCTTCAAGCACCTTTTGCCCGAATTTGGCATCTGCAGATGCTTGTAAGTCCAGTTTCTAATGTTTGATGAACGTGGAAACTGAAGCCCAGGTTGCGGCCTTACAAATTTCTTCTGGGGAAGCTGCCGCTTTGAGGGCCCAAGAAGTTGCCATGGCCCTGGTTGAATGGGCTTTCAGCCCTTTTGGTGGATCCTGATTCGCTGTTTCATATGATAGGGAAATACAGTCTCTTATCCACCTTGCTATAGAGGCTTTGGAGGCTGCTGAACCTTTATATTGACCTCCAAAGTGGACTAGAAGGAAGTCCGATTTGCGGAAGTCCTTAGTCCTAGAGAGGTATATTTGCAAACACCTGACCAGGTCCAAGTTGTGCAGGCGTTTTTCCAGTTCGTGTTCTGGATGAGGACAGAAGGAAGGCAATACTATATCTTGGTTAAGATGTAATTGTGAAATAACTTTTGAGCGAAAAGAGGGTTTTGGTCGCAATACCACCTTATCCTGATGAAATGTAATGAAAGGGGATACAGCCACCAGGGCTTGAAGTTCACTCACCCTCCTGGCTGAAGTAACTGCAATTAGAAATGCTGTCTTCAAAGTCAGATGTTTAATAGACACTTCTTGCAGTGGCTCAAACCATGGGTGGGAGGCCAACTGTTGTAAAACCAGATTTAGATCCCATGGGGGAATGGTTTCTCTAATAGTTGGTTTAATTTTAGATATAGATGTTAGATAGCGTTTTACAAGGTAATTATCTGCAAACAGAGTGGCCTAAATAGCTGATAATGCTGATAGTTGTACCTTCAATGATGATGGTTTTAAACCTTTTTGGAATCCATCTTGCAAGAAATCCAGAATTTTCATAGGAGATATGGTAGATCTGTCCAGTTGACGCCTCTTACACCAGTTGTAAAAAATTGACCACACTCTGTAGTATATCCTTGTGGATGATGCTTTCCTCCCTTTGAGCATAGTGTCTATAACTTCTTCTGAGGTTCCTTGTAATCTCAGAGACTGCCGCTCAGCCTCCAGGCCCAGAGCTGGAAGAATGCGGGGTTTGGATGCTGAATGGGTCCCTGTAACAGCAGGTCTGGGATGACTGGAAGAGGTAGAGGGGTTCTGCAGGACATCCGGAGTAAATCTGGAAACCATGGTTTCCTTGGCCAGTGTGGAGCAATCAGAATTACTTCTGCCTTGTCTTTTCTGATCTTTCTGATGACCTCGTTTATCAGAGGGAGAGGAGGAAACAGGTATGCCAGCCTGAACTGCCATGGGATTCTTAGGGCATCTCGTCCTAAGGCCTGAGGGTCCTGCCACCTGGATAGGTACCTTGCACATTTTTTGTTTTGACTTGTGGCCATGAGATCCACCTCTGGGAGATCCAGTTTGGTTACCACAAGTTGAAATATTTCTGAGTTTAACTCCCATTCCCCTGGATTGAGGGGGTGTCTGCTTAGATAATCCGCCTGTGTATTTAGTTGTCCCGATAGAAATGAGGCCGTGAGGGAATGTAGATTCTGTTCCGCCCACAGTAGGATCTTGATTGCCAGACAATTCAGTTGGTTGCTGCGGGTTCCTCCCTGGTTCAGTATGTATTGGACTGCAGTGGAGTTGTCCGATCTGATCAGGACCGGTTGTTGTTGAAGTTCTTGACTGAAGTGCTTTAGTGTGTTCCAGACTGCCTTTAGCTCTAATACATTGATATGCAGTGCCTTCTCCTGGGTAGTCCATGTACCTTGGATTGTCTTGTTCTTCCAAATTCCTCCCCATCCTAATCTGCTGGCATCCGTATGAAGAATCTGCCAGTCTGGCTCTGTCAGAGTTCTGCCTTTTGCTAGATTCGCAGGCTGTGTCCACCAGTGTAGTTCCCGTCTGGTCTGCTTTGAGACTGGTATCACCTGGTGGAAATTTATGGGTTGTCTTTTGTAGTAAGTTAGGTAATGCATTTGGGTCATTCGAGCATGGGTTCGGGACCAGGGAATTACCTGGTAGGCTGATGTAAGGTGCCCCAGGAGCCTGGAGAATGCTTTTGCTGATCTTTCTCTTCTCTGAAGAAACTTGCTGACATGACTGTGTATTCTTCGTTGACGGTCTGATGACAGATATGGAATGACTTTGAGTAAATGTTGTCGTCTGAGGAATGCCATGACGTTGGACATAATTTTTGTGAATATCCGCGGTGCAGATGCCAGTCCGAATGGTAATGCCCTGTATTGGAAGTGCTTGCCGAAGATGTGGAACCTGAGGAATTTCCGATGTTGCTGTCGTATCGGCACATGGTAATATGCATCTTGAAGGTCTATGCGCGTCAAGTAGGCGCCTTGTTGTATCAGTTTCATTGTGGATGAGACTGTTTCCATCTTGAAGTGCTGTAAGCGAAGGAAAGCGTTGAGGTCTTTCAGATCCAAAATGAGACGAAGCTCCCCTGTAGGCTTTAAAGTATAGAAAAGAATCGAATAGAAGCCTCTGAATTTTTGATGAGAAGGAACTTCCTCCATCACCTGTTTGTTCAGCAGAGGCTGTAAGGCTCGTTGCATCTTCGGAATCATAGTTTTTTGTCGTATTTTGGAGCACCGAAATGGATGTTGAGGAGGAGCAGTTTTGAATTCCAGTAAATACCTCTTCTGGATAATTTCCCATACCCATTTGTCTGGATGGATCTGAGCCCAGGCCAAATGGAATTCCTCCAGCCTGCCCCCCACTGGAGGAGAAGGGGGGAGACTGGCTTCATTGAGGGACTTGTCCCGCCGCTGGAAATCCCTGCGATTTCCAGGCCTCTGACCGATCTGCGAACCCCGCTTTCTTTGCTCGTAGCCTCTTCCTGGCTTATAACTTCGAGCCTCCCGAAAGGACTGTCTTCTGTACTGTCCTGAACGTCCTGGAGATCTTCTGACCTTCTTGTCTTGTGGTAGAAACTGGCTCTTACCTCCAGATGATCGTTTAATTATATCTTCCAGCTGATCTCCAAATAATTTAGCGCCTGAAAAGGGGAAGGGAGACTAGTTTGTTCTTGGAAGAAGGATCAGCTTCCCATGCCTTAATCCACATGGCGCGTCTGGCTGTTACTGAGAGCGACGAAGCTCTTGCTAGCAGACAGATATTATCTAAAGAGGCGTCACATGAGTAATTGATGGCGTCTTTAATGATGGCTAATTCCTTAATTAGTCGTGCTCTAGAGACTGAAGATTCTATCTTCTCTTCTAGATCTGTAACCCAAATCCTTAGGGTCCTAAAGGTAGATGCCAGGGCCGTAGCGGTTTTGAGATTTTGGCCAATAGTGGCAAACTGTTTCTTCAGTACACTATCTGCTTTCTTCTCCATTGGATCTTTCAATGTAGTACCGTCCTCCAGGAGAATGGTGGTTTGCCTTGATGTTTGGGCGATTGCCGCATCTACCTTAGGTGGAGTATACCAATTGGATGTTTCTTCTTCTGGGAAGGGGTACATCCGGTGGAATCTTTTGGAAATGGCTCCTCTTTTCTCGGTCTGCTTCCATTCACTAGTAATAATGTCTTGAATTGAGCTGTGTACCGGAAACTGTGGAACTGTCTTCTTGTATCCCACGAATGCAGCATCCATCACGTTTAAGTCTTTTTGGGCATCCTCCAATACAAGAGTTTTTCTCAAGGTTTTGATAAGATGATCCATCTTGTCTGTGCTAAAGCTGCCAGCTTCTTCAACTAGCTCCCCTTCTTCCGCTGAAGAAGCCGCTGACTCCAAGTCAATATACGTATCATCGTAGTCATCATGGATGCCGGATGGACCCTCCACTGGGTCTGAAGTTCTAGGGCGCTTCCTTGCCGTCTCCTGCATTGAAGTGAATGTGTCCTGCATGGAGGTCTTCATCCAGGACAAGAAGTCCTGGAATTGAAGAGGCACATTCCCCCCTGCTGCTTGTAGACATGTTGTACATAATTTTGCAGGGTTAGTAACAGGCAGGGTATTATTGCATCCAGCACAGGGTTTCTCCTTTGGTGCTGCTTTTTCATCTTTAGCAGATTCAGGATTTTAGCAGATTCTGGGTGCCTTCTGCCAGACCAGTCCTCCGGTACGTGCAAGCGCCGTCTTGATGGGTATCGAATGCTTTTACTTTCAAGTGTTGTGAGAGCGGGAGGCTTAGCCTCCGTCCTCCAGCTGGGTAGGACCAAAAATAACTGCAGAGGAGAGGTAGCAAACAAAATTTAAAGATTGGTCCTACCCAGCTGGAAGGCGGAGCCAAAGCCCACAGTGCCGTGGATTGGACACAGAGGAAAAAGTGGGTTGTGTTTTTTTTTTTTATTTAAAAAAAGTGTATAATTGCAGGTCAAAAATTGACCTGCATTTAGCCAGCCTCCTGCACCAGCAGTGAAGGGGTTAATACCCCCAGCTGCTGGGGGGGGTTTTACCACTAGGTGTCTCCCGTCTATCTCTGTCTCCCTTACTTTGATAGCAAGGGAGACAGAAAAAGAGGAGACACACAGAATTAAGCATGCGTTGTGTGCTTACCTCTGTCTCAGAATGCCGGTACATGTGATCGCTGATACAGCGATCGCATGAACAGGTAGAAGAAAGAAGGGCTGAGACTGAATGCCCTGGTCTCGGAGCGCTCAGTCTCAGCCTGCAATTAATGTTAGCAGCGTGCACGGAGGCACGCTGCTATCATTTACGCCATGACGGTCCTGGACCGTCATGGGTCGTTAAGGGTATAACAACCCATGACGGTGCAGGACCGTCATGGGTCCTTAAGGGGTTAACATGTGCAAACTTTTTAATTCTCCCCACTCCATTACCATCTCCTGCATTTTTTCCCTCCCCCCGCTACAATCCTTACAAAAAGGTATTTACGACCCTCTGCAAGAAGAGTGTAGATTCTCTTGTCTTATCTGTAGTTATATTTTCTTAACCCAACACAAAGCTAAACTTTGAATTGTATGTATCACTGTGAATTCTGTGTCCTTTTACTCAGAAATGCTTTAGACTTGAGAAAGGGAGGTTCTCCCGAAAGCTTGTCAATCCAAAATTCTGTTAGTCCAATAAAAAAGGTATTACAAGATAATTATTTTGTTTGATATTTTACATCTGCATCACTGGACTAATACGGCTACAACCTCCACTCTATATATTATATATAATGAAATTGGTGTGCGTTTCAGGGTGGAACGCAGAGGCCTACCTTGTCAGTAATTAGAGAAAGGCATAAATAGGAGGACTTACCAATTCCCTCCTTCCTCCGGATCTTTGCTGCTTACAGGTGCTGCCCGTACCCGCCATTCCAGTGGGGAAGAGACTTTGGGCTGCATGGAACTCTCCGCCTCGCCATTAGACGAAGTCGGCGTTTCAGGAATTACTTTCCTGGATCTGACAGCTGCTGCGGTCACTGTGTCAGGTATTTTGTATCTGCATATAAAAGTAAATAAAGTCGCGGGATGCAATGTCCCGCTCCTACCGCCAGCTGACGTAAAAAAAGACTGGAGAGGAGAAGGGGGAAGTGACTTTTTAATGATTTCCGGGTCAGAGTTAAAACACCATCTAGCGGGAGACGTGACCCATTTGTTATCATAGCCGTGGAAGGGGACACGGAGGAAAGGTGCTTTTCCCTCCTGTCATTTTCTTAAAGCGGAACTACCACCACTAAACATCTTCAGCTCAAATAATTCCCCATCTGGCGACTAGCTGCTTAGTAGTGCTAGTCACCCTAATTATTACTTTGTTATCCATTCTTCTCAGGCTGATAGGAGTGCAGACATCTTCCCATAATGACATCTGCACGGCTGCGCTGTCAGTCCCAGCCAGCTCTAGGAGGCGTTGCTAGGAGCCGTTCGGCTCCAAAAGGGACTGACAGCGCAAGCGTACAGACGTCACTATGGGAAG
The DNA here is from genome assembly GCA_037306005.1 of Rhinophrynus dorsalis. Lineage (NCBI taxonomy): Eukaryota > Metazoa > Chordata > Amphibia > Anura > Rhinophrynidae > Rhinophrynus > Rhinophrynus dorsalis. The sequence continues at coordinate 193,261,203 of CM074720.1, read as the reverse complement.
ATGTCTGCGCTCCGTCCTGCCTGTCAGCCCGAGAAGAATGGATAATCCTATTTAACAAGGTAATAATTATGGCGACTGGCTCTACTAAGCAGCTAGTCGCCTGATGGGGAATTATTTGAGCTCAAGTTGTTTAGTGGTGGTAGTTCTGCTTTAATAATGTTTTCCATATGCTCACCCAACAGCATTTGGCTTGAAAATGGAAAAGCTACTCGCTTGTTTTTAGAGGAGGTATCAGAACCTAAGGATTTGAGCCTCAAGGCTCCTTTGCTATGATAGACTAGGCTGAGGATCTTGACAGACGCTTGATGATATCTAAAAGAGGAATCACATCAAAACCTGACAGCTTAATTTGATGGTTGCAACTTCTTTATTCAATTCTGAACAGGAAACTGAAGACAAACGTCTCTTCAAATTCACCGAGCCACATACTGATGTTTCTAGTAATACATTCTAATGCAGTAGCTAACTTTAAATCCTGACCTAGGACAGAGTATTGTTTGTTAAGGGCCATCTCCATCTTCCTTTGCATAGCATATTTAAAGGGAGTATCCATCTTCCACAAGTATAGCTGCTGTTCTGGCAAAATAAGCAACGGACGCATCAATTCTTGGTGAATGGTAGGAAGATTTTACTTCATTCTATAACTCTTTGAACATCAGAAGGGTATGGAACATTGCAAAGCAATGCACTGCATACCCCTTTGGCACTCAATGGGTTAAAAGGGTACATTTCAGTAAACCTTTTTGGTCATACCTAATGTTTTATTCCCTCCCATTCAGATTCAATGAAATCAGAAACTGAATAATGAATGGGTAAAAGGTTAAATTTACTCACCGATATTTTGTCTTCCTCTGTGTCCTTCCACAGCAATACTGTGGGTTTTGACGACTCCTCCCAGCTGGTAGGACCAATAAACATCCGTTCAACTCTGCTACGGCGGTTATACTATTGTTCGAGTTGGAACAAGAACACGTTCATAATATAGCAGAGAAATATCCAAGTATACAGATGTAGAGGCATTAAAACAGGCAAAAATGAAAAATACAATACTTTACCAACCCAAAAAAGGGAGAGGTGCCATGGAAGACAAAGAGGAAAACAAAATATAGGAGATTAAATTTCACCATTTCCTGTGTGTCCATTCCACGACAATACTGTGGGACTTACCAGAGCAGTATCACAGGAAGGGCTGCTTCATGCACCCGTCTGCTGAATACTGCATGTTCAGATGCTTGAATGTCCAATTTATAAGGTTTAATAAAAAGAGGGACTTTATCCGCTGATTCATAAGCAAGTCTGATACAAATCTCTTATCCAACGTGCAATAGAAGCCTTAGAGAATGCTGTGCCTTTAAAATTTCAGCAGAAGTTAACAAAGAGGGTAGTCTTTCTAACCTGTTGAGTTCTATGAAGATAAATTTGTAAACACTACAGGAGATCCAGGTTGTGTAAAACTTTCCAGTATCATGCTTAGGATTAGTGCAAAATGAAGGAAGCACAATTTATTGGCTCACATGAAACTGAGACACCACCTTGGATCTAAAGGATGGTTTAGGATGTAATACTACTTTATCCTGGTGAAATACCAGGAATGGTGCAACACATAACAGACCCTGCAACTCACTTACACGTTTGCTGATGTAATGGTAGTATGAATGGTCTTCTGGGCAAGATATTTAATGAAAAATTTTCTAAAGGTTCAAAATGTGGGATGAGCACATAGCTGTTGCAACACTAGGCGGAGATCCCAGAGAGGTATCACCTCTGGGAAATTGGTTTGATTTTAGCGATGACTGATGTAGAACGACAAACCAAGTAATGACCCACAAAGGGTGTGTTGCTAAGACAGACGAGAGAGCGGGCAATTGAATCTTGAGAGATACAGGTTTCAAGCCTTTCTGGAAGCCTTCTTGGGAGTAAACATGTATGGTTTGTTGTAATACAGAGGTCTAGGCAGCTGCTTAGACAGACACCACTTGTGAAATGTGGACCAGACTCGGTAATAGATTTTAGAAGAGGAGAGGCTTCTCCCTGCAAGCATGATCTCAATAATCAAGTCAGAGAGACCTTTAGCTCTTAGCGAGATCCATTCAGCCACAAGAAAGCCGGATCTGTGTGACAAACGGTACCCGGTGTTAGCAGATCTGGAACCAGAGTAAGCTGTAGAGGAAGTTGGATGGACATTCTTGTTAGATCTGCATATCATAGTTTTCTTGGCCAGTTTGGAACTATGAGAATGACACTGGTTTGGTCCAGTCTGATCTTCCTGACTACTTATGAGAGCAGTGGGAATGGGAGGAAACACATAAGCCAGTTTGGAATCCCATTTGAAGCATAGAACATCCTGCCCCCGAGCACTTAAGGTCTTCCAGCGGGACAAAAATGTCCGGCATTGACTGTTCTCTGCAATTTCCATCAGATATACAGTTAGGGAGCTGTTTTCCACAACTTGTAGGAAGACCTCTTTTTAGGGACCATTCTCCTGGATCTGTACTCCATCTGCTGAGGAAATCCGCTTAACAATTTTGATTTCATGACAGATGAAGCGGTCAGAGGTCGGAGAGGTTTTTCTGCCCACTGAAAGATCTATATAGCCAGCTGGTTGAGCAGTGGACTTTGTTTCCCTTTGATTTGATAGTTAACTGAAGGTTTTGATGTTGTCTGAAATTACCAGGACAGCTTCGCCCTGTAGATCTGCCTGTAAACTTTGGAGTGTCTTCCAAACTGCTAGAAGTTCCAGAAGATGTGTGTGAAGTTAACGCTCCTGAGGAGCCCAGGACCAAGTGCTGGTTTCAAATGCCTGCGTTGCTTGCATCTATTGTTACAATTTTCCATACAGGGTCCTGTAATGGCTTGCCCTTTCATAAGCTGTGGGGATTGCACCAGAGAAGCTCCTTCCTTGTGGATGATCGCACAGGGTTCTTCATCAACAATTGGAAGAGTTTCTTCTTTGGAACCGTAAGTAATTCTCCAAAGTTATTCTGCTGTGAAATCTTGCCCAAGGCACAATATGATGTTCAGAGGACAGATTTCCCAGAAACTGAATGTTTTTGCAAAACTCTTTACCCTTGTCAGAAGTTTTTGTTGTCGCTTGTGAGACAGAGTTGCTAGGGCTCAAGATATGTTTATCTGAATCTCAAAAAAAAAAAAAAAAAAAAAAAAAAAAGACCCATGAATGACCCAACCTAGTTTCTGCTAGAGGGTTACGCAAGCCTTTGTGCATGTAACAGACCTCTCATATCGTTCACAAATCAATGTCGACCAAAATATGGTACAACCTGAACACCCCTGTTGGCACATGGTTGCCATGGGAACTGCTAGGACACTTGTGAATACTCCTGGGGCTGAGGCCAACCCAAAAGGTAGGGACCTATACTGGTAGTGGGTTCCCAAGATGTGGAATCTGAGGTACTCCCGGCGGTTCAGTATCACCAAGATGTGGTAATATGCATCCTTCAGATCTATTCTGGTGAGGTAAGCGTGAGGTTGTACCATCTTTAATACAGATGGTTTCCATCTTGAAAAAGGTATTTATGAACTTCAGGTCCAAGATGAGGCGCAGGTCTCCTGAAGGCTTTAAAAAAAACAAAACAAACAAAAAGGAATATATTCCTTTGAATTTCTGATGGTCTGGAACACCTTCTAGAACACTGTTCTGCAAATGAATCTGAATAGCTAATATCATGCTGTTCGTCAGTTTGTTTTTGAGAGTAGAGGTTTTGAATTTCAAAATCACTGGGACTGTCTGAAAATCCAACGCATACCTTATTTCCAAGATCTCCATGACCGACCTGTCTGGGTTAATCTGCCTCCAGGTGTCCAAGATAGGGTTCGGTTAGAGTCACTGGAAATTTTGTTGGAAATATGTATGAGCTCCAGATCTGATGTTCTGGTCTGCTGTTCTTTTTCTTTGATCATAAGATGATTCAGATCTGTACCCGCATGCCTCAGAAAAGGACTGCCTTCTGAATTTTGTAGTTCTATAAAGCAAGTTCTTTTGACGTCTCAATTTGGTCACCAAACAATTTTTAACCCATGAAAAGGAGACCAGTCTGTTCTTAGAGCAGACATCAGCCTCCCAATCTTTAATCCAAAGAGCACGATGAGCAGTGACAGACAGGACAGATAACCGTGCCATATATAGTGTATTGTCCAATGAGGCGCCACAGGTAATTTTGACTGCATCTTTGAAGAAATCTCCTTCAATAAATGGGATATTCACTTCTAAATCAGAAAGCCATAGGTGGAAGGACCAAAACATGCAAGCCTTGGCCATAGCACATTTCATTTTCTGCCCCACTGTAGCATATTGCTGTTTGAGGGCACTATTTGCTCTTTTGTCCATAGGATCACACAAGGTTGTGCAGTCTTTAAGCAGAATGGAGGTCCTGTGCGAAATTTGCTCAACAGCTGCGTCTGCTTTGGGTGCAGTAGACTAGGCTGCTGTATGTTCATCTGAGAATGGGTACATGCACTCAAAGTGCCTGGACAGGGATGAGCCTTGTTTCCATTCCATATTGATAATCACCTGAATACAGCTATGGACAGGAAATTGAGGCATGGTTTTCTTATGACCTATAAATGCTGAGTCCATGATACTGAGCTCTTTGTGTGTTTCAGACAAGCCCAAAGTCTTCCTCATAGACTTGATAAGCCTGTCAAGTTGTCTAAGCTGAAATTGCCAAACTTTCAGTAGACTCCCCCTCTCCTGTGGATGACAACCAGTCTTCCTCTTTATCTACAGGTAATCTGGAAGGACCTTCATCTGGGTGAGACACCCGTGGGCATTTCCTGGCTTACTTCTGCGTAGACGAGAACGTTTCATGCAGACACGTACACATCCATCACAGGAAATCCTGAAACTGGGATGGAATATCATTCCCAGCAGCAATTTTAAGACATTCACTGCAAAGTTTTGCAGGGTCAGAGGCAGATAATTTGGCATCACAGCCTGCACAGCTTTTGGTCGTAGGAAGATTTTTTTTTTCCTTAGGGGTGTGAGGAAGTGGTTTAGATTTCTCCCCTTTAGAGTTCTTGAACGTAGACATCCTTAAGTTACAGGTTTTAAACAGTGCAATAAATAAGAAGCAATGTAAAACACTCTATAGCATAAACAGGCTAATATAAGTAAAAGCTATACTCACGACTCCTGTTTCAGGTCACCATCTTGCTCCTTATGTACTTTCAACCTTATAGTTTGTTCCTTGTGGTTTTGAGTTCTAGCAGTGGAACACACAGGGCTGAACCTCCAGTTTTAGCCTGACAAATGGAGACGTCATGATCCGGCACCACTCTATAGTGTTGTTGCAAGGAAATGAAGAGACAACTGGCAGCACGTGTTCTGTACCTACCTACAACGGATCCACGTGGTATGAGATCCGGACAACTGATGAGAATGCGATCCATACTTAGGGCAAACATATCCTATATAATAATTCGCCAAGTTGTGTGTAACGCCCGACATGTGCAGTAGACACTGCTGCGCGTGCGGCAGTCATGCGCAGTACAGACTGGCCACGCCTGATACAGAGCTGGGCGCTCCGAAGGAGTGTCCAGCTCTGTATCAGCAGTGGCGCGGGCAGTCTCTACTGCGTGTGACTGCCCCGCGACCGGCTGCCAGAGGCACTGTGGCCCGTGTAATGGGCTGTTCAACTAGTAAAGGTATAAGAAAATAAGAGAAAAAAAAAAGTGTGAGAAAGAGAGGCTCCTGCCTCCATCCCCAACTTGGTAGGACCAAATAACTGCAGTAGCAGAGTGGAGCAGACATTTTATAAAAAAAATTTTTGGACCTACCAGCCAGGAAGAGGAGTCAAGGCCCTCAGTATTGCCGTGGACTGGACACAGAGGAAAAACCAGTGATGCCCTATGATTCCCTATAAAGGCTGTATCTAAAATGCCCAATACTTGTCACATATCGGATAACCCAAGGATCTGCCTCATATTCTTGAGAAAGGTTTCTATTCTGCCCAGATGAAAGGAACACGATTCTTCAGTAATTTTTCCTTCAGAAGAAGATCCTGCAAACTCCTTGCTCTTCTAAATCTTCTAATCTGACAGCAGTACCTTTCACAGGATCCTCTAGACGTGGAGGTTTCTTAGGTGCTGAGGCTTCTTACCTGGCTGAGAAGGTATCATGCAGGGATGTATTCATCCATGCAAGGAAATCCTGAAATTATGTGGGCATATCCTGACCTGCAGCCTTTTTTAAGACATTTTGATAAAAGTTTAGGAGTTATCTGACAGTGGAATCTTTTTTGTCACAGGCAGCACAATTCTTTTGCTTTAGGCAAAGCCATTTCCTCCTTGAAAGTAACTTAAGGGGAAGTCATATCTTTATTTGAGGGTTGTTTAGAAGTAGTAGACATGCTGAAGGCTTAAAAAAAAATACATAAATAATATATAGAGATAGATATATCTGATATATATGTGTAGATATATAACTTGCATAACCACAGGTGCATTGCATTTGCATAGGTATAATGATGGGGTGTTACATAAAGAAATGCACTGAACTCCTCATTTTTAGAGTGTTAACCACACAAAAACCCTAATCTAAATGGGGCTTTTGACCATTTGATGCCAGGCTGCAGGACTCTCTGTAATTTTGTGTAGGAAGACACTTTAGACATTTTATGATTATTTAGGTAGTCTATTTTCTAGAAATAAGCTTTCATATGGATGTATAGTGATAACTTTCAGCGTAGTTTTACCAAATAACCAATGGAATGTGCACTTTCAGTTGATAAAGTGGTAAAAAAAAAAACCCTTTTGTGCACCTTTTTATCAGGAATCTCTGCAGAACATGCATGTTGATACATTTATACATTTTTGGAACCTCTGCAGTCAGAGTAGATTGAAACTTTCACAACAAATACATTTGTTTAACAGTATGATAGCAGAAACAACATTTTGCTTGCTCCTGAAGTAGTAACTGTGGTTACTAAGTGTTTTTGCCAAATATTATATTGATTTTACTGTAATATTTTAATATATGTGTTACTGGCCCATTTTTACACCAGTATGGTGGTAGAATATTCCCCTCCACAGCATGGCTAGGAATTTAGGTGTGCATTTTAGTATTCCTACAGGCGATTTGTTGCATGTCCTGTGATATCTAGCCCCTTATTCCTGTAGATCAAGATCTCTGGCTGCTACATCAGTGGAGGTGGATACCGGGGTAACCATCCTGAGGTTTTTTTTACCAGGAGTGCAATACATACGTAGAAGCAGTTTTAAAAGCCTCTAAGACACGTGGCTAACATTCATAAGAGCACAGGGTGCAGGTGAAGATGTAGAAGAACTCCAATAATACTAAACTTTGAAGGATTCTTCTGCACTGCTGTTCTTTTTGTCATTTATGCACATATCAGTAATTGTGTACACAAACATTTTAACGTGTACATATATGTCTGGACTCTGGCAAGTTCAGCAAACTCACTTAAAATACAGTACATAGACAACAGTATGTGAACAACTGCTTGTTGAAAATATCAATCCAAAATGATACAAATTAAAATGGAGTTGGTCCACCCTCTTGCGGCTATAAACAACCTTCACATATCTAGAATAGGGGAGGATTTTCAGCGCTCTATCTCCAAATGTAACCAGATATTTTATAAACCTCTCTTATTGCAAATAGAAAGATTCTGCCCCAGAAAATATAACTCTCAGATTTAACAAACATACAACAATGATACTGAGGCGACTCTTACGATTCACAATAAATTCCTAAAATGCTTATTGTTCTTAAATAGATATATGTAAACACAATCAGGATTCTCTCACAGTTTTTTGTTCAATATAACAGTCCCACTTCCACAGTCCTAGAATTTCCCAATTGGTCACACGAAATTCAGAATCCTTCTTTTATTCCTTTTGTGGCCCGTAATTCCACTCCGGTGCGATGTGCAATGATATATATACAATATTGTCAGTAACAAATCACATTAAAATGGATTTCCAATTTAAGCATCTACTCACTGGTTAAATTATTTTTATCCCACGTAGAACTATGGTCTCAAAATTCACTTCTTTCCGTCTCTATTAACCTTTCCTTTGGTATGCAGAAGTCGGTCAGACATATTCTCCCACAATTACCATATATGAATAAGAGATGTAAAAGTTAAAGGGATAGTAATACTTCGTTTTAACTTTATTTTATTTTGTAGGCATTAAAAAACATGAAGAATGATATGTCTTATCTCTCAAACCTTTATGGTTTAAGAGATATTCACAAGCAAAGTTTCCCCCTCTGCCCCTTTTTCCTAGTGTAAGCCATCTCTTCTCAGATGTGAATCTAGTTGTAAGACTGGACAGATAACAGCAGGGGACAATCTTCTTTGTATGAAAAGAATGAAAGCCCTTCCCCCCTTGACAAGTTTTTCAGCTTTTTCCCTTATCTTAATTGAAGATTGTCCCTCTCTGCAGTGTACCTGGGCACTTCCCTTCTGATTTGGCTGAATGGGGGGGGGGGGGATACTTTGCTTGTGAATATCTCTTAAACCATAAAGGTCTGAGAGATAAGACTTACATCGTTCTTCATGTTTTTTTAATGCCTACAAAATAAAATAAAGATAAAACGAAGTATTACTATCCCTTTAAACCTCAGTCTTAGCCAATTAATATGAAAGTGTTAATTATCTACTCAGAATAGTAGATAGTATCCCCCAGCACAGTATTCTGTCGCCTGTACACAGAAGTATTCTCCACTTTGTTGGGCCGACATGCTCGGTCTACCAATGCTCCACCAGGGTTAAAGATCAAAGCGATAGTCAGGTTAATGAAGATCCGGATGTATAACTATACCAAACACTTACGCTATAGAACTCTCTATCTCGCTGGAGTGAACCTGCGTCTCCACTAGATCATCAAAACTCAGCACTCTCATGTGAACATATAATCCACAAAATTTATCGTAAAATATCTTTAACACATAAAAGCACTAATATCTTAAAAGGTCTCTCAACGTCAAGGCACACGCTCACACCCAACAGAGAGTTATTGCATGTAGTTTGATAGCCTTATACAGCGCCTGGCCACTTCAGTAAAAATAAACTTTATATACCAAATATGTTATTAAGTCACAGTCCCTGGACGTATCAATTTCAATGTGACTTTATCCACGAACAAATTGCTGATTGACTCATATAAAATTTCACTATATATATATATATATATATATATATATATATATATATATATATATATATATATATATATATATACACACACACACACACACACACAAACTTTCTTCTAATTATCCACTTATTCACATAGTAAAATCTTTAAACAAATTTCACAATATAATAATTTAAACCTAAACTAATAATTACAAAGATAGTAAAACAGAATGTAACACGTCATAATAAAATTACTTTTTACACACATCTCCCAACTAGTTGCGTAAAAAAACACTTCAAATCTATACTAATATTGAGTACCTTCGGGTTCAGGGTTTCAAACCCGTAGAGTGTTTGTTATGAACTCTGGCAAAATGATCAGAGACACTATGGGAATTCAACGCCTACGGGTTTGAAATTTATGGCTATAGCTCAAATAAATGCCCACTGGAGAGGTGACAATATGATGAATAAGGTTTCTAAGAAAGAAACAGAATGGATCCATGAACTAAAAACCCGGAACAGATACTGACTTAAGATTGTTTTTCATCGCAATCCACTTTCAGCTCTGAGGCAAAGAAGATGGACGTTGATAAAAGGGCAGGAGGGGTACACTTCATAATATAATTGCAACTAGAGAGATATGAACACCAGCAAAATTGGGGATCAATAGTATAAATTATAAGGAACAAATCATAGCTACTGTTGATATGACTCATTACCAACCCTTTAAGTTGTTCCTTCACTGGACGGGGGGGGGGGGGGGGGAGGGGCATAGGACCATTATACCTCCTACAACAAACTTCACTATGCAGTCAGGCATGTAGCCTTCTCCTGGCATCCCACAAACCCATTATCATCTGTGGGAAGACCAGACAGTGTATCCACAGCTGCTGAGTCCAAAGGGGGAGAGCTTTACACCACTCCAGGTGACACCTGGTATTGACCATGGTGATCTTTGCTTTGTGTGAAGGTACTTGACCACAGAAATCCATTTCAAGAAGCTCCAAAAGAACAGTTCTTGTGCTAATCTTAATTCAAGAGTCAGTTTGTAATTCGGTAGTGAGTGCTGCAACCAAAGACAGATGATTTTTATGAGCTATGTGCTTCTGCATTCCTTGGTCCTGTTCTGTTAGCTTGTGCAGCCTTCCACTTCACAGCTGAGCTGTTCTTGCTCACACATTTCTGTCACACAAAAACAGTGCTTACAGTGGACTGGGGAAGCTCTAGTAAGTCAAATATTTGATAAATTGATACTGGAAAGGTGGCATCCTATGACAGTGGTACATCGAAAGTCACCGAGCCCTACAATACACGCCATTCTGCTGCCAAAGAGGCAGCAGTGGGTGTGGCTGAAATAGCCGAATCCACTAATTAGAAGGGGTGTCTACATACTTTTGACCATTTAATGTATGATAAGATAACCTCTGGCTATGTGGTTTTCCACATAAGTGAAAGTTACATTATCTGTGCAAACTACAGCCTGCTGGAATGAACAAACACCTGTTGGAAAGGCACCACAGTCCAGTATTGTACCATTCTCAGTAGACATCACCAAAGCAGCATCACTGCATTGCTGTTTCCACATGGAAGTGACCTAAACTGTCCTTTTCAGTGAGGAAGTGTAGAAATTTGGTTTTGCTACAATCAAGTTAAAGGTAATTTATGGAGACCAGTACTCACTGTTAATAATTTTAAAATGGTTAACTTATCTCAGCAAATACAAACAACCATGAATTACTTCAGATACAAATTTCAAGAAAACCATGGCACTTGAAGCCTTGAAATGAGACAGAAATGACTATACCTTTAGAGCAGATGTAGGACTAGATTTTAATTCACAAATAACAATTAACTGACTTTAGTGTTCTTGAAACACAACAACACAAATAACTATAATTGCTAAACGGTACAATTTACGTGCATTAAAACTATGTTTAGGATTTTAGGGCTGCAACATATGAATAGTTCATGTTTACATATGCTAGCTGTATTGTAATTACCCGATATTAAAAGTTATATCAATGTGCGCTTGTATGTCCCCCAAATGATCATTAATTTACACAAGACTTTCATAATAATGAATGCTAAGGAGATCTCCAACTAATTGTTACTAATAAGTTCGAGACATCTAGCATTCAAGTTGCTAAAAAAAAAAAAAAAAAAAAAAACTAAATTTTACTGCACGGAAATTTGTATTTGTCCCTAAAGTAGACGGTGTGCACCAGACTCCATCATATATTCTTATAAAGCAAAATCTAAGGTCCTAATAATCCTGGTGTAAACCAACTGTGCAATAAGAAAACATTTTAATAAAAACCCCCATAACGCTTGGCAGAAGTCTCCATCACAAATAGAGACCTCACTTGCAATCAATGGATTAAAACCCCCATTTAAATCCCAGACAATTTATTTACCACATAATTACGCGTTTTTGTTTACGAATATGGCCCTTAGTTTGCTGTATAACATAAGCTTAGCTTGTAAACATCTCATCAAAACAAGCACAATTTCTCATAAACTGCAGATAATACATTTTATATCGCACTGTAATGTATTCTATATTTAATCTTGTATTTGAGATGCTTTTGCAAATCGGCACTCAAACGGTTAATTCATATAAAGTTATGCCGTGATCTTTCAAGAATAACTAACCACTTACCCGACACTTCCAGCTCTACTAGTTGAGCTTCGCCCGACAGATTACTACACAATCACTTCCTAGCTCGATCACGTCTTTCACTTACGATTTAAAGCAAGCCACTTCCGCCCCTCTAAAGGAAGGCTACATGAATGTTTATCGAAGTAACCATCTTTGATCGGGGCACAGGGATATTTGATTTTTAGAACTGGCATACATGTCGTGACGTAATAGAAATAACAGTTTATTCTTAGTTCGTGGTTTATGTGTGTATTAAGTACGAGAGCAATTTATTGTGCTGAAACTGGGAAGTAACGTCTCGATTATCTTAACCATTTGAGTGCCATAGAGGTATGCAATACGTTGGATACCTTTCCGGCACTGAAAGGGTTAGTGTCTATGTTATCTACATACCTGGGAACCTTTCATGCAGGGCTACCCTGTGGGTAACCCTGTCAGTAAAGAAAAAACCCTGTGCACACTATACTTGTATATTAAACTCGTAAATACTTGGGTGAAAGATAGGTGCTCATAGGGTAATAGGGTGACCACGGGTCCCGGAACGTCCGGGACTGTCCCTTATTTCAGGGCTATGTCCCCTTCAACCGGGACAATGAAGTGTCCCGGAATGAAGCCAAGCCGCGGCGTCCATGATATGACACACCGCTTGCAGGCTGACATCCAGGGCGGCAATGCAGCTTACCTGGAGGCAAGCGCTCTAGTAATACAGAGCGCTGGGAGATGACATCATCTCCCAGCGCTCTGCATTACTGAGCACAGCGCGCGGGAGCTTCAGCTCTGTGCCGGAGGAGGCACAGAGCACTTTCCACGCCGCTAGACCACCAGGGATTTAAGGTATGACGGGGCAACTAGGGTGACCACGTCACGGAATGGCAGAAGGGAAATGTGGTCACCCTATAGGGTAAGCAGCATGTAATATCCAAAAAGAGAGAAAAAGACACCCTATATACTTAAGCACACCATCTATACTCCACCCCATCCATTTCCGAATCCAAAAAATGGAACATGGGGAAGTGGGGAAAAGGTTAAATAAAACTTAACATTTATTCGTCCAATTAAAATCACCCCAAGTCATTGGGTTATGAATAAAAGTAAAATGACATTAACCATATATAAATATGGGATGCAATTGAATATCCTAGACGTATTCTAGGTGTTTGTCCATTAGAATATATTTCAGATTATATTATCTTTTTTATCTAACTATTTAATATTTCAAAGTTGTTCTACTGACTTATCTCATTCCTATATATCTCTGAAATGAATACTATATGTGTCTTATATATCTTTAAGAGGGTTAACATAAATTATTCAAACGACTAACATCCTATAATCGCTCCAGATATTCATCTGCCCTAATATTCATGGGGTTAAATATATTTCCTTTTTCATATATACTCATCAAATTTCAAAAGTAGTTAGTCAATGCCCTCTATCTTTACTAAATAGAACTAAAATAAACATCAGAAATCTACACAACCTTTGAAATAATAGTTCTAATAATTTATAGCATGCAGGACAGAATATCGATCGCTAATACCTCAATCATTTAGAGTCAGCGCTCTCAGTAGCTGAACATTACTTGGCATTTAGCCGGAGTATTGTAAGCCTCTCATTGATCCTCCAAATGCAACAATTTTTCAAAGATCGACATTTTTAATCAAGCAGACCGAAACACTGTGTCTATCTAGAATGTCTATATGAATGTAAAGGTCTGTACCCTGACTCAATTGTTACCGGGGCTGATTCCGGATTGCCAAAAGATCTTGCTACAATGTTTATCTTATTATGTAAGTGCTATTTTCTGTCTCTGCTGCTGAACACATAACTATTGAATATACAAACTGCATCCCATATTATAGAATTTCTTTAAGAATACACATAGACGCTAGACATAGGTGCCGACATTAAAGTCAGCACCCTAAAACAAACTGACGCGCGTTTCGCACAACGGCTTGATCACAGTTCAGTACATCCAAAGGATGCAGTTTCAAGCGCTCTTTTTTAAATTACAGCATTGACAACAATTGGTTGGTTTGAAAAGAACGATCACCAACCGATTCAATGCTCAAGGATTTAACCCATTCATATCATTTACATTTAACCATATCGATGCGTATGTTTATGTTTTTCTTTTAATTCATCGCATCCAACCCAATAAAGGGATTTGAATTAGCATCATTTTTATTCATAAATTGATTGTCAACAGCCTATTCGTAATCACAAAATAGAACAAACTGTTATGCATAAATCGGTACTGACTCCTACACAGACTGAGGACTCTTACAATCTAGAGTTAATAATCCTATACCAGAGCCAATTTTATAATTGTAAAAAGAGAGTTTTACACTTATAAATTCAAATTACTAATGGCTTAAGATTTTTCAATACATCTAATGGGATTTCTATAGATGGACACTTAATTGCATTTCCTCATTAAGGCCCAATGGGGCCATAGTGCCAAGTAAAAAAATAAATCTATTCTCTCTTTTTAACAATTCTCTATCAAGATCTCCACCTCGTATGCCCAGATTAACCTTTTGCACACCCCAGGCTTTAAGTTGTTTTGGGTCAGACTGATGTTTTTCCAAAAAGTGTTTTGCAACTGATGTTATAACTTTCTTACTTTCTCGCATATCTCTAGAGGCATGTATAATACTTCTTGCATGCTCTCTAATCCTCATTTTCATTTGACGAATAGTCTTTCCCACATACCGGAGTTTGCAAGGGCATTCCAAACAATAAATTACAGCAGTGCTCTGACAGTTAAAGGGATAGTAATACTTAAAATGTAAAAAAAAATATGTTGTAGGGTTTATCCCCCTGAGTAAAACAAGAGTACTCCCACTGCTGAGAGGTCTTTCATTCAAAAGTTATTAATTTTCAAAGTTGAATTTTTTAGGTGCAATATCACAGTGGCCTGAAATTGTACAGTGGCGCTGTTGCTACACCATCCTATGGAGATTTATGGTCAACTGACCAGAGTTGTCCATAGGATCGTGTAGCAACAGCGCCACTGTACAATTTCAGGCCACTGTGATATTGCACCTAAAAAATTCAACTTTGAAAATTAATAACTTTTGAATAAAACACCTCTCAGCAGTGGGAGTACTCTTGTTTTACTCAGGGGGATAAACCCTACAACATATTTTTTTTTACATTTTAAGTATTACTATCCCTTTAATAAAATCTGTAATAACATGTTTGTGCCCAAATATGTCAATATAATCTTTTTTGATCACCATATGTTGACAGTTTATACAATCCCTACAGGGGAACGAGCCTACTAATGGAGATTTAAAATTTCTCTTCTTACAAAAATGACTCGGTACCAAGAGATCTTTTAAATTTGGTGAACGTCTGTAAGTAATGTCTATTTTATCTCCCAATATACTCTTCAATTGTTCATCTGTTTGTAAGAGAAATAAATTGTTATTTAGGATCTCCCTTATCTTCTGCCAATGGAAATTATATGTTGTTATAAATCTAGGCTGAGTTAGAGTAACAGAAGATACCTTTTGATGATTATATAAAAGGTACGGTCTTGAGGAGTAAAGTGCACGTCTATATGCTTTCCTGACACAGGTTTTACTATACCCACGACTATAAAATCTATTTGATAGCTCTTTGGCTCTCAGTTTGAAAGTTTGAACATCTGAACAGTTACGCCTAACACGTAAAAATTCACCAATAGGAATGCTGTTTTTCATACAGGCTGGATGACTGCTTGAAAAATGTAGCAAGTTATTAGTTGCTGTACTTTTGCGATATAAATCGCTGGCCAATCTGTTTGCTCTATTACGATAGATCTTGATATCCAGGAAATTTACAGTTTCCAAACTTACTTCATAAGTAAGTCTTAAATTATATTGATTATTATTAAGAATATTAATAAACTCTTCAAGACTAGCCAACTCTCCTTGCCACAGAATAAACAGATCAATATACCGCTGCCATAGCAGTATATGGTCTGTGTATATTTTAAGATGATCACTGAATACCACCTCTTCCTCCCACCATCCGAGGTACAAATTAGCGTAGGTAGGTGCACATGCACTTCCCATCGCTGTACCTCGGAGCTGGAGGAAGAAGTGATCATCAAATAAAAAATAATTTCTGTTCAGGACAAAGGACAATAATTTTAGGATAAATTCTTTTTTATCCATTCCAAACTTATCATCTTTATTTAAGAAATAAGTAATGGCTTTTAGTCCAAAATCATGTAAAATTGACGTGTATAGTGACTCCACGTCACAAGTCACCAAATACACATCATCATCTACTGGAAGTCCATCTATTTTAGTTATAATATCCAAAGTATCACGTGTATATGAGTTTAAGCAATATACATAAGGTCTTAAACAATAATCCAGGAATTTACTGGCATTTACCTGTCAGTGCCGAAAATGACGCAATTCGCGTCATAAAAGGGGCGGGGTTTAGTGTGGGGGGGAGCAGGACAAAAAACCCTGCAAAATGAAGGTAAGAGGGCGGGGAGTGGGAGGAACCAGGCAGGGAGGAGTACAAGTGGGCAGAGTTTCTACTTAAACTCTGCCCACCATGTGATTCACACACTGCCCCAGAGACCAGTAATTCAGTTTGAAATCCGGAGTCTCCAGGGCAAAACAGGAGAGTTCCCAGGTGTGGTTATCTATCTTCCATGTAGCATACCTCCCAAGTGTCCCTTTTTAGGAGGGACAGTCCCTCTTTGAGACCCAAATCCCCCTGTCCCTCTTTTCTACCCTGGTGTCCCTCTTTTTAGGAGATGAGACTGTGTGGAGTGTATATAAGTGTATCACATTGCTCCACAGCAATACAACTCCCATTAATGTTTAGTTAATCTTCAGTATCTGTGTAAATAAAATGCTTTGGTCTTTCTCTATATCCTTTATTCAGTTACACAAAGAGGTGTGGATAGGTCACAAAGTAACCTAAAAATTCTCAGCAATGCCCCATCCACCAGCCACACCCCTTAAAACACAAGTGTCCCTCTTTGGCCATTTGAAATGTTGTGAGGTATGATGTAGTCCCATTCTCATATTCCTTCAGTTGTTTGGCTTTAGCTAATTCTGTTGAAATTACCTACCTATTATACCAAATCTCAATATCTCACATCCAGATCCTGTTGTCCTTCATTCCCACGCTGCTCTCTCTTTTTAGTAGGTAAGATAGGAGTGTGCGTGCTCCCATAGTTCTACAGTAATGAAATTCGCTTTATAGCTTGTACATGTGATTATGCACATTCACTGTGAATAAACTAATTTGGTCTTGCTCTAAATCATTTATTCAGTTACACAAATAGGTGTCACTAAGTCATGAAATAACCTAAAACTTTTGGTAACGCAACATCCCCAGCAACACCACCTTTAGTCATTTGAAATGTTGGGAGGTATGCTCTAAAAGAGAAGATCAGTCAACGCTCTATTCAATATTGAGCTGAAAAGAGCCATGGCCCATAAAGGTTAAAAAGTCATATAAAATGAGAAACCATGCCTTTACAGGGATGGAAAGGGGGAATTGCGATGACATAATGAGTAACCATAGTAACAAAAAAGCCAAATCACTACTACCTCAAAACATGGCTGCTGCCTGCTGGACAGACATACAGGTGGGCATACTCAGTCGACCGGTGTATTCTGAGTTTGTTATAAGAGAAGAGGGTCTAAGAGAGAGAAAGCCATGCTCAAACAGACTCAGGTCCCTTAACAGTCTGTGTCCATCAAGGAGGCACAGGGATAGAAGCCTCATACAAGTTAAGAAAACAAAAAGCTGGCTAAGAGAATATTTTCCCTGACCATTCTCCATTGAGGTAACTTTTAAAACTAAGCATGCATGGTCGGGGTAAAGTGGAATAGGGAGGGAGTCTGCATTTCCAGAGCTCTTTTTATGAAAGTTCCTGCCCTGCTGTGGCAGGATATTTTACCACATGGTTCCAGTGTTCCACAGTAAAAAAAGAAAAATTGCCGCATCAGTCTCATATGTACAGTTTGGCCACAACAAACATGGTTGCATACTAGAATCTTGGCACCTTCCATTAATTGCAGCTCTATTAAAGAAATGGCCTCTGCTTCATCCAGGCATGTGCATCTAGGCTAGTAGAACTAAACAGTTTCTTGGATTCTGTTATTCAAACTATGCTAAAAGCCAGAAAACCAGTATGTTTCAAAATATATCACACTAGCAATTTTGGATGGAGTTGCCCGTCTCTTTGGTTATTTTTTAAAACAATGTTTAACAGTTTAAGTGTCACCGGAATACTCAACCCATTGTAATGCATTGTATTCCCCATTTGGCAATGAGGGGGTTAATGTGAGCCTCAGTGAGGAGTGTATGTATATTAATGTACAGACTGTACACACAGGAGTACAGTCTGTACATTAAATTACATATATATACACTCCTCACTGAGGGTCACATTAACACTTTCAGTGCCAGAGGAGTGTGCAATGCATTAGAATGTGTTGTGTATCCCTCTGACACTTCGAACTGTTAAGCATTGCTTTAAAAGGGACAGTAATGTCCCACAAAAAATATTTAGATTTAGGTAGAGATTGAAAAAACAAACTAATTGCAACAAACTATCTCTCAACCGCTATGGTCTGAGAGATATAGGGATTCAAAGTCCACCCTCCCTCCCCTTCTCCTGATGTCAGCTGTAAAGCTGACAGCAGGAGATTCGAGTCGTATGACTCGAGTAGGCTCTGCAGCAGAGCCGAAATCGCTGTACTTAAAAATAATTCATTTGAACTGTCTACAAAGTGTGCCTGGTTTGCAAGCACACTTTGTAGACCTTTACAATGAATGAATTATTTTTAATTAACACGATTTGAGCTCTGCTGCAGAGCCGCCTGCTGGTCCCTGGACCGGGATCTCCTGCTGTCAGCTATACGCTGAAGGGGAGAACTTTGAATCCCTATATCTCTCAAACCATAGCGGTTTGAGAGATAGGGTTTGTTGCAATTAGTTTATTTTTTTTCAATCTCTACCTACATCTAAATATTTTTTATGGGACATTACTGACACTTTAAAAATAACCAAAGAGAAGGCCAATACAGTGACATACTCCTAGAGTTAAGCATTGTAAAAAAAAAAAAAACAAAAAAAAAAACAGACGGGCAATGTCATCCCACACTGCTAGTATATATCTTTTGTCTTGAAACCTGTGAGTGGGAGCTGGCCTGGAATGTGAGGTTTCACAGACAGCCTAATAGCAGCATACAGCTCATCCACATAGAAAGGCCTGATAACGTTTTTCACAAATTGAAGGTTTGTTCACATTAAAAAAAAAAAAAAGATTATGAGCCACAACATGCAGTCACTGTGCATGGGAATCCTCCCAAATTGTGCACCCTTCTGATACTGTTGCTGGTTGTACTGCTGCAGCATTATTTGTGATTGTGCATCTGGCAAAATGTACCAACCTGTATGGCAACCTCTCGACATGGCCATTTATTTATTTGCTGCTGCTCCCCGCAGCACACATGGAAGCAGCCCCTGCCAGGAGGATGTTTTATAGTCCCCCCAGTGTGAAGTGCAAAGGCCAAAATGTTAATGAGTCATGTTACAGACTACAGCAGAGTGCAAACTCCAGCAACAGCCTCTGCCTGAGCCCCTTCCCAACAATACATTGACCCGCAGCGGTCATGAAACACGTACCGGTGGAGGGATCCTGCAAGCACACTGCACGTCTGTAGAGTGCTCCACACTGTGACGAGGCCTGTTTCAAAAGGCAGTGTCTAAGGTTCTTAACCATGTGAGTGCCAGAGGGATACATAACGCATTGCAATGCATTGTGTATCCCTGTGACACTCAAAGAGTTAAGAAGTGTGGACACTGCCGTTTGAAACAGGCTTCATGAAAGTGTGGAGCCCTCCGTGGCACTCAAAGGGTTAAATGCTGGGGCTTCCATTTGAACCAGGGTGTTAGCGCAGGCCTGAAATAAGCACCTACTACGTGGAACGCATACAGACAGTTATGCAGTGATCCATACACCGGTAGTGTCTGCAAGGTTATACTCTCACCAGTTGTAGAATGGTCCGAAGCTTCCCCTACTGGTGCTGCTCTTTCCTGAGGGCCAAAGCTTCCTCTGCTGCTCGCTTCTATGTCGCTCGCCATCAGCAGGCACAATGTGAGTGGCCCCACATCACAAGACAGGCCGACCAGAGCTGAAGCAGACCATGGTCCACGGCGGGAGAACAGGGCCCAACGCGTCCCCGGGCCTCCATTCCTTCGCCGCCGATGAAGAAGTTGTAAGTGTGTGTGTCATACTTGACTTGTGTGTGGCTTGTCTTTAATGTGGTGTAGGAGCGAGTGGCAGCCATATTTTTTTTTTGTAAGTTTAGTTGGATAGCGGTGGGCGGGCTGGATACTGGGGGGCGGACCAACTCCCTGCATGATTTTCACAGGAGTAGCAGGGGCCTCCGGCCCCTGCAACTCCTGTGAAAATCATGCTTCCATTGAATCACCAAATGGGAGCAGTATCTCCTCCTTACTGCCATCCCTGGGTGTGTTTTGCCAGGCACAAAGTCTTATTTTATATATACATATATATATATATATATAGAGAGAGAGAGAGAGCTGTATCGCAATTTCTGCAGATCACTTCAGACAGACCACCTCCTTAACTTAGGATTAGTTACTTTGCTGGATTTTCTCCACGAAGCAGTTGATAAAGACCTGAATCAGAGTTTTCTAGAAAGTACACATTTCAGCCTTATCAGTTTTGTTTTAGAGCAAATTTTCAGGAATTCCAGTAGCACAGTTTTTTTTTAAATAAATACAAAGGGTATTTGATATGGCTTCTTACAGGGAACCTACTACTCTATGGGGCCTTAACTTGGTTCCATAAGTTTTACAGAACCATCCTTTTTTACCATTATCTTTAATATGAACAATTATTTCACTTGTAAAGCAGTCTTAAAGGGGTAGTAATGTTTCATAATAAAAGCAGCTCTAATTAATCATCATAGTATTTGGACTTTGGAGAGTGTTATTTCAATTCTGTCAGAGTTGTAGTTCTAGAGTAATTCAATGACAAAGTTTCCCCCTCCCGCCCCTTTTACTGATGTAACACTGCTCAGCCACAGCTGAAGGGAGGTGCCCAGGTAGACTGCAGAGAGGGACAATCTTCAATTAAGATAAGGGAAAAATCTGAAAAACTTGTCTAGGGGGGCAGGGCTTTCATTGTTCTCACTGTAAGAATATTGTCCCCTTCTGTTATCTGTCTGGTCTATGGACTGCATTCCACATCTGAGAAGAGATGGCTTATACTAGGTAAAAGGGGTGGGAGGGGGAAACTTTGCTTGTGAATATCTCTTAAACCATAAAGGTTTGAGAGATAAGACTTATATCGTTCTTCATGTTTTTTTAATGCCTACAAAATAAAATAAAGATAAAATGAAGTATTACTATCCCTTTAAATGCCATATCTTCAACAAGAACTTAACCCCTTGAGTGCCAGAGGAGTACGAAACACATTGCTTTGCAATGTGTTCCATACTCATCTGGCACGCAAAAGGTTAAGTTCTTGTTGAAGATATGGCCTTTAAGACTGCGTTACATGTGAAATGATTGTTGGATATTGAAGATACATTAGCTTTGCCATTCCTGAGCTTCAAACAAAAGTAGTTTGAGATTTTCATATTAATCTGGATTATACCTTACTTATGTTCAACCCCATGTAACAGAAAAGAAGAGCAGCTACATTCTTTAGATGTGGTCACATGTCATAAACAGCATGTCGTGGTCAAATTATCCTTTAGACAGTCTATTTACAGTGTCTTGCATAAGTATTCATCCATCCTTTTCCACTTTTTGTTGTTATAAACTGAAGTTAAAATGGATTTAACTGGGATTGCTACCATATGATTTACACAACATACTTAACAGTCTGAAGGCGCAACATTTTTGTATTATGAAACAAAAGTTGATAAATTGTTGGTTACATAAATATCCCCCTTGGTAGAAGTACTTTAGAGTCTAACAAAGGTTTTCCTCTAAAACTGCCCATGGACAGTTTCTCCCATCTCAGCTACTTCAGAGTTACCTTTGACCTCTTGGCTACTTCTCCAACTAATGCATTCCTTTCCTGGTCACTACGTTTTGGTTCATTCCATTGTTTAATAATGGATTTAATGGTATTCCGTGGGATTTTTTTTTTTTAACACAAAAATCAGAAAGAGACAGGAAAGGGCAAAATTTGGGAAGCTTAAAAAAGTCACTAAAAAAGGATGTGTGAACAGGCACACACCAAGCTTTATAATGCTAAAACCAAATATAATTCACACAAAAGACACTTAAAAGCAAACAAATCCACATCATGGACTATATAGGAGGAAGAAACACCCTGGGGATGGCCTACTCAGACTATCTCCCAGTAGCAAACCCAGGTCCCTAAAAGAAGGCATGGGTAAAAGCAGATTTTTTCTTTCCTTCTGGAACTTTTGCAGAAAATCAACAATTTGCCTTATTTTCCACATTCCCACCTACACAAAACCTTTAACCCTTTGAGTGCCAGAGCAGTACGCAACACATTGCTTTGCAATGAGTTGCGTACCCCTCTGGCACTCAAAGGGTTAAAATATACTAACCTCAAGAACTTTCTTCTGGTAACTTTACCATTTGCCATGTGGGGGGAGAGGGTTCTTGCTATACCAATGCAGGCAAGGCTGGAGGTTAGTATGCCTGGGTCTATGGCTGCTTTAGGATAAAGCTTGGGGGAGGGTTAGTATATGTGGGTCTATATTTACCATGGGAAAAGGCTGTGAGGTCAATATGTGTGGGTCTATTAAAATAGAAGAATGTATCTGTATGCACCTTGAATAAAACTGAGCTAGAAATATAGAATATACATATATAACAGACATATATACATAGAACGTCTCCATCTGAAATGCAAAAATACCAAAAATGTAAATATAACTTTCTAAACGCCTCTTGAAAAAATCTACCAAATGAAAGATATTAAAATGTTATTAATAAATATACCATCACATACATCTAAAAGCAATGAAGCAATGACAAAAAGGGAACTTTATATCATAAAATGAAACCTAACACTGAATTAGTTGTATGTATCACACAGATCCTCATACCAGCAGTACATTAATTTTTATTGAATGAAAATCCACATCAGATGGACCCCACAGACCAACCAGTGTAAAGGCGTCACCCACTGGAAAATCCCTGGAGACCACTTGAACCAGGAAACCCAATCAATACAATGGAATAAATAATAATATTGAAATAGGGTGTCTGCAGCCAAAAATGTATATAAACTATAAGTGACAATGTATACACGTGTCTGTGAGCACCAATAAGTGCCAACAACCATTGGATTCCAAATAATGAAGTGCTATTATAAACTAAATAAAAAAATTCTAATGTTCAGTATTGAGCATATAAATGAAACAAACCAACACCACAATAATAACAATAAATATAAGTGTCGGTGAGCACTGATGAATCAGTGCTAAGAAATACCTGTATTGTTGCTATAAAATACTATTTGTAAATGATTGAATCCATGGAACAGTGTTAGCCAGTAGAGTAGATAGGATTCAGTGTAGCAAAAAACTCACATGAGTGATACAAAGGTGGTACTTTTTAATTGTTCACTGAGGACATAGAAAGTGCAAGCTTTCAGGACACCAAGGCAATAAAGCTAGAATAACAATGAATTTATATTTACAGAGTATGACATGCATTTGAAACAACATATGAGGACACAGTGGGGGTCAATTAACTTAGTAAACATACAGTCTGCATAGATTTGAAATGATATGCATAGGGCTAGATCAAAGTCCTGGGAACAAGGAAATGTTCATTATCACAGAGGTGTGAAGAGCCTGTTAGTCTGTGAGTTGCAAAGCTCTATCTCTATCCAATCTCTATACCAAGATATTACATCTATTATAATGATACATAAAGCCCATCCCCAGGGTCAGGCCTGTTTTTAACATGTCAAATAGAACCATTAATTTAAATTACCAGATTTTTCTTTCCCTTTGTGTTCTAAAGTTTCCTTTGAATATGGTGACATTCATATTGGAAACAGTGACCAGTGTCAATCAGCAGTAGCAAAAGCAAACATAATCCTGTCTTGCATAAAAAGGGGTATAGAAGCAAGAGTGGATAACATCATTATGCCATTGTACAAATTGTTGGTAAGACCTCACCTCGAATATGCAGTACAGTTTTGGGCACCAGTTCTGAAAAAGGATATACTAGAACTGGAGAGGGTACAGTGAAGAACAACAAAATTAATTAAGGGAATGGAGGACTTGACGTATGAGGAACGACTAGACAAACTTAGTTTATTTACTCTAGAGAAAAGATGACTAAGAGGAGATCTTATCACATTGTACAAGTATATGAGAGGTTAGTACAAGGATCTATGTGATGAGTTATTCATTCCAAGGCCTGATCAAATGACCAGGGAACACCCCTTGAGATTAGAGGAATGGAGGTTTAGACTTCAGCAGAGGAATGTTTTTTTACAGTAAGGTCTGTTAAATTGTGGAATTCCTTGCCCAAGGAGGTGGTTATGGCAGCTACAATGGATACTTTTAAAGCAGAACTTTCACCAATATTACATTTAGCCCCAAATCCTTTATATTGTAGCAATATACATAGAAATACTTGTCATTTGCAGTATAAGTCTGGCATAAGTAAGAGAGAGATTTGGATTGGGGACTAAATATAATATTGGTGAAAGTTCCTCTTAAGAGAAGATTAGATACATTTCTTTCAAAAGGGAACATACAGGATTGTACTGTATATTAGTAAGCAAATCAGGAAGGTCTGATAAATGACTAACTTATTTGGTAGCAGGAAAGCTATACAATTCTCAGGTCACTGGGATTTGAGGAAAAGGTTGAACTTGATGGATTTGTGTCTTTATTCAACCTAATTTACTATGTTACTATAATTTGTAGACTATGATTTGAACCACAAAAATTCTGGCCAACTGGTGTGTCACCCTTTTTTCTGTATATTGTGCGGCGATAAATTTTCATTATTTTCCTGTGTGTCTGTCCTATTTTCCCAATGTAGTATCCTGCTGTGGGGCATTGTGTACAGGTTATAAACTGTTAATTTCATAGTATTGCTGTGTATTTGGTATGTTTATCTTTGTTGTGCATTGGATGTGTGGACAGGTTTCATATCTTTTTACTCCACAACATAATGTTCCATTCTTTGTGGTTTGTTGCAAATGGCGTTTGACAATTTTCTTTAAATTTTGGGGTTGTCTGTATGATATAAGTGGTGGATCTGTAAAAATTACTTTAAAGCTGTCATCTATATGGAGGGTTGGTTGTAAGATTTTTGCAATCCTCCTTAAGGTTTCCAATTGGGGATTGTAGGTGACCACAAGTGGTATTCTGCTATTTTCCATCCGTGGTCTGTATTCAAGGACTGTCTCTCTGGGTATTTGGATGGCTGTGTGTATCTGATTATCTGTTATTCTTGAGTGGTATCCCTGATTCCTGAATCCCCTGCTTGGAGATGCTGGATCCTGTCCGTATTTTCTGAACTGATGCGAACGTATCTTATAGCTTGACTATAGATGATGGCATGTTTGGTATGTTTGGGGTGAAAACTGTCATATATAAGGTATGAGGGTCTATCTGTGGGTTTGTGGTACAGTGAAGTCTTATGTTTTGGGCCCTTGATATAAATCATGGTGTCAAGAAAATATGTGTTCATTTATGAATGATTATGAAATGAGTGGTTCAGAGTAAGGGTTAGTGGTTGGGTGGAATTGGTCAAATCTGGCATGGAATTGTGTACGGTCCTGTTCACAGGCAGTCCAGATTAACAGGATGTCAGCTATGTAGTGGGCGTATGCTAGTGGCTTAGTGCTACAAGTAGATAGAAAATCTTGTTCAAGTTTCGCCATGAACAAGTTAGCATACTGAGGTGCCATCTTTGTTCCTATGGCTGTTCCCATTTTTTTAATATAAATCATCCCCAAATGAGAAGTAATTGCTTGTGAGTATGAACTTTGTAAGTCCCAGAAAAGTCTCTGTGGGTATATCTTGTTGTTCCAAAAATTCCTTGCATGCTGCCAGGCCATCTTTATGTGGGATAATTGTATATAAGGATTCAAAATCAATAGTAGCCAAAATTTTTCCCTCAGGTACTGGACCTATAGTAGCCAGCTTGTTCAGTAGGTCTGTGGTGTCCTGGAGGTAGCTGGCTATGCTTCTTTCCAAGGGCTTTAGGATATTTTCCACCCAGCCAGAGATATTCTCAGTCAGTGTCCTTACTCCAGAGATTACCAGTCTTCCTGGCTTCCCATGTTTATGTTATGGGCAGCAAATAGAATGAGCTTTTTTTGGGGTCTTTGGTATCAGATCCTGAATGTCTATAGATATGGAGGGGAGTCAATTTATTATACATTTTAGTTCCTTTATATTTATCTGTGTGGGATCCTCTTATAGTCTGCAGCAATGTCTGGGATCAGAAAATTGTCTCTGCAGGCAGTCCAATACGAGCAAATATATTATCTGTTCATTTTGAGAAATGGACAAATAAAATATTTGTTCTTATTGGATTGTCTCCACAAATTTAATGACTGCATAACTTTGAATTTTACTTTTTTGGCTGACTGTGGGCATAGTGGGGCACTGCTGCCAGTTGGATACTCCACTCTACATCTACCTACGAAGTATCTGCACTGCATTTTAGTTGCTCATAGTTGGATACAGTGCTTATGGGTTTTCCTAGATACACGCTATAAATTGGTCATATGCGGCGGTACTTGGATACACAGGTTAAAATTTGGGGATATACTCTAGATATATTCTTTACTTTATTCTTTATGGTTGCTTCTTTATATTTTTTAACATTTAGTATATTTTGTAACATTTAGTATTTTTGTTATTATATACACTATTACCATCTGTATGCTACATTTTTTTGATCAGCTACTGTAGGGGTGATGTAATCACCTGCAGTCTCCTTACTGACTGTAGGTAATGATGTCACAAGCCTCTTTTTGGCACCCATCAGTTAAGCCCCCAGCCTTTAAAAACATGCCTTTGTGGTAATTACATTGTCTTGATAAAGCTCTTTCTGACCGAAACGTTGACCATACTGTCTTGACCCTTGTTTGCTGAATAAAATTTATTTTAAAAAGTCCCACGGGTGCTGCCCCTCTTTTGGCGCGCTCTCTCTCTCTCTCTCTATGTATATATATATATATATATATATATATATATATATATATATATATATATATATATATATATATGTGTGATTAAAAGCAATATAAAAAAAATATATTATCAATGCGTTTCGGGATTTATTATCCCTTCATCAGGATAAAATGCAATATAAAAAAAATAAAAGATATACTGAAATCAAATGCTTGCAAATGGAGGTACCCTTGGTATACATGTGTTGACCAATAGGGATCATGGGGGGTCATGGTAGGTCAAAGTATTAAAAAATTACAGTACACCAATTATTTTTTTTTATATAAAGTGATATATGGTAAGAATTATCCCACACACAGATGAATCAAATGTAACCTCTACAATGGGAATGCTATTTTGAAAATTAATTGAAATTAAAATCTAATATACTAAAAGATACTATAAACTTTGTAACCTCTTGAGATACTTTAAGTTAGGAAATGTGTGGGTGAGATCAAAATATATTGTGCTGGGGTCCCACTGTGCATCAAACATGTTGCTTTGCGATGTCTCTGTAAGTTACAGACATATAATATGGAATAGAGTGCAACATTCCAACTCAAATTCCAACGCTTTTCATTTGCCCTATGACACTTCTTCTAGGTTAAGTATGGAATAAATCAGTCTAGGTATTCTGCCTGCTCTATACCCCAATTCCTAGAACATCAGCAGAACAGATCTACAGTACTCTGTGAGGATAAAAGTCTTGCATCTTGTAACGGAAACCTAAGTCCTTGGGCTGACTTAGACCGTCATTCTGGGTCTCTCCTCCTGGATGCTGCTACAAGCTGGTAGCCTGTTCGGTGATGCAAGATGGACAAATGGATCTCAGGATAATAAGCTGAGAATGTGGAGACTCTTGCATGGCAGGCAAAGGGGCCTCTTTCTACCATTCAGAATAAGGACATGGTACTCCTTCTTAGTTCCAAAGGACTAACTCTTGATTAGTGAACACTCAGCTCTTTTATACAGAGTTTATCACATTATTTTGGGGGTGGTAGCACAGGGAACACAACACAGTACCATACAGTGGGCAACAGTAAATTGTGTGGACAT
The DNA here is from genome assembly GCA_037306005.1 of Rhinophrynus dorsalis. NCBI lineage: Eukaryota > Metazoa > Chordata > Amphibia > Anura > Rhinophrynidae > Rhinophrynus > Rhinophrynus dorsalis. The sequence continues at coordinate 193,233,163 of CM074720.1, read as the reverse complement.
AACACAATGGGGCCAGACATGATGTACTTACTTGTGGGAAGGGAAGAGTATGTACACACCTGAACAAAGGGACAATACAGAGGCTGTGACAGGCAGTCTGATTGATATAATCAACAACACAGTGCAATGGAAACAGGTGTTACCTGCAGTCAGAACCCCAGACTAATCCCATCACACAGACAATAGTGGATACACAACAGAGAGGAGATTAGTAGGTGGACCAGACAGTGATACCATACAACTTTGAAGTAGCATGGCACAAACACAGATAATTAACCCCTAACTGCCCAGGCTATGATTTTAATCTCTTTTGCAGAGCTGCCTGCTGATAAAATGTTCAAAGTTCCCCATTGTCTGAAATAATGAGCTGAAAGTCTGCATGCCCAGCAATGGTTTCCAGTAATGGACTGTGGTCCGTTACACATCTACAGCTACAAGCTTGTTACGGAACACGGGGGACACACTCATTCAGTCGGGAGACTCCCTACAATTAGTAGGTAGAGACAGCTTCTGCCCGCTTCAAGACCCTATCCTTCCGCATACCCACCAGTCATTACAGTACCAAGTCAGGAGTGGACATATATACCATCAGGAGGTAAGACTGGTTTATACCGGCATATTTCATCAACATGCCTACAGCTATCATTCATTCTATCCACTATTCATATTTCATATCATCGTATATGCATTTATGAGGACTATTCTATGCGGACATTATATATTTTTCTACTATATGGAATAGAATCTGCATATGTATAGTGTTTATTTTAGCTATATGTTGTATGTTATAAGGGTACCACTTAATACCTTATGTATTATTTTTTTTAAATAATTATTTTATTTTGATAAAGTGCTCTTTCCTTTATGCCCACTGTATCTGTGTATATCTTTTTGCTGTTAGTTAATTATTGGTAGGGTTCACAATCCTGCCAAACAAGAAATAGTAGCACTTTACCTAAATTAATATACTGTATATGTAGTCCACATTTTATTCTTATTCCTTACCCGTTATCATTTAATATTTAGTATTCAAGGGGGTTTTGAGCACTGTCTGATCCTGTCATAGGGATTTTGTTTATAGCAAAGGATCCATTTAGTGAGAAAAGTGGACTCAAAGGAAAATATAAAAAAAGGTATTTGATTACAAATTATATATTATATGTCACTGAGGAAGTAGTGAGACGCTGGCTATGACTTGTATATTAAAGTGGAACTAACACCACTAAGAAACTTTGTTTGTAATAATTCCCTATCTGGCGACTAGCTGTTTAGTAATGCTAGTCGCCAGAATTATTACCTCTTTATGGAGAAATATGCAGTCATCCTCGGCTGACAGGAAGGATGGAGCACGGACATCTTGCCCTAGTGACGTCCACGCGCCTGCGCTGTCAGTCCCTTCCGGAGCCGAATGGCTCCTAGCAACGCCTCCTACAGCCATCTGGGACTAACAGCGCAGGCGCGCGGACGTCACTAGGGCAAGATGTCCGTGCTCCATCCTTCCTGTCAGCCGAGGATGACTGCATGTGATTCCTGTCACTCTCAGTTGTGGCTGGCACTGATTCGCTAACTGAGTTTGACCCGCCTCCTGATGACCTTTTTATACCTGGCTATCACATCTGTCAGATGCCCTTTCGTGGTGTTCCTGAGCCAGTAGTGCTGTTGCTGTGTTCCTGTATTCTGAGTTCCTGTGTACCGATTCGGCTTGTCCTGACCATTCTCCAGTGTACCTGCTTGTGTATGACCCGGCTCGTCTGCGTACCACCCTTGGATCCTGACCCGGCTAGACTGACGTTCCTGCTCGTGTATGACCCGGCTTGTATGACTGCCTCCTACGTGCTCCGACCCGGCCCGGCTGACTTCCTGCTCCAAAGATCGACTTCCAGCTTGTGCCAGTGACCTGCGTTTCAGTTGTCGCCGCCGCGACATTTCCAGTCTCTGCTGGCCGCGTCAGAGTGACTGCCCTGCCTGGTGCTTCCCTCGATTTAGTGCTGTGCTTCGTTCTTTGTGCAGAGTTGTGTGTATGCTGTGGGCCTTCCTCCCTGTGCAGAGCCTTGCAGTAGCGCTGAAGCCTCGAGTAAACGTGCATTTTAACTCTTGCAGTGCTGCCTCGAATTCACTCTCGCTATCTCCTGTATGAGCCTCGTTACCCGTGATACTGCTGCTGAGTTGGCCGCTCTCCGTCGGCAACTCTAGTCCACCATTGCAGAGTGTTCACATAGTTGGGCCGTTTGGGCGCTTAAGGCTCTCCGGTATTGGCTACCGACGATATCATTTGACACAGAGTGTTGGCAGAAAGGCTTCAGTGTTGGCTTATCCGGTACTACGCCCGAGGGGGCTAGTGGCTCTTGCTCTCTTATTCCAGCATTCGATTACACTTCAGGAGGCTGTTAGCTCTTGCACCGCCGGCCGGTTTCCGTTATGCCCGTGGGGGCTATTGGCACTTGCACAAACGAAAGCAGTTCCTGTAACTACGCCCGTGGGGGCTAAGTTGTTTCCCTTTCTGCTTACTATCCAACACCTTGGCAAGGCAGCTCTATCCTCAGCACTTGATGAACTTTGTCTATACAGCACAGCCCTTTTAACACCCAGGGCGTGTCAAACCTCCACATCTGAGACAGACTGTTATATGGACATTAACCCCTTGGGGGTCAATATCATCCAAGTGCATACTGTTTTGCATTTATGTCTTTTGTGCTATTACCATTGTAAATATCTCAGTTTACTTACCTGTGTATTACCTACCGCCCCTAGAGGGCGTACTTGTGCCTTATTCACTTTAATAAAGTGTGTTTTATTTTCACTTATTTGGTCTGAGAGTCCTAAAAAAATGTGACGTGATGCTGGAGAAGCTGGGGTGGAAGAGACATTGATGGCCTTTTTAGCAGAAACTGAGAAGGAATGGGAGACAGGGCATCACCATCAGCATCACCGCTAGCAATGAGCTTTTGGAATATGCGGAAATTGCAACTGCTCTAATTCCTTCTGCTGCCAAGTTGTAAGGGCAGCAGGATGCTAAGAAGCAAGCTAGTGTACCATAGACCACGGTGTACACAGTGGGAATGGGGTCAACAAGTGATGCGGTACTAGGACAGATTCCACTTGCAAGAAGTAGCAATACTCCTGGTCCTAGTTGCTGTGCTGATTCTGAGGCAGTAGCAGCAACAGCAGCAACATCATCCGCTGCCACAGACAGTGACGGGGAATGTGGAGGTGAAGAAGAAAGAGGGCATTCTTCTCCACCTGTTCCCTATCCCCTGAAGTCATGGGTGTGGGACTATTTTTCTCATGGGGCAGGCACAGTGCAATCATCACCAGCGGCACTGTGCACAATGTGTGATAAGTCAGTGAGAATGGGAAAGGAGGGAACACACAGCTTGGCACAACCTCCCTGATTTCACACATGAAATGAGGACACCATGCCATTTATGTCAAACATGTTAAAGACAAACATCCACCACAGAAATCAAGCACCACTGTTACTTTACCCCCTGACTCTCCAGAAAGGTGTCACGGGCACCCAGGAATGCTCAGAACTCAGTACGGTAATGTAATGCAAAATATTTATTAGAATAAATCACAGCAATAAATATGTAGTACAACAAGCAAAGGGTTACTAGCTGGCGACACTACTACCAGAAATAGTAGGCCTCTCGCTAGACAACAATGCTGGAGACTGGGCCGAAGCCCCTGTGAGTCTCAGCAGGAAACAGGAACGCCAGCTCTTGATCCGTCGACTGGAACACTGGAACAGGTGACCACTGTGAACACTGGCTCAGTAATTTTGATCCGATGAACAGGAACACAAGGACTGCTGGACTGGAGAACTGACCCACGCTTGTAATCACCACTAAGAGACCCTGTGACTCTGCCTGCAGTCACTATATCGAGACCCTGTGACTCACGCCTGCAGTCACCAATCAGACCCTCTGTCCACAACAGTGGTCTGTCTAGGCCAATAGAACAAATTGATCACAGTAAGGGGTACTCGTGATCACTGGGTCATACACAGAGAGGGTTCTCGTACGTATCTGGGTCATACACAGAGAGGGTTCTCTTACTTAGCCGGGTCATACACAGTGCGGGTTCTCATAAATAGCCAGGTCATACACAGAGTGGGTTTTCGTAGATAGCCAGGTCACACACAGAGCCCAAGTACTTCACCTAAGAACAACAACGCAAGGGCATCTGAGTCAGGCCTCAGTCTGCCTTTTAAACCCCTCCACAGGAAGTAGGAGGAGCAGCTCAGAGGGAGGAAGTAGGTAGGCGTAGACTACAGTAAGAAAACAGATAAAACAGAGGCCTGCAGCCTGCTTGAAGCCTCGCGCCTGTAATCATGCTGAAGTCAAGGTAAGCTGTAACAAAAGGCAACAAGACTTGAGGCGGAGATCAAAGATGAGGAAGAATAGAGAAACCCATGCAGCGACTGGAATTTCCATGATGAGCGAAACAACTAGCTCTCCATCACCATCACCTTCTTCCTCTAAGGTAACAAGTACAACTTCTGCCAATCCACCTCGTTCATCGTTACCTCCCCCACCAAATGATAGCCACTCTGTTGATGTTAGGATGTGACAGTTCGTCTCCACCCACTGCACACTTTGTGGTGCACTGAACACACATGCCAGTGTGGTGGAGGAGAATTGCAAGCAGAGCATCAAGCAGCATCTGAGGAGATCCTGCAGAATATGCTAAGATGCTGGGAGGGAGGTTTCATTATTACTATTAAACTGTCAGCAAGTTGTCATGTGTCCTTAGCAGGGTCTGGACAAGGGGTATAGTGACAGCGGCAGTACTTGGGTTCTGATGTCATGGTGTTTGGAAACAGTTGTGCCCCCAGATGTTATTTACCACACACACTATGCACATTGCAGTTGCTGAGGGACAGATGGAGAAGAATTATTGGCCAAATTCTTCTTTTCTCCACATAGACTGGTGGCTACTTATTGTGCTGCTTCTGCCTCAGACGCATCACTGGATCTAGTCGTGGGCTGCAAGTAGAACCTTCATCATCCATCAGTCATGTTACTGCGGTTGTTGAACCCAATCCCTTTCAGCTGCCTAATTATCCTGCTGCTTAAACAACTCAGCAGCAGCAGCAAGAACAGCATTCACAAATTCTGCATCTACAGCAGGGAATTTGACAATGGCCAGTGGCCACTGGTCAACAGGACATCATCTGCGGGCACTAGATCAGTAGGGCATTTTTTTCCCTCAGGGCTTGTGCTTTAACCCCTTAAGGACCCATGACGGTGCAGGACCGTCATGGGTTGCAAACCCGTTAAGGACCCATGACGGTCCTGCACCGTCATGGGTTAAACTCTCCCATCGCAGCCGCACAGAGCGATGGGAGAGCGCGGGCTGCTTGTTACTAAGTGTCCCGATACCGGGACACTTAGTAACAACCAATAGAAAGTTTGTTGCAACATGCGATTCGCTTGATGAGCGAATCCCATGTTGCAAATGCTGAATGACAGGGACAGTATTTGTAAATACTGTCCCTGTCATATATCTCTGCCTCCCTCCATCTTGCACACTGCTGAGGTGGAGAGAGACAGAGAGAGATCGTGTGATAGTGTGTTCCAGTGTTCCTGAGTGAAATACTGTGATTAAAAAAATAATTTAACCCTTTGATCACTGGTTTGCAGTGATCAATACGTTCCCCCCCATCTGATCACTCTTGGAGTGATCAATTTGCTGCAGATCAGCATCTGCTGATCTGTGGGACACCCCCCATCCCCCTTGTATTTTTTGAAATTTTTTTGATTTTTTTTTCAATTTTTTTTCAATTTATTTTTATTTTTTTTTAATAAAAATTGATTTAGAGCTATAGTTTAGGTAGGTAGGTGGGTAGGTGGGTAGGTTTAGTGTAGGCGTGTGTTAGGGAAAGGTTTAGGGTTAGATTTAGGTTTAGGGAAAAAAAAAAAAAAAAAAAAAAAAAAAAAAAAAATATATATATATAGTTTAGATAGGTAGTTCACTTGGGTTAGCTAGGTTCAGGGACTACGTGTTAGGGTAAGGCTTAGGGATAGATTTAAGTTTAGGAGTAGTGTAGGGAAAAAAAAACAAAAAAAAAAAAACTTTTATTAAAAACTTTATTCTATATTATAAGCTAGTTTAGATAGGTAGTTGGGTTGGGTAGGTTCAGGGACTACGCGTGTTAGGGTAAGGCTTAGGGATAGATTTAAGTTTAGGTATAGTTAGTTATAGAAGTTAGTTTAGAGTAGGTGTATAAGATGCAGAGGAGATATACGTTAGAAGAGGCGTATTCCTATTTGGCGTCTGACTCTGAAGCCACAGACACAGCGTCAGACTTTGACGTCACTCAGTTTTCTGAGAGTGAGAGCTCTAGCAGTGATAACGCAGGGCCTTCTGTGAAAAAAAGACGCACTGCCCCAACAGCTGCCCCAACAGCTGCCCCAACAGCTGCCCCAGCAACTGCCCCAGCAACTGCACCAAGAGCTACCCTAAGAAAAGCCCCAAGAGCTGCCCTAAGTAATGCCCCAAGAGCTGCCCCAAGACCTGCCACAAGACCTGCCACAAGTACTGCCCGAAGACCTGCCACAAGTACTGCCACTCCTGCTGATGAATGGGTATCACCAGCCAATTTATGCCCACAAATTCCTGAATTCACAGGCAACCCAGGAATTCAAGTGGATGTGGCAGGATTTACCCATGTTCAGTTTTTTGAGTTATTTTTGGGGGAAGAAATTTGGGGGGAAATTGTGTCGCAAACAAATTTATACGCAGACCAATATATTGCCGCCAACCCATCAGCATTCATTTCCAAGCAAGAAATATGGCATCCCACTGACATTTTAGAATTTAAGAAATTCTGGGCCCTTACAATGACAATGGGAATAGTTAAAAAACCAAGTATTAGATCATACTGGAGTAAAAACCCCATATATGATACCCCTATATTCGCCAAAACAATGACCAGGACTAGATACGAGATGATTTTGCGATTTATGCACTTTAGTGATAATACCCTGTGCCTCCCAAAAGAACACCCCCAGTATGACAGACTGTTCAAAATCCGGCCCCTAATAACCCATTTACAGAAAACATTTGCCCAAGTGTATATTCCCCAAAAAGAAATTAGTGTAGATGAATCCCTAATGAAATACAAAGGCAGGTTAGGGTTCAAACAGTACATCCCCTCAAAGCGTTCCAAATTTGGTGTAAAATTTTATAAATTGTGTGAAAGTGCCACAGGCTACACCCAGGCTTTTAGAATTTATGAGGGCAAGGACAGCCAACTTGATCCTCCTGGGTGCCCCGAATTTCTGGGAATAAATGGGAAGATAGTTTGGGATCTGATTTACCCCTTGTTAAATAAAGGATATCATTTATATGTTGACAATTATTACACCAGCCCCCTTTTATTTAAGTCACTTTTTTATTTTGACACCGTGGCCTGTGGCACTGTCAGGCGCAATTGCAGGGAGATGCCCAAAGAACTGATAGAAAAAAAACTTAAAACCGGGATGTCCTCAGCTTTATGCCAACAAGAGCTGCTGGCAGTTAAATTCAAGGACAGAAAAGATGTTTACATGCTGTCCACCATGCATGAGGACAAAACTGTGGCAGTGTCTGTTCGTGGCAGGAGGGGGGTACTAAGAAAGCCAGTCTGCATCAAAGACTACAACAAGAACATGGGGGGAGTTGATCTGTGTGATCAACTCATGCAGCCGTACCTCACCATGCGAAAGTGTAGGGCATGGTACAAAAAGGTTGCCATTTACATGATGCAGACTGCAGCTTACAATTCATTTTTGATTTTTAAATTGGCAAACCCCACCCTAAAACTTACTTTTCTGCAGTATCAGCTCCATCTTATCTCCCAATTTTTGCTTCAAGGGGCAACAGAAATAATTCCCCCAAAACCTGGAGTAGTACATTTTATTTATAAAATCCCCCCAACCCCCCAAAAGAAAAATCCACAAAAGCGCTGCAGGGTTTGCTACAGCAAGGGAGTACGGAGAGAAACCTCCACTTACTGTCCTGACTGCCCTTCTAAACCTGGCCTCTGCATGGGCGACTGCTTCAAGCAATACCATGAAGGCACAATGCAGTAGTGCTGTGAAGTTTATTTTATTATTTGGCCACTTTTTCCCCCCTGAAATATCCTGTTTTTTTATTTTTCAAAACACATCCCTCCTTAGATCTAACACTATCAAAATATAATGGGAAGCAAAGCATTTCCATCTCTGATAATGGAAACACACATGTTCCCTACTGGGTCCAGTAGTTCCTCCAAACCCTGACAAACCTATGCATATGGGGCATTGACGTACTCAGACGATGTAACTCACCACTAATGTAAAGCACTTAAAAAATCTGCAAATATCATCTGATTGAAATCCAGAGCAACACTAAAATATAAGTGTGAAAAAATGGTGTTTCTCTGCCTTACTGCAGGTTTTGGGAGGGATTGCTGATACAGTGGCAGCGAAAAAATTGAAAGAATGCAAATAGAATGAAAGCCAGGGTTGTCTACTCTTGTACAACATATACTTTTGGGGGTAAAATTCATTGCAATATTGCCAAACAGTCCAAAATGAGACAAGGCACCAGCTGTAAAAATGGCATGTCTGTAAAAGGAAACTCACATGTTCTAACTGGGCCCAGTATCTCCCCCAAACCCTGACAAACCGTTACATATGGGGCATTGCTGTACTCAGAAGAAGGAGCCGAACACTAATCAATCCAGTTTATAAAATCTTCACCTATTCTGTAATTTAAATTCACATCAACATTGAAGTGTAAGTGTGAAAAACGCTGATTTTTTTTTTTTACTTACGTCAAGTTTTCACAGGATTAGTGGTAAAATGGCTGTGTACAAAATTTGAAATCACACCTGAAACGAAAGCTTGGGGTATCTACTTTCCAAAAATATACACTTTTGGGGGGAAATCTTAGAGTGGAGCACTGTTACACAGGACAAATGAGACATGGCACCAGTAACACAAGCTGTGAAAATTCAAAGTGTGAACCTGGAAATACACATGTTCCAATTTGGGTCCCGTATCTCCCCCAAACCTTGAGAAACCGTTGCATATGGGATATTTCCGTACTCAGAAGAAGAAGCCGAACGCTAAACAATGCAGTTTTAAAAATCTTCACCTATTCTGTAATTGAAATTCACATCAACATTGAAGTCTAAGTGTGAAAAACGCTGATTTTTTTACTCACGTCACATTTACAAGAGAGTGGTGGTAAAATGGCCGTGTAAAAAAATTGAAAACACACCTAAAATGAAAGCTGGGGGTATCTACTTTTCAACAATATACACTTTTGGGGGGAAATCTTAAAGTGGAGCACTGGAACATAGCCCCAAATGAGAAATGGCACCAGATAAGAAAGATATGAAAATTCAATATTTGTTCCAATTTGGGTCCCGTATCTCCCCTAAACCATGAGAAACCTATGCATATGGGGTATTGCCGTACTCAGAAGAAGAAGCTGAACACTAAACAATGCAGTTTTAAAAATCTTCACCTATCATGTGCTTGAAATTCACATCAACATCGAAGTGCAAGTGTGAAAAACGCAATTTTTTTAACTTGCGTCAGGATTTACGAGGGATTGGTGGTAAAATGGCTGCGTAAAAAATTTGAAAACATACATACAGTGAAAGCCTGGGGTGTCTACTTTCCAAAAATATACACTTTTGGGGGAAAATCGTAAAGTGGAGCACTGGAACATAGCCCCAAATGAGAAATGGCACCAGATAAGAAAGATATGAAAATTCAATATTTGTTCCAATTTGGGTCCCGTATCTCCCCTAAACAATGAGAAACCTATGCATATGGGGTATTGCCGTACTCAGAAGAAGGAGCTGAACACTAAACAATGCATTTTTAAAAATCTTCACCTATCCTGTGCTTGAAATTCACATCAACATTGAAGTGCAAGTGTGAAAAACGGTGTTTTTTTAACTTACGTCAAGATTTACGAGCGATTGGTGGTAAAATGGCTGCGTAAAAAAATTGAAAACATACATAAAATGAAAGCCTGGGGTGTCTACTTTCCAAAAATATATACTTTTGGGGGGAAATCTTAGAGTGGAGCACTGTTACACAGCCCCAAATGAGACATGGCACCAGTGATGCAAGCTGTGAAAATTCAAAGTGTGAAACTGGAAACGCGCATGTTCAAATTTGGGCCCCGTAGCTCTCCCAAACCTTGAGAAACCTATGCATATGGGGTATTGCCGTACTCAGAAGAAGGAGCTGAACACTAAACAATGCATTTTTAAAAATCTTCACCTATCCTGTGCTTGAAATTCACATCAACATTGAAGTGCAAGTGTGAAAAACGGTGTTTTTTTAACTTACGTCAAGATTTACGAGCGATTGGTGGTAAAATGGCTGCGTAAAAAAATTGAAAACATACATAAAATGAAAGCCTGGGGTGTCTACTTTCCAAAAATATATACTTTTGGGGGGAAATCTTAGAGTGGAGCACTGTTACACAGCCCCAAATGAGACATGGCACCAGTGATGCAAGCTGTGAAAATTCAAAGTGTGAAACTGGAAACGCGCATGTTCCAATTTGGGCCCCGTAGCTCTCCCAAACCTTGAGAAACCTATGCATATGGGGTATTGCCGTACTCAGAAGAAGGAGCTGAACACTAAACAATGCATTTTTAAAAATCTTCACCTATCCTGTCCTTGAAATTCACATCAACATCGAAGTCAAAGTGTGAAAAACGCTATTTTTTTAACTTACGTCAAGATTTACGAGCGATTGGTGGTAAAATGGCTGCGTAAAAAAATTGAAAACATACATAAAATGAAAGCCTGGGGTGTCTACTTTCCAAAAATATATACTTTTGGGGGGAAATCTTAGAGTGGAGCACTGTTACACAGCCCCAAATGAGACATGGCACCAGTGATGCAAGCTGTGAAAATTCAAAGTGTGAAACTGGAAACGCGCATGTTCAAATTTGGGCCCCGTAGCTCTCCCAAACCTTGAGAAACCTATGCATATGGGGTATTGCCGTACTCAGAAGAAGGAGCTGAACACTAAACAATGCATTTTTAAAAATCTTCACCTATCCTGTGCTTGAAATTCACATCAACATTGAAGTGCAAGTGTGAAAAACGGTGTTTTTTTAACTTACGTCAAGATTTACGAGCGATTGGTGGTAAAATGGCTGCGTAAAAAAATTGAAAACATACATAAAATGAAAGCCTGGGGTGTCTACGTTCCAAAAATATATACTTTTGGGGGGAAATCTTAGAGTGGAGCACTGTTACACAGCCCCAAATGAGACATGGCACCAGTGATGCAAGCTGTGAAAATTCAAAGTGTGAAACTGGAAACGCGCATGTTCCAATTTGGGCCCCGTAGCTCCCCCAAATCTTGAGAAACCTATGAATATGGGGTATTGCTGTACTCAGAAGAAGGAGCTGAACACTAAACAATGGATATTTTTAAATTTTCAACTATCTCGTGCTTGAAATCAACAGTAATAGTGAAATGTAAGTGTGAAAGCTGCAAAAAAACAAAATTTTTCTACAATTTTGAAATTTTTTTCTGGAAAAATAGCTGCATAAAAAACTTCAAAATTCTCCTGATTAATTACCTTATGTTGTCTAGTTTTCAGAAAGATATACCTTTGTGGGACATTTTTGGTACTGGCACCATCAACTAAGCTATGATGCTCACATGTCAATTGTTGAGAAATTACAAGTTGGAAATAATGGCATCCATCTTGTAATATTTACCTTGTAAATGTGAGGAAGGGATTGAAATACTAGGCATATGGGGTATTGTTATATTCAGGAGAAGCAAATGAATATATTTAGGGGTATTTTTTTGTCATTAAGTAATAGTATGCAAATCCTGACAGAAAAATGTAAGCAAAATGTTGTTTTTTTTTAATTTTTTTCCTCTTTTTTTCTATTTTAATCAAATTAAATAATGAGGTATTCATATAATTGTGGTATCTAAAAAAGCCCTACTTGTGCTTAAAAAAACAGTATATAATTTGTGTGGGTGCACAAAAGGAATTAAAGAGAAAATATGGTTGAAAAAAGACATAGTCAAAAAAGTCAAAATTGCTCCGGTCCTTAAGGGAAAACGACATCAGATTTTCCCGGTCCTTAAGGGGTTAATAAAAAAATAAAAATAAATAAAAACATAGTCCTACAAACAAAAAAAAAATATATTTTTTTTTTGGGGGGGCGTTGTGTCTAACAAGCCTGAGTCCTACAAATCAATGTTTCTTCAGGGCTTGGGCTTCTAACAAAAAAGTCATCCTCTACAAAGTACTCTATTAAGTCAAGTATCAGTCCACCCCAGTGGCAGCTTATGTCAGGGGGTTCCTGTCTCGATCACTTTAAATACAAATTTCTTATTCTTTTTGTTTTTATTAAATATCCCACCAATACCAGTCAAGAACTCCCCCCCCCCAAAAAACAAATTCCCTGTTCAACTGATTTTTTTCCGCCAGACTCCACCCACCAACACAGGCACCCTCCTCAGACCCCTATTATACCATGTCTTATGATAGTTTTTTAATTGTATTTAGGATTTATTTTTTATTAACTTTCCCCAATCCCAATAAACAACCCCTCAAAGAAAACATTCCCTGTTTAACTGATTCTTTCACAACACCCCACCAACACAGACACCCTCATGCCCCTTTTATATTATGCCTTTGGGAAATAAAATAATATTTGTTTTGTGTTGTGTGTAAATTCAATGTTTCCATTGATTTCAATGGAATGAGCTAGGTGAAAAAAAGCGGAAAATCTGCACTATACACGGGAAATTATTTGCCAAACGGGAAGTGCTATTATTTGCAGATTTCAGTTTGGGTGAAATTTTTCACCCCTCCCTACTGGTAACCCATACAGAAGCCAAGGTAGGTCTCAAAGAGGCACCTATGGCAGTGAAAGTAGACTTTACCATAGCTTCAAGCTTCCTATCAGTTAAATCCTTAAGCGCCGTGGCGTCCACCAAGGGCAAAGCAGTGGATTTAGATAGTCTAGAAATAGGGTGATCCACCTGAGGAGGTGTAGCCCACTGAGCCAAGGCTGCATAAGAAAAGGGATACAGCTTAGAGGATCTCTTAAAGTGAGCAAGACACTTATCTGGAGTCTTCCACTCATCCAGCATAACCTGATCAAGAGTGGGATTAGGTGGAAACGTAGTACAGAACTTGTACATTTGAAAAACGTCAGAAGTAGCATGTGGTTCTACAGGGTTAACAGAAATGTTAAGGGTTGTCAAAACCGCCTTGATGAGACCCTCAGCAGAGGCTTCAGGGTCCGCATCAAAGGGGTCACTATAGGTATGAGAAGAAGCCCCTTCTCCACACTCACCATCCTCAGACTCTTCAAAACAATCCTCTTCAGAGGAATCCGAGAGATCAGGAATACCTGGGGCCTTAGGGGCCACAAACCTGAATGAAGTGGGGGCTTCCATGACTGAAGAAGCCCCTAAAGAGAAAGAAGAAACTGTGCCATAGAGGACTTTAAGTCCTTGACCCAGTGTGGCTCTTGTTCATGGCTGGAGGGCCCTGGTGGAGAAGTAGATGCCACTGCTCATGAGGGGCATAAGTGACCTGAGTACTCTCTGGGAAGCCCTGCTTGGCATGAGGAACAGTTATCAAGGGGTGTCAAAGACGCCCCTTAGTCCTTAGCCTTATGCCTAACCCCATGTTCCTATTGATCTGCCATTCTAACAGGAGAAGTGTCTTACAGTAATAGGGAACCCAAATACTGTCACCCAGAATAATATAATCACCCCAGAAAGCCTAAAACGTACTTATCTGCCAGGCAAAGAGTTAACTGGAGGAGGAGAGTAAAGGAATCCAAGCCCTGCATAGGATACTCCGCTCAGGAGATAAATAAAATGGGATCCGAAATCAGAGCCTATCAGAGAAATGCCTGCAAAAAACTGGCGTGATGGAAAATGTAGTTTCTTTCCTGAAAGTATACCAAAAACAGAGCCTGAAGGCCCCAGGGATCCCCAAGGCACTGCACAGGAGATCTGGAGTACAGGACAAGGGGAGACAAGAAGAATGAGCCCTCTCTCAACGCAGTACATGGAGCGGTTGCGAAGATACATCCCAAAGCAGCCTGTCCCATAGAAGTCAATGGAACATTGTGGCTATGCGGTAAAGCGCGCTCTTAAAGGCACGTAATTCAAATACAGTGAAAAAAAGTTCTAAAACACGAATATAAAACACCTAATAAGTATTAAAAACACATGAATCCAAAGGGAAAGTGAGAAATAAGATCCTCAAACCAAATAAGAATGGCAGGAAAGGGGTTAATTATCACAGAACACCCCAAAATGTTCCAGAGAACAGACATATAATATCTAACATGAGTGCAGGAGTTAGAAGGAACTCCAGAAAGACCCCTGTGCAGAGGGGAACTATGGGACAAGTGGACCATGGCACTCAAAGGGTTGCTTACCTTTTTTTGCAGGTCTTGTGTCTTCAGATTACCATTGGGAAGGAAGAAGAAAGACTCCTTCTGGAGAGAGAGACATGGGTTACAAGATTCTCTCCCAGGGTTGCAAGGGTCCACAGACAGCTCCTGTTAATGGAGCAATGTTCCAGGGGAAGCCAGTAATGGTAATCCAGTAATGGTAATGGGGGGATTTGGACACCCCATATCTAAGAAAAAAAATAATAAAATAACTGTTCTTGGCCTTCCCACCAGGTTCTTGGAACAAATCTGTCTGGCAGGGAGGGGCTAAGGTAGCCTGATATGGAGGAGGGGGAGGCATCACCCCTGCACTTCTTTCAGAATTGTTCAAGCCCACTTGGAGGTGCTGTCACCTTCCCCATGGTACCTGTATGTCCTGGTCCTTACTTCCTGACAGAGAGCGGTTATAGCTCTGTACTGCTGTCTGTCAATCTTCCTCTGCTCTCCTACCCATGTAGCCTCTCAATCCAGCCTCCTCCGATGATGGAGGATTTCTGCTTGTAAGCTGGAGGGCTCTCTAGCCAAAGAGAATGCTCCAGCTTACATGCAGAAATCCTCTGTGTATTCAAGATTCTTATTTCCATTTATTTCTGAAGGCATTTCAACAGCCGTAACTTCCTTCATAATGGGGGAAAAAATGCTTAACTTGAGGCATATCCAGCAAAGGTATCCCCTACATGGCGAGCTCACAATGTCGCGGGTGTCAAAATGTTGCCCGTAGTATGTCACTGTTCAGAATGTTGCCAGGTAGGTATCTGTTTGGTTAGGTTAGGGTCAGTGTCTGTTAGGCTTTGGGGTTCTATCTGTATCTATTAGGTTGGGTTGTTAGGTTATCTTCAAGGTTAGCTTAGTGCCTGTCCCTTTTGGGGTGGTTTAAGTTAGTTGTTAGGTTAGGATCAGGTTATAGTCAGAGTTCTGAGGTGGTTTGGGGGATATTAGATTAGGGTATGTTGTGACATTTTAAATGTGCCCTTATTTAAGTCTCTGTTTTGATGCATGCTATTACCAGAGTGACATTTCAACAGAGATAGAGATAGAGAGATAGAGATAGATAGAGAGCGCAATCAGTATGTTGGGTTACATATTGTTGCGAAGACTGCGGAGAAGGCGTGCAAGGGAGAGAGCTAGGGAACACCAGCAACCCCCAGGCACACCTGATCAACAGCCTTCACCTGTTGCAAGTGAGGAGGCTCTGGCTCAGCAGCCACGCAGGAGTCCATCCCCACCTGGAGGACAGCACCTGCCTGCAGATGCACAGCTGCAGCAACAGGATGCTCCACAGCAGCAGAGGATGTATAAACGACCACCAAGGCCCAGGGTATACCACCCAAGGGTAACCCTCTTTGGAATGACCGATGATGAGGTCATTGATCGCTACAGGTTGAGGCATGACAGCATCATTGCCTTGTATGAGGTCATCAAGGATCAGGTTGATCCCATCTACATCCACAACCGTGCCTTATGTGGCCTGCAAAAACTACTGTGTGCCATACACTTCATGGCAAGTGGGGCCTTCCAGTCCACTGAGGGTTACGCATCTGGCATGTCACAGGCCACATTCTCCAGGGTGCTAGCCCAGGTCTTGCCAGCCCTCAAAAGCAAGGCCAATACTTATATACATTTCCCCACGACCGACATGGACTGGATACACCTCAAGCAGGCCTTTTACGCAAGGGGAGGTATACCCAGGGTCATGGGTGCTATAGATTGCACCCATGTCCGTATTAAAGCCCCAGCACGTGACACACAGCTATTCATCAACAGGAAGAACTTCCACTCCATCAACGTGCAGATGGTGTGTGACAGCAATATGAGGATTATGAATGTCTGTGCAAAGTATCCTGGCAGCTCACATGATTCATACATTCTCCAAAACTCCTCAGTCCACAGAGATTTTTGGGTGAGTTCACAATACAAAATCACACCACATCCACAGGTGTACACACAACGCTGCTCAGCATGCTCCTGACCCACAGCTAGTACGTCCACCACACAAAACATCACACAACATGTGCTCCCTGTCTCACCATGTCACTCACATTACACAGGTGATGCTGGCTATGGCTGCAAGTCCTGGCTACTGAACCCTGTGGCCAATCCTCGAACACATGCCCAGGAAAGGTACAACCAGGCTCATGGCAGAATGAGGAATGCCATCGAGCGGACCTTTGGCCTCCTTAAGTCAGGATTTCGATGTCTGGACCACTCGGAGGGAGCACTGCAGTATGCACCTGGAAAGGTGTGCGACATAATTGTGGTGTGCGCAATACTGCACAACATCGCAGTGGACACCAGGCTGCTGGATCACATCCAGGACCCCCCCATACATGAAGTGCCTATGGACATCGGCCATGTTGAGGAGACCTTGAGAGGGGTGCAGATCAGAGACAGGCTCATCACGGAACACTTTACATGTGAGTATAACACAGGCATGCAAACAATCCATGCATGTCCCCCATCAGTCCTGTGAATTGGTGCCAACACACTAACCACACTGCACAGGATGTTCTGTCTCACCCCACAGGAACATTGACACAGCACTGCACTGGCAGCAGCATGGCCCCAAACATCAACTATACCATGGACGTGGCATATTGTGTGTGGGGATTCCAAAACCATCCTCCATTCCCCTCTCCATGTTGACATACAGACCCCAAGGATATCACGCACACCCCCAGGAGAAACAAGATACAACACATAACCCATGTTCATCGCCTTACAGGGCTTGATTGACAGCAACTAACTTGATTTGCCATGATTATAGACTGAGCAACCATGCTAGCCTTGCATGCATTGGATAATACTCCATCACATCAGGGGTTAAAGGGCCATTGGACTTAATATGGGACCTGTACTGTGCTAGAGCTGAGAAGAGCAGCAGAGGGGTGGATGTACAGTGGTATTGTTACACAACGTAGAGGTCATGAAACGTAGATCACATTACCAGGGACTCCATGCTGACCTGTGAGTGTGCAGACATATGTGCCCCTGATATGAATACACACATCAACAAATATGTCCTAATAGTTCCATGGAACAAATGACATTGGGCTGCCACTGTCACTTTCACAGTGGCAGCCCAAATTCATTACTTCCATGGAGCTCTCAGAACACTTGTTGATGTGCGTATTCATGTCAGGGGCACATATCCATAGGGCTGGTGCACATGTCCTTAGTTCTCCACATAATTGGTTATAGATGAGTACATAACACATTACCAAGCAATGGTTTGTGTACTCATCTGTAATTAAGAAAATTGAGGGGATTATAAAGTCGAAATTGTTGTTGCTTGATGATCAGTTCAGGTCTTTTGCTCCAAATCCCGTCCTCTTGTCCCACAGGCATCCATAACATGATCCTTCCTTGAACTGAAGATCTTCCATGTGACTGGATTGATGTCTTGACAACACGTTTATGAAGCTCACCCCTTGCTGTTTCTGTTGATTTTATTGGTGATGCGATGTTTGACCTGAGGTTCACAGCAACCTCTACTGGAACATTCTCATATAGACACAGAAAACACAAATTCACAAGTTTAATAACCTGTACAGTTAGGATGCTCATCTACAGAGTTATCAAACCTTGTGGACAACACATGAGCAGGACAGCAGTGTTACTAAAGTAGTATGATTTAGTTTCAAAGTACATTTAGTGTTCTCATACAAGTGTTCAATGCATATAGGAAATACACACAGAAAACACATGTACGTTCTAATGTACTTTGAGACACAATAAAGATGAACCATCACTATTCAATCTGTGTCTGTATGAGGATATATTGGATTACACATTTGTTAATGCGTAACGACACTCAGGATAGAGTATCCCCCATACATGGAAAGGCTTCACCCATATCACAGGAGTCCACCACTTGTTTGCCAGTGAGTGGACTCTGTGATGTATTCATGCAAACAGATGGTGGCAGTGATACACTAATGTGTTGTGGGAGTGATAAAGAGGTGATACAGGGGACATACTTCCACAGTGAATTCCTGTCCACAGTTTCTGTGTTGCTCAGTATAATCAATGTTCTGAGATATTGCTCCACTTTGACATATCTCAGTACATGGGCTACATCAACGAACAACCAGACCAAGTGGACAAGTGTTATCACTGGTGAAGTCTGTTACACCCTTAGGAAAACAACAACACAACTTACTGGAGGCCCCAGTGCTCACCCCAGGATATCAATGTGTGTGCTACACATTGAAATCCTAGGTTAAAAACATTGGGTTCCCCAGTAAGTCAGTTGCACAATGAGTGTTTGAATCCAAGACAGTATTGATGCAGGTCCCATTTATCTGTCCTGCTTGTTATGTCACCGCTAAGTCACATAGCTGTTTGTTTGGTTATCCCCTTAACCCTCTGAGTGCCAGAGTGGTACCCAACGCATTTCTTTGCAACGCGTTGCCTACCACTCTGGCTATCAAAGGGTTAAACACAACATTTGATGTAGAGGAATGTTCAATGTTGTACCATTTGTTGTGCTAAGGGGGATGTTTTGTTGTTCAAATTCAACACACAACATCACCATATAACACAGTTGTGTAATATGGCTCCAGGGATGTATTTCCAGTTGAATTTGTACAACGCTGTGTGTGTGTGTGAACCCATGTTGTAAGATCCCACAAACATCTTACCTAGGCAGAAGTTGTGTTAACTGCATTGTTTGGCAATGCATTGTAGACAACTCTGCCACCCAATCTATGACCAAATACAAAGCAGATCAGACAGGATTCAAAAGCACAATGTTCCTTTACTCAGGGGAAATGTAACATGTTGGGCATATTATTTTTTTTTCTTAGTGGGGGGGGCCTTAGACTGTGTGGCAGAAGTGGATAACCTGGATGATCTCCTGGTCAACCATTGCCCCCTAGGTGTGGCTTCGGGGGTCACATTAGAGGGGGTGGTGGGGGCAGTGGATCCCTCTGTGGAACGCAGGTTCTCCCTCTCTAACCGTAAGTTCTCCCTGCGGTTCAGCTCTCTCAACTCCACCAGTACCTGTGCAAGCATGTCCATCACCCCTGTGTGGAGCTGATGGAGTTGAGTGTTGATCCTCATGACCTCCGACTCCAGGGCATGGATCCTTGCCTCTATCCTGTTAGTGTTTCTCCAGGATTCCCTACGGCTCCTGGTGATGTTGTCATTGGTGTAGTGGCTTGACCGGAGTAGTCTCCTTTGCAGAGCCATACACTCTGCTTCCATCCCCGTGGGGTGTTCACTGCTGGTGATGGTTGTGCCTGGTGAATCTGCTGCTGCTGTGTCCCCCTCAGCTGGTGCTGTGTCCACCTCAGCTGGTGCTGTGTCCTCCTCAGCTGGTGCTGTATGTGCTGGAGATGGGTATGTGCCCACCACATCAGTGGACTCACTGCTGCCCACTGATGTCTGTGCTGGTGGATGTGGTAGGGTAAACACGTCCCTTCGCATAGGGTGTTGGGGCTCCCCAAGCAGGCCCAGGTGTTGGTAATCGAGTGGCCAAGGGTCAAACTTTGGCCACTGGTATGTGCTTGGCCCCCACCTGGGATCATACCTGGGGCCATGCTGGGGAGCCATCCAGGAGGGTAGGTCTATCGAGGACGAGTATGGCCCGTATTGGGTGGTGGCCACATCACCAGGCAGCCATTTCCTCCCTGGTGGTGGTGCTGCTGCTGGAGGGTAATAGCTCCTGGAGATGGTGGGGTGCATCCAGTCACTGTAATATAGTGGAGCAGCCAGAGGTGGTGCAGGCAGAGATGGTGCAGCCAGAGGTGGGGCATCCAGTTGGGCAAGAGGTGTGGATGTAGTTGGGTACGGTGCCCACTGGCTGGTCCACTCCTCTGTATACTCCTCACTGGGTGGTGAGGTGGCCTCCTCCACGGGCTCCTGGAGTGCTGGAGGCACATAAGCTGTGTGGAGAATTGAGATTGTGTGATCAGTAAACTTAGCCATGATGGTGTCAAATTGATATTAATACTTGAAATGTGGAAAGGGACATATATATTGTAGGGTTTATCCCCCCTGTGTGAAACAACGGTACTCCTACTGGTGAAGGGTGTTTTATTCTACATGTATCACAGCTCAGAGTTGAATTCCTTTGGTGCCACATCCCAGTGGCCTGAAATTGTACATTTGCACTGTTGCCACATCATCCTTTGAGGATTTATGCTCCCTGGACCAAAGCTGGCCAGAGGATGGTTTTGCAACATTGGCATAGTACATTTTCAGGCCACTGTGATATTGTCCATGGAATATTCAACTTTGAGCTGTTATACTCTTGAGATGAAACACCTTTCAGCAGTGGGAATACCCTTGCTTTACCCGGTGGATCAATCCTATAACATATATTTTTCCTTTCACATTTTAGGTATTACTATCTCTTTAACGGGAATAGCAATGGTTAATTTCATCTTGATGTAACATTGTAGGCATCATAAAGAGATGTTTAGACAGATGTTGCTGTATGTGACAGCTGGAGATGTCAGTCATTTGACCACACGGAGGCTCTTCAGCAGACTCAAAATTGACCCATTTTGAGATAACTACATCTTTGGCATTGTCTACAAAGTGTGCCTGGTTTGTAAGCACACTCTGTGGACCATTTCAGGGATGGATCAATCTCCAATTGGTTCAATTTTGGGTCTGCTGAAGAGCCTCCGTGTGGTCAAATGACTGACATCTCCAGCTGTCACATACAGCAACATCTTTCTAAACATCTCTTTATGATGCCTACAATGTTACATCAAGGTGAAATTAACCATTGCCATGCCATGGTACACATGAGAGGAATATGGTCTGATATGTGTGTGTATATGTACCTTTCATATGGGTACAAACATATCCTTGATAGATATGAACCCAGAGATCTGTTCAGTACGTGTGATTGTCTTACTGCCTATATATGTGCAGCCATCACAAACTAACTTTCATTGATACCACTGATACCCATCCAAGGAAGGTGTAATATACTAGGTATGTGTACTCTGATGATGATATCAGTATGAGTTAGTTTGTTAAGGGTACACATATATGGGCAGTAGGACAATCACACGTACTGAACTGAACTCTGGGTTCACATCTTGTTGGGACATATTTGTACCCATTTGAAAGGGACATATCCACGTACATATCTGGTCGTTTTTATTTCTGTACATATCTTTTTGTAATTGATCTGCAGTGTGATTCAAGTGGTATTCATCCCCTATGTTATCAGTTTATCCCGTACAGTGCTGGATTTTGTCAGATTTTACATGTCACTCTCTGGATGTCATGATGGTATCCTATGCATTGCATTGTGATGCATGGGATACCAACGTGGCAATCAGGGATTGATGTACATTACAGGATCCTGTCCATGAGGTCTGTCAGACACGATCATAGATATCCATAATTCATGGCCTGTTATTGACCAAACCTCAATGGTTCATACTTGGTTCCCATATGTATCCTGCAAATAGTGGCTGGTGTACCATCCATCCATAGCATCAGCACTCCCGAGGATCCATATGTGAATCAAATCTGAGATATGTAAATTCAAGTTAGAGTAAATTATTGCATACACAACACCAAGGGCAACTTTTTCACTTTTAGTTATATGTATTTGTTTTTGGCCTGTGTGTTGCACATACAACCAGTTATTCTCAGTGGCACTGTGATTTGTGACCTGATCCATCCTTTTAGTGATTCAGTAAGTGGTTAAGTAGACCTGATGAACTGATTATGATGCGTACTTCTCCGGTGATCTCATTTCCCCATCTGCAGTGTTTTCTATGGAGTCCATACAATGGGGCCTGTGCAGCTTGATTCATGTTATTGGATATTCTCCATAGACTAACATTGTAATTGGTAAAGTGAGGGTATGTAAGTGTAAAATTCTCTACATCAGCTCTTTTTCACCGCTTAGTGAATGTCCCCTATGTGTCATGTAATTGTTAACCTATCGACATGTGTTTGTTGTCTGGTTAACCCTTTGAGTACCGGAGGGGTTGTTGATCGATGCATTGATAATCCCTCTAGCACTCATGGGGTTATGTGCTGGATTCCCTATGGGAACATGGGTAACATTGTGTGACAACAATTGTGATGTTTGACATACAACACTTTTCTGAGCATGGTTTGTGTGTATTGTGTGTGATCAGCACTGCAACTTGAGGGTTAACCAGGGAGTTGGACAGGTTTGGGCCTTGTTGAACCTTGACATTTGTCCTTGTCTTGTGTCCTGTTTAAACCCTCAGGGTGCTGTGTTGGTGCAGTTGTGTGGATGAATGAAGGGCAAATGTTGGGATGTGAGTGTGTTTGTTTGTGATGGGTGTGTGATTTGAGGTGGTGTGTGGTTTTGGGGTGATGACAGGGTCTGCTGCAGCCTCTCCTCCCATGCGCTGAAGGTAATGGGGACAGGTGGCCCACCTCCGGTGCCTCGGGCGTGCAGGGCGGCATCCCCATCTTCTTCTTCATCTGCCTTTTGCAGTCGCCCCATCTCTTCTTTATTGAGTCCACATCCCGTCTGCAGGTGGCCACTGCATTAACTCAGCTGCAGATTTGGCTCCAGGCAGCTCTCTTCCTCGCAGCCAGGACAGGGAGCCTCTCCCCCGGAAAGAGGACACTCTCCCTCTCCAGCACAGCCTCCACGAGGACCGTGTTTTCTTCCTCGGTATATCGGGAATCCCTGACCCTGTCCCCCTCAGCTCCGGAATGCGAGGAGTCAGAACCAGAGTGTCCTGCCTGCTCTGCCCCTGCCTGTGTGTGGTGGTCCCCAGGAACTACCCCTCATCCCACTGCAGGTTCTGTCCCTGTCCTGCATGTGCCTGCTCTTGTGGGCCTGGTCCCCCTCCGCCCTGCAGATCTCCCTCTCCCACCCCTGCTCTGCTCAGGGATACCCTCCTGACCTTCTTCCTTCTCCACTACTCTCCCCATCCCTCTCTCCTGTCCTCCTCTCCTGGCCATCATTCACCCACTCACACCCAGGCACTCTCACAGGCCCTCACAGACACACTCGATCCCACTCACTCTCTGTCACACACTTTCACTCAAACTGTCAAAATAAAGTTTAAAATGTGTAAAGTGTGATGAAAAAAAAAGACTATGTGTATGTATGTGTATGTGTTTGTATGGATGTATGTGCTATGTGCAAAAGTGTGTTATGTGTCTATTTAAATGTAATTCTCTCCTCTCCAAAATCCTTCTACCTTACTCCTCTGTATGCTTCTCTCTCTCTCTCCCCCTCTCTAAACACTATCCTCCACTACTGGGTCCTGTGATCTAGCTTGCTGAAACTCGAAACACAGACAGGGTGTGACCATTATTTTGAGGTATATATATGTGTATTTGAAAATTTTTGATACTTTGGGGCCTTGGGATTGCTGTAGGTTTGAATTTTGTTTGTGCATCTATCAGGGTTGCTAGACAACGGCAGCCGTAATGTTACATTTTGACTTAAGTTGTGTTTTAACGGGTGTTTGGGACGCACGGTGATGCAAAATCAGGTGCGACGCTGGTTTTTGTGTTACGTGTTTTTGTTGTGCCTATGCCCGATAGCTATTCTTGTACGCTTACCTTTAAATCTGCCGTAAACCATGTGTTCTTTGCGGCCGATGTGCCTTTTTTACTTAGCGGATGGTTTAATGGCTGCCTTTAAATCTAGCCCCATGTCTCCACTCATCTTTCGTTTTGTTTGCGGGCGAAGATCAGGGGTTATGGATTAATGCTTTGCTTATTTCCATAAGTATGACAATAATGCTTATCTCCAGAAATATTTGGATAAACGGAATGAATGGGCTGATAAATGGCAGATTAGGTCTTTGTAAGAGAAGGAATCTGGAGTACTCATAAATATTAGACAACTGTGTGCATCATGAATTAGCTGCTGCAAAAGCCAGTACCGCTATAAATGAATATCCTTGTGTGACCAAAATTCTGTGTCCATGTCATTCACAGGGTATTGAAAAGACAGGGGCTGCAGGCTGCTTTATTTGCTCAAAGCTGGGTGCAATGGTCTCCTAACCTCTAGAGCAGTTTGTGGTATGCCCTGGAGTGTGTTTTCATTTTTAACCTTGTCAGTGCCAGAGAGGTATCCAATGCTTTGCAATTCATGGATACCTCTTTGGCTGTCAAAGTCAACCCTTTTGGTGCCATAGATATACCCAAAACATTGTCAAGCAATGCACTGTATACCCCTCTGGCATTTAAAGCTCCACATGGGCAACACCATTCCACTAATAATTCGCTAGAAAGTTTGTAACGATGCAGTCATGTGCAGTAGAGACTGCTGCGCGTGCTGCAGTCATGCGCAGTAGAGACTGCCTGTGACGAGGCTGATACAGAGCGGGGTGCTCCGAAGGAGCATCCCACTCTGTATCAGCCGCAGCATGAGCAGTCTCTACTGAGCATGACTGCACCGCGACCGGCTGGCACTGTATCAGTCGCAGAGTGGGCAGTCTCTACTGTGCATGACTGCCCTGCGACCGGCTGACAGTGGCACTATGGCCCGTGTAACGGTCTCTTCAACTAGTATAATTATATTTCACTATAAATCATTAGTAAAACAATCAAAAATATGGAATACAATACACTTTTTGACACTATTTCTTAAAAATGTGAAGTTATATATTAATATTAGAAACAGGATTCTTTATAAAAATGATGCTTCTCCACTATGACTCCATCTTCATGGATGGCAAGCATTTCAATGTGGTGTAAATTGCATGTACTTGAGTTTGCACAATTCTGTCTTGAAGTCTTGAGTCATACAGGTGGCAAGTAGTGGTACTAACTCACCATTAACAATAGTAAGATGTGTTTTCTGCTTTTAAACGAGCAACCAATCTATCACGGTGCCCGTGTTTCCTGTTTTGGTGACATTACTACTTCCTGCCTCTTTCCTGCTGGACTTGGCCACTGGGTTCTGATCCGCCCAGCGTGAGTCTTCTTATACTCAGTCCTGTCATTCCTTTGGCGCCTTTTCGTGGTGTTCCTGTATCTGGCGTTAGTTGCTGTGTTCCCTGTTCCGTGTATGATCCGGTTTTGCCTGACCTTGATCCTGTCACTGTTGCCTTGCTCCAGTTGCCGACCCGGACTGCCTGACTACTGCTTTCTGGGTTCCGATTCTGGCTGTGCTGATTCACTCTGTGTACGAACCCTGGCTGTGTCTGACTACGCTTTGTCACCAACCCTGGTTGTGTATTACTGATCTCCGTGTACCGATCCAGGCTGTGGCTGGCTACCGCTCTCTGTGTACCGATCCAGGCTGTGGCTGACTACCGCTCTCCGTGTACTGATCTAGGCTGTGGCTGACTAGCGCTGTCTTTGTACCGATCCAGGCTGTGGCTGACTAGTGCTCTCTGTGTACCAATCCAGACTGTGGCTCACTATTGCTCTCTGCGCACATTTCTGGGCTTCACTGACTTTGCTTGCTATACCGATCCTGGCTGTGGCAGTGTACTATTCGTAGCCTCCCATTATCCTAGCCTCCGAGGCTAGCGCCTAGCCAGTGCATGTCAGTAGTGCCTCCTATTGCTCGGTTACCCGAGCCTGAGCCTCTGCCTGTCAGTTTAGTCTGCAGTTACCTCATTTACCTGAGCCTGAGCCTGTGCCTATCTGTATTGCCTTCGGTTACGCTATCTCCCGAGCCTGAGCCTGTGCCTATCCGTGTTGCCTACGGTTACGCTATGTCCCGAACCTGAACCTGGGCCTATCTGTGTTGCCTTTGGTTATGCTACCTACCGAGCCTTAGCCTGTGCCAGTCAGTGTTGCCTTCGGTTACCTCTACCTCCTACTTGAGCTTGTGCAGGTAAGTGTTGCCTTTGGCTACCTCTATCTCCTGACCTGGGTCTGAGCCTGTCAGAATTGCCTGTGGTTCTTCAGACCTCTGTGGCTGGCTCTGTCCCTGAGCCTGCCTGTGTTACCTCCAATTACCAGTCTCCAGGGTTTCTCCCTGCCGAGCGTGTCAGCTCTACCTCCGGTCTCCCTAGCCTCTAGGCATTAAGCAGGCTATTGATTGTCTGTGTTGTCTCAGGTTCCCAGGACTGTGTCACTCTCCAGTGTCCCGGTCCCCTGATATTACTTCCCCAGTTCCTGGGGATTCTGCCCTGCAGTCACCTAACCCCTAGCTCTTGGGTCGCTTTCTTGGTGGTACTGCTGAGGTTCCTGGTTCATATCGTCTGTTCCTGACTATATTGTATTGCCTGTTTGCTTATTTCTGTACCCTGACCTGTGTCAGATTTGGGAAGTGCCACGGTACTGTCCGAGTCTGGACCTGTGAAGGGAACCCTGTGTTCTTTATTATTCTTAATAAAGCTGATTTTACCTTACCAAATTGTCTGAGAGTTCTTACAAACCGTGACAGTACGAAAGTGCCCAAAGGAATGACAGGACTGAGTATAAGAAGGCTCACGCTGGGCGGAGCAGAACCCAGCGGCCAATAAGAGTCCAGCAAGAAAGAGGCAGGAAGTAGTAATGTCGCCAGAACGGGAAACACGGGCACCGTGATAGTAGTACGAAAAAGCCATGACCTCAGGAATAGCTGGTGAAGGTAGCTCCCAGAATCTCCTTTGGAGAATGGATGCACAAGAGCAACGGTTAGGCCAGTTGTCCATGGCTATTCAGACTGTTCTGGAGCGTACCACATACCTTGAAAGACCTGTACAGCCTTCGGTGGCCAACTCAGTCCAGGCACCATTGGCACAGGTTCCGACTCTGAGCCTACCCAGTAGAGGGCTGTCCGCTACCGCTCCTCTCCCACTGAGATATGACGGGGAGCCTACTCTTTGCCGTGGGATCCTGAATCAACTAGAAATCTTTCTGGAACTTGTACCACAGGCATTTCCGAGCTAAAGAAGTAAGGTGGGTTTCATGATCTCCTTGCTGACAGGTAGCTTTAGCCTGGGTAAATCTGATTTGGGAGATGGCTAAACCTATCACCACAAACTTTGCCGAGTTTGTAAGGGCCTTCCACAGTGTATTTGAGGTTCCTGGGCACGCCACCTCTGCTGCTAAACGTCTCATGAGAATACAACAGGGCACACGTACGGTTGCTGACTATGCCATTGAATTCTGTACACTCGCAGCAGAGGTAGGCTGGAACGATGAGGCACTTGTGGCAGCTTTTGCGCAAGGTCTCGAGGATAAAATAAAAGACGAGATTTCAGCCCGAGACTTGCCAGAGGAGCTGGATAAATTTATCGATTATATGACCCTGACTTTCTCCAGGATAAGGGAGAGGAACATCTACAAGGATCGTAGGCAGAAATCAATGACTGGGTCTTGTACCAGTGCTGGTTTCCCACCCTTGCCTCCCTCTCCTCCCATACCTCCTGGCTCCGCAAGTGGGAGTAATGATCCGATGCAACTGGGCTTTACACGTCTGTCTAAGGAGGAACTCTCCTTTCGCTGCAGACAGGGCCTGTGTCTGTACTGTGGAAAGGCAGGTCACCTGTTGAAGACATGTCCTGTGCAGCCAGGAAACTAACGCACCGAGGTTCCAGTGGGAGACAGATCCTAGGTGGCATATACCAGTCCCCAGAGGGCACGCTACTCAAACCCGTTGTCAATATAGCAGTTTTATGGGCTGCCTTGTCCTTTACTACTCATGCCCTGATTGATTCCGGCACGGCCGTCTATTTCATGGACAGGGACTCCGCGATCCTGCACGATATTCCTTTGGTCGATAGAGAGTCCCTGCTGGACATTGAGGCCATTGATGGACAACCATTGGTACCTTCCCAGGTTTCTCAGGAGACATGACCATTGTCGATTTGTATCGGAGCTCTCCACAAGGAGACTTTGCAGTTTCAAATAATTCAGTCTCCTCACTTTGAGGTCATACTGGGTTTGCCATGGCTACATGCGCACAATATCAGAATCGACTGGCGGTCCTGCGAGATTTTGGCCTGGTCTGACTACTGTATGGCTCATTGCTTAAGGCAGCCTACTAAGATTTTGTGTACCTCTCCCTCCCTACCACATGAATACCAGTCATTCAGCGATGTGTTCAGTAAGGGAGAGGCTAGCCCCTATGATTGTGCTATTGATATTGTGCCGGGCGCCATGCCTCCTAGGGGCAGAACTTAGCTTTTGTCCTATGAAGAGAATTGGGCCATGGAGGAGTATATTGCTGACGCCTTGGCCCGTGGCATAATCCGCAAGTCTTCCTCGCCCGCGGGGGCTGGATTCTTTTTTGTCAAAAAGAAAGACGGGGAACTCCGACCCTGTATTGATTATAGGGGTCTCAACAAAATAATGGTTAAAAACGCATATCCTATTCCACCCATCACTGAGTTGTTCGAGCGATTAAAAGGGGCATCCATTTTCACAAAAATAGACCTAAGGGCAGCTTATAACCTGGTACGGATCAAGGAAGGTGATGAGTGGAAATCTGCTTTCAATACTCGAACAGGGCACTACGAGTATATGTACTGCCATTTGGGCTATGCAATGCCCCGGCAGTATTCCAAGAACTTATAAATGATGTCCTCAGGGACTTGTTACAGTCTTGCATAGTAGTATACCTGGCCGATATTTTGATTTATTCTCCTGACTTGGAGACACACCGCAAACATGTCACAGCGGTTTTGCAGAAGCTAAGGGAGAACAAGTTATTCTGCAAACTTGAGAAGTGCGACTTTCACAAGTCTAGTGTGTCATTTCTTGGATATGTCATTTTGAAGGAGGGCTTTGCCATGGACAAGGACAAACTCGCATCAGTATTACAGTGGCCACACCCCACGGTCCTCAAACCCTTACAGCGGTTCTTAGGGTTTGCCAATTACTATAGGAAATTTATTTGTGATTATTCCAGGATTGTGAAACCACTCACAGATATGACCCATACAGGTGCTAACGCTTCTATGTGGTCTCCAGAGGCTGAGAGGGTGTTCAAAATTCTGAAATCCACATTCTCCACTACCCCAGTCCTGTCTCATCCCATTCCTGGGTTGCCATTTACATTCGAGGTTGATGCTTCAGAGACAGGGGTAGGGGCAGTGTTGGGCCAAAGACCGGATCCCGACAAAACGTTAAGACCATGTGGATTCTTCTCAAAAAAATGACCAAGGCCCAAAGTCTGTATGATATTAGTGATCAGGAACTCTTGGCGATCATTCTGGCTTTGCGTGAGTGGCGCCATCTGCTGGAGGGTACCAGGGCGCCAATATTGATTCTGACGGATCATAAAAATCTAATGTACCTCTCAGAAGCTAAGAGATTGTCCCCGAGACAGGCCAGATGGGCTTTATTCTTGTCACACTTTAACTTCATTGTCTCATACCTACCCGGTACCAAGAATGTAAGGGCTGATGCATTATCCAGACAATTTGGTTCTGATCCAGAATCCGACAGTGCACCGGTTCCAATCATACCCCTGGATCGTATACTTGCCACTTTGCGGACCAATATCACATCCCCGTTGGGTGAGGAGATTCTGGCATCTCAGGCCAATGCACCTCCGGAGAAACCCATGGGAAAGTGTTTTGTGGCTGAGCCTTTCCGGTCCAGGCTAATGGAGACGTATCAGTCATCCCGGGCATCTGGTCACGTGGGCAAGAATCAATTAATCTGGTCTCTGTCTCAGATGTTTTGGTGGCCCGATGTGAGAGATGATTGCGTGGCATTTACTGCTGCCTGTGCCACTTGCGCTCATTCCAAGTCCCCAAGACACCTTCTGGTGGGCTTATAGCAAGCGGTCCCTAATGGCGACCGTCCATGGTCACAAGTGTCCATCGATTTTCTGGGGGAGCTGCCAGTTTCCAATGGCTACACTGTGATACTCATGGTGGTTGACAGATTCTTGAAAATGGCCCACTTTGTGCCACTCCCTGGCTTGCTGTCTGCTAAGGTACTGGCCACGGTATTTGCCAGGGAGGTATTCCGACTTCACGGGGTCCCCAAGGTTCTGGTCTCTGATCGTGGGAGTCAATTTGTGCCCAGGTTCTGGAGGGCATTCTGTGACCAGATGGGAATCCAGTTGTCTTTTTCTTCCGCTTACCATCCCCAGACTAATGGGGCCAGAATTCCCTAGTGACTCCTTTCAACGAGTTCAGCGGCATGCTAGTAACAGAAGGTTGCCGGCTCCCGTATTCCAA
This sequence comes from Rhinophrynus dorsalis, assembly GCA_037306005.1. Classification (NCBI taxonomy): domain Eukaryota; kingdom Metazoa; phylum Chordata; class Amphibia; order Anura; family Rhinophrynidae; genus Rhinophrynus; species Rhinophrynus dorsalis. The sequence continues at coordinate 193,202,661 of CM074720.1, read as the reverse complement.
GTGGGGGACCGGGTCTGGCTGTCCTCCAGGAACCTCAAGTTGCAAGTTCAAGGCATTAAATTTGCTCCTCGATTTGTGGGTCCGTTCCGGGTACTCTATAGTTTCCCTGTTTCCTATGCCTTGGAGTTACCGGCATCCATGAGGATACATAACGTGTTCCATGTATCCCTTCTCAAACCTTTGGTGTGTAACCGCCATACCACCACCCCTGCAGTCCCAGGACGGGTGCGCATACAAGATCATGACGAGTATGAGGTGCAGAGTATTTTGGATTCACGTAGATTCCGTGGGCAGATCCAATACTTGGTGCACTGGAAGGGATATGGCCCAGAGGAACGTTCATTGGTTAACCATGCCGACATCCATGCTCCACTTCTGTTGCGCAGGTTCCACGCCAAGTTTCCGCTGAAGCCTGGATCTCCTCCGCAGACATTACTACTTCCTGTCTCTTTCCTGCTGGACTCTTATTGGCCACTGGGTTCTGCTCCGCCCAGCGTGAGCCTTCTTATACTCAGTCCTGTCATTCCTTTGGAGCCCTTTCGTGGTGTTCCTGTATCTGGCATTAGTTGCTGTGTTTCCTGTTCCGTGTATGATCCGGTTTTGCCTGACTTTACTCCTGTCACCATTGCCTTGTTCCAGTTGCCGACCTGGACTGCCTGACTACCTCTTTCTGGGTTCCGATTCTGGCTGTGCTGATTCGCTCTGTGTACCGACCCTGGCTGTGTCTGACTACACTTTGTCACCAACCCTGGTTGTGTATGACTGATCTCCGTGTACCGATCCAGGCCGTGGCTGACTAACTATCACGGTCCCCGTGCTTCCAGGCGACATTCTGTCAGTCTCACTCACAGCTACTCTTATTGGTTGCAGTGTCTTGTCCCGCCCAGTATTTGTCGTTAAATACTGGGTCCTGTCACTTCACTGTTGCCCTTTTGTGGTGTTTCCGTTGCCAGCGCTTGTTCCATTTCTCCGTGTGAAGCTCTGTGTACCGACCTGGATTGCCTGACTACTCTGCTATATCTGTTCCTGCCTGTGTACTGACCAGGACTACCTGACTACTCTGTTGTATCCGTTCCTGCTCAGTGTACCGACCCAGCCCGGCTGACGTTCCTGCTCTGTGTACCAACTCGGATTGGCTGACGTTCCTGCTCCGTGTACCAACCCGGACCGGCTGACGTTCCTGCTCCGTGTACCGACCCGGATCGGCTGACGTTCCTGCTTTGTGTACCGACTGATTGGCTTGTTCCTGCTCTGTGTAACGGCCCGGTAGGGCTACTGCTCCTGGTATTGGTGCGATCTGCGGTCCCATTCCGGTCCTCGGTCTGGGGTTCCGCTTTCAGACTCGGTCTTCGGACTACCATGTTGAGCCTCAGAGTCACTTGTGCAGTCTAGTCGCTAATAGGTCAGTGTCGCGCGGGCGACATTGCGGTGTATACTCCATCAGTGCACCACGGTACTCTTGACCCTCCTTCCTGCCTTCAGCTGAGGTTGGTGTTTCGTTGGGCGCCTCAAGCTGTGTTTCCATCAGGCATTCTTTGCTGGTCTTGGTGTTCGTTAACCCCTTCAGGGAAGGTGCTACTTGTCTCAGGTCATTCACAGTGCAGTCTCCGTTGGGCACCCATCCGGGCATACTGTCTCAGTCCTCCGTTACTGCTAAGGCAGATCTAGTTATCCTGGGCCTCCGTTTTCTCCTGGGTGTTTCTCGCTATTTAAACACTCCTTGTGCAGAGTGGGAGTTTCAAGGGTCTCACACGATTAGGGCCTGCTCCCTGTATTGGCCTAATAGTAACCCGTTCCTGGCTGCCTCGGTTTGAGTTCACACGATCATAACCTGACCTGTGTCAGTATACTGTATGGTCTGTTTGTACATATACTGGACCTGTGTGGGTATACATTGTAATTTTGCCATAACCTGTCCTGTGTCAGCATTGTATTGTGGTCTACCCCATTTCGCCACAGGGAGCTCAATCCCTGTCGCAAGTAGCCTCGAACAAAGGGCTAACCGCCACAGCCCCGTTACTGTTAAGATACGATGGTGAACCTACCCTGTGCAGAGGGTTTATCAACCAATTAGAGATATACCTAGAATTAACTCCTCAAGCCTATCCGAATGACCGTGAAAAGGTGGGCTTTATGATTTCATTACTAACGGGCAGAGCCCTGGAATGGGCCAAACCCCTTGTGGGAATCTGCCAAACCATGCACACTAAACTTCAGAGAGTTTGTGTGTGCCTTCTGCAGAGTATTTGAAGTTCCAGGTAGAGCTGCCTCTGCTGCCGAAAGATTGTTGGAAATACAATAAGGTTCATGCACGGTGGCGGATTATGCTATTTAATTTCGTACATTGGCAGCAGAGGTAGGTTGGAACAATGAGGCGCTGGTGGCAGCATTTGCTCAGGGACTCAATGATCTATCAAAGATGAAACGGCAGCTAGAGATTTGCCTAATGAACTTGATGAGTTAATTGATTTTGCTATTCCGATTGATTCTCGTATTCGTGAACATATGGCGGCTAAAGACCGTAAGATGCAGGGCAGAAATCTTGAACAAACAAGTCAAAATTTCCCACCCATGCCTCCCACTCCTCCTGAACATATTCAAGAGAATAATGAACCCATGCAGCTAGGGTTCACCAAGTTGTCTAAGGAGGAATGGGCACAGACAGGGGCTCTGCTTGTATTGTGGCCAACCTGGACACCTGTTGCGTACCTGTCCTATACGGCTGGGAAATGGACGCACCTAGGATACCTTGGGGGACAGGCCCTAGGTGGAGTACAGCAATCCCTAGATCCAGAAATTCAGAAACCCACTATCCAGGCTGTAATCTCTTGGGCAGAAAACTCGGTGGAGGTTCTGGCCTTAGTTGATTCCGGTGCAGCCGGATATTTTATGGACAACTCATTTGCTGCGCTACACAAGATTCCGCTGATTGAAAGGGAATCTCCTTTAGCCATTGAGGCCATCGATGGCAGACCCCTGGTGCCAGCTCATATCACTATGGAAACTATGCCACTATCTATGAGTACTGGGTCACTCCATACGGAGAAACAACGGTTTCAGATCATCCAGTCCCCTCACCATGCGTTCATCTTGGGGTTCCCATGGTTACATCTACACAACCCCAAGTTCGACTGGCATACGTGTGAGATAACGTCTTGGTCTGAATACTGTATGAAGCATTGTGTTTCTCATCCTACTAAGATTATGTGTACCTCTCCCTCGGTGGCAGCCGAATACCATCAATTCAGTGATGTTTTCAGTAAGGGAGAGGCTAGCACTTTGCCTCAGCATCGTTCTTATGATTGCGCTATTGATCTGCCGCCTGGCGCCGTCCCTCCCAGAGGTCGCACATACCCGCTGTCATGCGAGGAGAATTGGGCCATGGAGGAATACATCTCTGATGCCCTCAAAAGGGGCATTATTAGGAAGTCAACCTCGCCCGCGGGGGCAGGTTTCTTTTTTGTGAAGAATAAAAATGGCAAGTTAAGACCATGCATTGATTATCGCGGCCTAAATAAGCTTGTGTCCAAAAACGCCTATCCGATTCCACTCATCACTGAAATGTTTGACAGGCTGAAGGGGTCCTTGATTTTCACTAAGTTAGACCTACTGGCCACTTATAATTTGATCAGAATAAGAGCCGGGTATGAGTGGAAAACAGTGTTTAATACCAGATCCGGACACTATGAATACCTGGTGATGCCATTTGGGCTGTATAATGCCCTTGCAGTGTTCCAGGAGTTTATGAACGACATTCTCCGTGATATGCTACAGTCTTGTGTGGTGGTTTATCTTGACGATATACTCATACATTCAGCTAATTTGTCGCAACACATCAAGGATGTCTTGGAAGTCTTGCTTAGATTACAAGAACAAATTATTCTGTAAAATCGAGAAATGTGAATTCCACAAGTCCATGGTGCCTTTTTCTGGACTTTGTGATATCTAAAGATGGCATTGCCATGGATAAGGAGAAGCTCGCAGCCATGCTGCAATGGCCACAACCCAAGGGACTCAAGGTTATCCAGCGGTTTTTCGGGTTTGCCAATTATTATAGGAAATTTATCCAGGACTTTTCCACGATTGTTAAACTGCTGTCCGATCTGACGCATAAAGGTGCTAATCCTTCCCAATGGTCTGAGGCAGCTGAACAGGCCTTTGTGACACTTAAGTCCGCTTTTTCATCCGCTCCTGTGCTAATCCACCCTAACCCCTCCCTTCCATTCACTTTGGAAGTTGATGCCTCTGAAACTGGGGTAGGGGCAGTGTTGTCTCAACGTCCGGCTCCTGGGAGCATACTGAGACCCTGTGGGTTCTTCCCTAAAAAAATTGTCTAGTGCCCAAAGTAACTACGAGATTGGGGACAGAGAACTTCTGGCTATTATCCTTGCTCTCAAAGAATGGCACCATTTGCTGGAAGGTACTAGGACTCCTGTGTTGATCTTGACAGACCATAAAAACCCGACGTACCTTTCAGAGGCTAAGAGGTTGTCCTCTCGACAAGCCAGATGGGCTTGGTTTCTGTCCCGCCTCAATTTCATCGCATCCTACTTGCCTGGTTCAAAGAATGTTAAGGCAGATGCCCTGTCCAGGCAATACGGTCCAGAATTAGATAAGGATGAGGTCCCTGTACCCATCATTCAGCCTGACTGCATTTTGGCTACTTTACGTACCAGCATCACTTCGCCCCTGGGGGGGGGGATTCTGCTACCCAGGCTGCTGCCCCTCCTGACACCCCAGTGGGCAAGTGTTTTGTAGCAATGCCATTCTGTACCCGTCTGCTCGAAACTTATCACTCATCCCGAGCAGCGGGGCACATAGGGAGGGATCAGTTGATCTGGTCTCTGTCACAATTGTTCTGGTGGCCTTCTATACGTGCTGACTAAAGATGAGCGAGCACCCCGATGCTCGGGTGCTCGGGTGCTCTGACCGAGCACCCCCTGATGCTCGAGTGCTCGGCCGAGCACCCGAGCCCCATTCAAATGAATGGGAGCACTCGAGCATTAAACCAGGCACCCCCTGCTCTGATGAGCGGAGGGTGCCTGGTCAATGTCCCCCTTCATCTCCGCTATGCCCCTCTTCCACAATGTCCCCCTTCATCTCCTATGCCATAGAGGAGATGAAGGGGGACATTGTGGAAGAGGGGCATAGCGGAGATGAAGGGGCACATTGTGGAAGACGGGCATAGCGGAGATGAAGGGGGACATTGTGGAAGAGGGGCATAGAGTCTATGCCCCTCTTCCATAATGTCCCCCTTCATCTCCGCAATGCCCCCTTCATCTCCGCAATGCCCCCGTACCTCCATTCCCTGGTGGTCCAGCGGAGCGTCTTCGGATCTGTGCCTCTTCCGGCACAGATCCTCTTCACCCGAGCATGTCGGGCGAGCACATGGCGGTACTCGTACGAGTACCGCCATGTGCAGAGCAGAGCGATGCTCGAGCCGATCCGAGCATCGGCCGAGCACGCTCGCTCAACACTAGTGCTGACTGTACCGCATTTGTAGCAGCCTGTACTACTTGTGCCCGTTCCAAGTCTCCTAGACACCTCCAAGTGGGGTTACTTCAACCTGTGCCTAATGGCGAGCGTCCTTGGTCCCACGTCTCTATTGATTTCCTTGGAGAACTGCCAGTATCTAGGGGTTACACGTTCATCCTGATGGTGGTAGACAGATTCTCTAAGATGGCACATTTTGTGCCCCTTCCTGGCCTTCCCTCGGCCAAGGAGTTGGCTGTTGTCTTTGCCAGAGAAGTGTATCGGTTGCATGGGCTACCCAGGGTGCTGGTGTCTGACCGCGGGAGCCAATTTGTGTCCAGATTCTGGAGAGTGTTCTGTGATCAAATTATCACGGTACCCGTGCTCCCTTCTTGTTTTCTGTCAGTCTTAACCTGTGCTTTGCTTTCATTGGCTACCATGTGTTTGTCCTGCCCAGTATGACCTTTATATACTGGGCTTGGGCACCCCTCTGGTGTTCTTTTGTGGTGTTCCTGTGCTAGTGCTAATATCTGCTCAGTGATTCCCAGTGTACCGACTTGGCCTGCCTGACTACTCTGCATCTTGTCTCCTGCTCCTGTGTACTGACCAGGATTGCCTGACTATTCTTCTGTGCCTGCTCCTGTGTACCGACCCGGCTTGGCTGACGTTCCTGCTCAGTGATCCGACCCGGCTTGATTGGCGTTCCTGTGCTGTGTCGCCTTGTCGACATTCTGATTGTCAGGCAATCGTGTCACCTTTTCCTCCTGCAGTGTACAAGTGGCCAGTCTCCGTTACTGCTTCTGTAGAGTGCAAGTGTTGCCTCCGTTAATGCTACGGCAGTAAGCCACCGATCGTCTCCGTTACTGCCTCTGCAGAGTGCAAGTGTCTGCCTCTGTTACTGCTCTGGCAGTGTGCCTTGGGCCTAGCCTCCGTGTCTGCTTCTGCAGAGTGCAAGTGTTGCCTCCGTTACTATTACTACAGTGTGCCCTCGGTTTGTCTTCGTTACTGCCTCTACAGAGTGCCAGTGTCTGCCTCCGTTACTGCTCCGGCAGTATGTCTTGGGCCTAGCTTCCATTACTGCCTCTGTAAAGCGCAAGTGTCTGCCTCCGTTACCACTAGGGCGGTGTGCCACCAGTTGCCTCCGTACTGCATCTGCAGAGTGCAAGAGCCTGCCTCTGTAACTGCTCCGGCAGTGCCTTTTGTGACTCTATTCCCGTTGCTAACTTGGCAGTTCACATTTGTTCTGCTAATCTGTGTTGGGCGTTACATATCCTTCAGCTATCTATAGGCAGAGAGCCCCATCACAGACCTCTCTGCACATGGGACTGTTTACATTCAAAGAAGACCATTAACCCATGCAGTACCTTGCTCCTGGGAATCCATATTACTTTGCCTGACCTGTGTCAGTATAGACTGTTGTGGACGTTATGTTTATTCTGGACCTGTGTAGGCATATGCATATGTAACCTGTCGTGTGTCTGTATAATTCTGTGTAAATACTACAGGACCTGTGAGGGTTACTTTATTATTGTAATTTCAATAAAACTGTGTTTTATCCTAAACCTCTGTGTCTGTGTGTCAAACAAACCGTTACACAGATGGGCATACAGTTTCGTCTGCCTACCATCCCCACACCAATGGAGCCGCCGAGCGTCCCAATCAGGGATTGGAGCAATTCCTACGCTGTTTCGTGTCCGATCATGATAATTGGGCCGATCTGTTGCCATGGGCAGAGTTCGCCAGGAACTGTGCGGTCAATTCATCATCTGGGAGCTCCCCGTTTCTCATTAACTAAGGGTTCCAGCCGTGCTTGCTCCCAGACTCATTTCAGACGCAGCAGATTCCAGCTCTGGATGAGCATATCCAGCAACTCTGCTCCACCTGGGCACAGGTACAGAGGGCCCTCAGTAATTCGTTCCAGCTTTATCAGCGCCATGCTAATTGCAGACGGTTGCCGGCGGTCTCCTTCCAGGTTGGGGATAGGGTATGGTTCCCCGGTTCATTGGACCCTTCAAGGTCATCCGCAGAATTAACCCAGTCTCGTACGCCCTGGATCTCCCAGCATCCATGCGTATTCATGTGTTCCATGTATCCCTTCTGAATCCATTGATTTGCAACCGTTACACTACCACTCCTGCGGTCCCCGGTCCTGTTCAAGTTCAAGGCCAGGAGGAATATGAAGTGCAAAACATTATTGACTCACAAAGGTTCAGAGGGAGATTACAGTACCTGGTCCATTGGAAGGGCTATGGCCCTGAAGAACGTTCCTGGGTTAACCAAAATGACCTTCATGCTCCCAGGTTGCTGCGCACATTCTACTCTAAATACCCTCAGAAACCAGGTCCCTCTTCTGGGAGAGGGGGCCTTTGAGAGGGGGGTACTATCATGATCCCCGTGCTTCCTGGCAACATTCTGTCAGTCTCACTCACAGCTACTCTTATTGGTTGCAGTGTCTTGTCCCATCCAGTATTTGTCGTTAAATACTGGGTCCTGTCACTTTGCTGTTGCCCTTTCGTGGTGTTTCCGTTGCCAGCGCTTGTTCCATTTCTCCGTGTGAAGCTCTGTGTACCGACCTGGATTGCCTGACTACTCTGCTGTATCTGTTCCTGCCTGTGTACCGACCCGGATTTCCTGACTACTCTGCTGTATCTGTTCCTGCCTGTGTACCGACCTGGACTACCTTACTACTCTGTTGTATCCGACCGGCTGAGGTTCCTGCTCTGTGTACCGACTCGGATTGGCTGATGTTCCTGCTCTGTGTACCGACCCAGCCCAGCTGACGTTCCTGCTTTGTATACCGACCGATTGGCTCATTCCTGCTCTGTGTACCAGCCCGGTAGGGCTACTGCTCCTAGTATTGGTGCGATCTGCGGTCCCATTCCGGTCCTCGGTCTGGGGTTCCGCTTCCAGGGTCGGTCTCCGGACTACCCTGTTGAGCCTCAGAGTCACTTGTGCAGTCTAGTCTCTAATAGGTCAGTGTCGCGAGGGCGACATTGCGGTGTATACTCCATCAGTGCACCATGGTACGCTTGACCCTCCTTCCTGCCTTCAGCTGAGGTTGGTGTTTCGTTGGGCGCCTCAAGCTGTGTTTCCATCAGGCAATCTTTGCTGGTCTTGGTGTTCATTAACCCCTTCGGGGAAGGTGCTACTTGTCTCCGGTCATTCACAGTGCAGTCTCCGTTGGGCACCCATCCAGGCATACTGTCTCAGTCCTCCATTACTGCTAAGGCAGATCTAGTTATCCTGGGCTTCCGTTTTCTCCTGGGTGTTTCTCGCTATTTAAACACTCCCTGTGCAGAGTGGGAGTTTCAAGGGCCTTGCACTATTAGGGCCTGCTTGCTGTATTGGCCTAATAGTAACCCATTCCTGGCTGCCTCGGTTTGAGTTCACACGATCATAACCTGACCTGTGTCAGTATACTGTATGGTCTGTTTGTACATATACTGGACCCATGTGGGTATACATTGTAATTTTGCCATAACCTGTCCTGTGTCAGCATTGTATTATGTTACCTATACTGCTGGACCCGTGAGGGTTATATTAGCTAAACCTGTTCAATAAAACTGTGTTTTATTTCATCTCCTGAGTCTGAGTGTTATTAAAACCATAACACTACCACTCTCTGTGTACAGATCCATGCTGTGGCTGACTACCTCTGTCTTTGTACCAATCCAGGCTGTGGCTGACTGTAAGGGATGGTTTTTGGTGATCTCCTCACAGTCAGTTGGGGGTTAATGCTCTGCAATTGTGGTTAGCAATAGCAGAGGGGCAGGCACTGTTAGCCTATGTAATGTTTATGAGATACAGGCAGGGATGTCTCCACTATTCAGCCTTCTGTAACCATGCACATACGCATGCGTAGTGTTAGTCATCCTAGTCTGTATTTTAACCTGTAATCAACAATACTGAGAGAGATATATTTGGGACAAAGAGTGCGTACCTGATTCTCACCTCTGCCCGTGCATCTGTGTCTTGAGACTACAGAGTTTCGTGTGACTTTTCTCTCCCACACTGATTTGACATCTCCGTTGATAAGTATCTTTTCTTTACTTTCTTTTCTTTGTAATTTCTTATAAATCATTGCATGTTTAAATAAACTGTATTTCACTTCAGTGTTCAGTGTGTTTTATCTGTATTCTGAAATTCCAGACCTCTAATTGTAACACGTGGTGTCCGAAGTGGGCTCTGGAATTTCACTACAGATAAGAAGCGTATGCAGACATGTTTAAAATACTGAAGAAATTAACCCGTAAAGGGAGTAGGTGCGAGAGGGCACCAGTGTCAACATGGACAGAGACGGGACCATGGTTCCCAATCGCCCAAGAATTGTATAAATTTGTTGACGGGCACCAGCTGGCAGAGCCGCGGAAAGCTGCACTCAGGTTGGATCTATCTCGGTATTCTGCTGCAGACTTAACTAACCGTATGCAAACCTCTCAGCCCCAAGCAGCTGGAGAGGATGCGGTTGCTGCACAGCCCGCTGCTTCCACTGCCGCACAGGAACAATATACAGAGAAAACAAGGTGCTATTCAGCTACAGAGTTAGCAGAATTAGGAAAGGCATATAAACAAACTATGCATGAAAATTTGTTGGCATGGCTTCTGCGTGCTTGGGACGCTGGTGGTGAATGTGTGACATTGACCAAGGATGAAGCAGTTGGGTTGGGTAACATTTGTGTAGATCCTTTGGTCAGATTGCAAATGCGAAGAGCTAGGGCCACAAATGAGCCCTTTACGTTGTTGCATTTGATGCGTGATTCTATAGCACAGGTGCATGAACATCCGATTGAGTTAATAGATCTCACACCCTGGACTAATTTGGGGGATGGAATTCAGAGATTACGAGAGATGGCATGTGTGGCAGGGTATCAGTGGATAATAAGTGAGCAAGGAAGCATTGGAGTGAAGAAAGATTGGCAAGGTCCAGATGCGGAGCAGTTTGTCCCGTTGATGTGTAATAAGTTGTTGCAGTGTGCTCCTCCCAGGTATAAGGCTCCATTGTTCGCTTTACTGGGTGCTCATACCTTTGGTTCTACAGTGTACTCAGCCAGTGGTCTTATGGGATGTTTGAGTGCACTGGACCAGTGTCAGACACATCCAGTGGTGAAGAATCGATCCATTGACAATAAGGCAGGTGGAGGTGGGACCAGGGTGAATATTGACCGTAGACAACTGTTTGTAGACTTGTTGGCGAGTGGGGTCCCAAAGGAGGAGATTGATGGGATACTTACAAATGCCTTGTTGAGACGCTGGCAGGAATTGAAGCAAACAGGGAAGTTACAAACTGCCAGACCAAAAAAGGTGGCAACGAGTGATGTAGAAGTAGGAGGGGAGGGTAACGTAGCACCAACTGACGCACTGCCCGTAATGCCTACAGCACCACCCCCTCCAAAGACTACCCCATACACGAAGCATTTGAGGCATTGCATGAACACCAACAGACATGGACAGTCCCTAAACCATTATGAAGTGTTGGCCGGTCCCAAACCCTACTGTTTTCCACATAGCAGCATTGAAAGCAGGGGACCGCCGCCCATATGTACATGTGACTTTATATTGGGGACAACAAAAGAAACCACAGTATGTACTGGCTTTGCTGGATACTGGGGCAGAAGTGTCCTTGTTTCACAGCAACACCAGGAATATAAAATACACTACAGGTAGTGTTACAGTTGAGGGGTTGGGAGGACGGAAAACACCTGCCTATCAAGTACAGTGTAGAATGCAGATAGGAAAGGGTCCTATTTTTCCAGCGGAGATACTGGTCTCTGAGTTGCCGGATAACATTTTGGGTATGGACCTCTTAAAGGGGCAGACAGTATATACAGAGACAGGTTGTTATACATTCGGCACTGCTATTCGTACTTTGTGTCTTTCAGCACTTAAGCCAATAGTCAGAGGGCATGCAAACTGGACCCCAGTGTACATTCCCCCACCTTCACAGCCAGTGAAGTTGAAACAGTATCGAATACCAGGAGGCCATACAGAAGTAAGAGAGACTATACAAGGCTTGTTGCAAGCAGGCGTGCTGAGGCCTGCAATCAGTCCATACAACAGTCCAATATGGCCTGTGAAGAAAACAGATGGCAGTTGGCGCATGACTGTGGATTATAGAGGACTCAATAAAGTAGCGCCCCCACTGTCTGCCGCAGTACCAGATATGATTACCTTGGTGGAAAAGGTCGCACAGACCACAGGGCAATGGCACGCTGTTATTGATTTAGCCAATGCTTTCTTTTCCATACCCATTGCTCAAGAATCCCAAGAACAGTTTGCTTTTACCTGGAATGGACAACAATACACTTTACTGGTTTTGCCATAGGGGTATGTCCATTCACCTACTATTTGAAATGGACTAATAGCCAGAGACTTGCAAGCCATGAAGCCTCTACAGTGTACTCTGTATCACTACATTGATGATATCATGCTGTCCGGTGCAACAGAAGAAAAAGTGGCCAAGGACTTGGACACTCTGTTACTGTGGATGAAACACCGAGGGTGGGCTGTTAATGAGAAGAAGATCCAAGGCCCTGCTCAGCAGGCAAAGTTTTTAGGGATGGTGTGGTATGGAGCCCAGAAAAGTATTCCTCAGCCTGTGTTGGATACTATTGCCAATCTAAAAGCACCAACGAATGTTAAGGAAGCACAAGCATTGCTGGGCATTCTTGGCTTCTGGAGATCGTTTGTACCTCATTTAGGCTTGTTATTACGCCCCATATATAATGTGACAAGGAAACGAGCAGCATTCACTTGGGGTAAAGAACAAGAGGAAGCCTTACTCCTAGCCAAAGAAGCTGTGCGAGTCAACAACAAATTGGGACCCATACTCCCTGGCCAACCTTTTATCCTGGATGTATCTATGACAGATCATGGCATGTCCTGGGGACTGTGGCAAAAGTCTGCCACTGCTGGGGTGCGGAAGACTCCCATTGGATTTTGGTCAAAGCAGTTTACTCCGGCACAAAGGAAGTATAGTCCTTTGGAGAGATAATTGTTAGCAGCATATACTGCTTTGCAACATACTGAAGGTACCACAGGTTTACAGCCAGTGACTGTGAGAACTGATTTGCCTATTAGCGGCTGGGTGCATCAAGAAGGCCTTGCGGCCCGCACTGCAGTGGCTCAGAAGCAGACACTACAGAAATGGAAATGGTACCTGGGTGAAAGAGGAAATATGACTGGACAAGACACCTCTGACATCAATCAACGCCTGGCGGGTGCTGTTAACTTTGAAGCCGTGGAACAAGAGCTACCACCAATCCAAGTTTGTGGTGGGCCATATAAAGAAGCAGAAGCATGGGATAAGCTAACAGCAGAACAAAGAGAACAGGCCTGGTTCACGGATGGGTCTGCTACTATAACTACAAAGGGGCGAGTTTGGGTGACAGCTGCCTACCAACCCACAACTGATTGGGTCTTGCATGAAACTGGTGAAGGAGGGTCCAGTCAATTGGCTGAATTAAAAGCAGTAGCAATGGTCATTGAAGAAACAACAGGACCATTGTACATTTATACGGATAGCTGGGCTGTCTATAAAGGATTGACAATGTGGATGGCCAACTGGAAACAAGACAATTGGACTATAAAGGGCAAACCATTGTGGGGCGGTGTTGATCTCTGGCAGAAATTATGGGAATATGGCCATACCCGATCTATTGCCTTGGGTCATGTGAATGGACATGCTGGACTGCCAGGGAATGAAATGGCAGATAACCTGGCTCAAATAGTGACGCAAGATGTGGAAGAGGTGGTGCACTTGGGAGAATGGGCGCATCATCAAGGAGGACATAGAGGAGCATTAGCTACATACCAGTGGGCTAATCACAAAGGTATTCCATTGTCTACTGAACAAGCAAAAGAAATTGTGGAGAAGTGTCCTGTGTGTCAGGCAGTACAAAAGAGAAAACTTAAGGCTATTCCTGGACAAATATATTGTGGAACACAAAGTGGAGAAGTCTGGCAGTTGGATTTCATCGGCCCTTTACCACCTGGGGTAGGACAAGTGCGGTATTGTGCCACTGCAGTAGACACCTACTCAGGGGTGATTGTGGTATATCCATCCAAACATGCGGATCAGAAGACAACATTGAAGCTGTTACACTTACTGACAAAGTACTACGGATTACCGAGGGAGATTCAAACAGATAATGGAACTCATTTTACTGGAAAAATGATTAAAGACTGGACTGAAACTCAGGATGTACATTGGGTGTACCATATTCCCTATCACCCGCAAGCTGCGGGTCTCATTGAAAGAATGAATGGTTTGCTGAAGGAACAAATGCGCTAGATGACTCCAACACACACTCTACGGGGGTGGGACAAAGTATTGGATGAGGCTGTCAGCATTTTAAAGGGCTGCTTCATCCGAGATGTAACCCCTTTGGAGCGAATGTTGGGGCATGGGCATAATGCCCAGGATTGTTTACCCAGGGTGGTTATTCGAACTTGGAAAAAGTTACTTAGAGACCAAAGTAATTTAGTAGTAATGATGGCACCCAGACAGATTACAAAGGAAGAAACAGAGAAAGGGTGTGTGTAATACTGGCATTGTAGGTGTCACCCCTATGTCTCGCTTGTGTTTCATACCCCACCCCATGAATTGTGAGTGGTGTACATGGAGTGAGGTCATGCAAGTGAAGGATGGTGAAGAATATGTTGTGATCATTACTCCTGTGGCTACTGGGACAGTGCCTGCAGGCGCAGTGGTAGGTTGGGTGGGCATTGTGGCTGCTGCACAACAGATTACTGAGCAAGTTAAGTTGTTGAATGAGGGTGCCAAGGTGAGAGTGTTGCCCACAGGAAGCCATAAACAAATAGTGACAGGAGAAATACTGGCTCAGGGACAAGGGGCTACGTTTCTGGTATTGTGTGAAGGAAAAACTAACCCAATTTATGTCCCCTCTTACAGGTTATTGCTCCTACCGTAATGCAGCTCTTTCAGTTTGGGAGACGGATTGTACCAGGAGACATGGAGCAGAAAACATCCAAAACAGCCTGGTTTTGGAGAAAAGATGTCCTTCCATGGTTCTTCTTTCTCATTGTAATGATTGTTCTGGTCGTGTGGGGTCTTCACGAAAGATGTCCTCGAACATCTACAGCTGCCAATATAACAGTGCCTCTTCGTGTCAAGCGACAAGTAACGGAGCATGCTTTATTCAAAGCCCATTGGAGCCTGGCAAAAGTTGCCAATGCATCAGACTGTTGGGTTTGCTCACATGTACCGGGACCAATTGCTGGACGTTATTTTGCTATACCTGCGTCAATACAGGCCTTATGGCAGCTGCGATCCACAAGGCCAACGGAGGTGCCGCTGTCTCCTGGGGAGACCGCTAGAGCTCAGATATATAGTGACCCAACATACAAGTCCACTACATTGTCTATTCCCGTATGGGAGCATATTCAGGTTCCTATGTGGTGTTATTGGCCTAATATCACTGTACCACAAAAATGGCCTAACACCACCCCTGCACCGTCAATTGACGTGGGAATTGCTAAGCCATGTAGAAACACTTACTTTAGGATATATGCAAACAAAACCGGACTGGACACCGGAAAGAGACCACGTTTATGGATTGCCAATGCAACACATCACGTTACCTATACTGGACAATCTGTTCTTCGTATGCCTGCTCAAATTGTAGGGCGAAACCAGACTCGAGTACTGCAGGCTAGCTATCATGACTTGATTTACCCGTTTTTAAACCGGATAATTAATGGTCTAGGGTTTGTTTGGCCCGGAACTGTGTATTGGATTTGTGGCAACCGAGCATACAAATGGTTGCCTGAAGGAGTTGTGGGAGCATGTTATGCAGGCCAAATGCTTCCTGGTATGTTTTTTATGAAGACAGAGGACTTGCCCATGGCCCGTATTCCGTCTCACAGTCTGGCAAGACACCGGCGTCAACAAGGTCAAAGTCAGAAGGTCTCTGATTTGTTATATGAATCAAGTGGTTACCAGGTATTGGTGGGATTAGAGTTCACGGGTTACGTCCGTAGGACTTTGAACTTCTACTACATACAAGACCTGGCCCGGTTAATTGATAATATTACTGAACTGTATGATGATGCTTTTCGCTTAATTGCAGAAGATTTGAGAATGATTCATAGACAATTGGCGCAAATGACTTTTGTTTTATATTATCTTACTGCTAGCCAAGGGGGCATGTGTACTATTGTAGGCCCATCCTGTTGTCATTATATTAATCAAACTGATGATGTATCCAATGCAATTGAGTCCCACATTCAACAGGTAGAACGGTTGAAGGACCGCTTTGCAGCTGAGTACCACGCTGAAGTGCCAGGTTGGTTGGATAATCTTAATCCTGCCAACTGGTTCAGGAGTGTGGGGGGTTGGTTTGCAGGCATCCTTCAGACCCTGTTGCATGTCTTTATCGTAGTTCTTGTTGTGTATATCATATGGAAATGTATTTGGTGCCTGTTTTCTTGTTGTTGTACCACTTCTGCGGAGGTGCACACCTTACCCATGCGACGTGAGGAGACCAAGGGTGGAGTGTAAGGGATGGTTTTTGGTGATCTCCTCACAGTCAGTTGGGGGTTAATGCTCTGCAATTGTGGTTAGCAATAGCAGAGGGGCAGGCACTGTTAGCCTATGTAATGTTTATGAGAGACAGGCAGGGATGTCTCCACTATTCAGCCTTCTCTAACCATGCACATACGCATGCGTAGTGTTAGTCATCCTAGTCTGTATTTTAACCTGTAATCAACAATACTGAGAGAGATATATTTGGGACAAAGAGTGTGTACCTGATTCTCACCTCTGCCCGTGCATCTGTGTCTTGAGACTACAAAGTTTCGTGTGACTTTTCTCTCCCACACTGATTTGACATCTCCGTTGATAAGTATCTTTTCTTTACTTTCTTTTCTTTGTAATTTCTTATAAATCATTGCATGTTTAAATAAACTGTATTTCACTTCAGTGTTCAGTGCGTTTTATCTGTATTCTGAAATTCCAGACCTCTAATTGTAACACTGACTACAGCTCTCTGTGTACCGATCCAGGCTGTGGCTGACTACAGCTCTCTGTGTACCGATCCAGGCTGTGGCTGACTAGCACTCTCTGTGTACCGATCCAGGCTGTGGCTTACTATCACTCTCTGTGTACCGATCCAGGCTGTGGCTCACTATCGCTCTCTGCCACATTTCTGGGCTTCACTGACTTTGTTTGCTATACCGATCCTGGCTGTGGCAGTGTACTAATCATAGCCTCCCTTTATCCTAGCCTCCAAGGCTAGTGCCTAGCCAGTGCGTGTCAGTAGCGCCTCCTGTTGTTCGGTTACCCGAGCCTGAGCCTGTGCCTGTCAGTTTAGTCTGCGGTTACCTCATTTACCTGAGCCTGTGCCTGTCTGTATTGCCTTCGGTTACGCTATCTCCAGAGCCTGAGCTTATCCGTGTTGCCTTCGGTTATGCTATCTCCCGAGCCTAAACCTGGGCCTATCCGTGTTTTCTTCGGTTACGCTACCTACCGAGCCTGAGCCTGTGCCAGTGTTGCCATTGGTTACCTCTACCTCATACTTGAGCTTGTGCAGGTCAGTGTTGCCTTTGGCTACCTCTATCTCCTGACCTGGGTCTGAGCCTGTCAGTATTGCCTGTGGTTCTTCAGACCTCTGTGGCTGGCTCTGTCCCTGAGCCTGCCTGTATTGCCTCCGATTACCAGTCTCCAGGGTTTCTCCCTGCCGAGCGTGTCAGATCTACCTCCAGTCTCCCTAGCCTCTAGGCATTACGCAGGCTATTGATTGTCAGTGTTGTCTCAGGTTCCCAGGACCGTGTCACTCTCCAGTGTCCCGGTTCCCTGATATTACTTCCCCAGTTCCTGGGGATTCTGCCCTGCAGTCACCTACCTCCTAGCTCTTCTTGCGCTGCTTCCTTGGTGGTACTGATGAGGTTCTGTTCCTGGTTCCTGTCATCTCTTCCTGACTATATTGTATTGCCTGTTTGCTTATGTCTGTACCCTGACCTGTGCCAGATTTGGGAAGTGCCACAGTACTGTCCGAGTCTGGACGTGTGAAGAGAACCCTGTGTTCTTTATTATTCTTAATACTGCTGATTTTACTTTACCAAATTGTCTGAGAGTTCTTACAAACCGTGACACAATCTCTATTTTTCTGGTCAGGAATATTAACGCTTTGAGTGCCAGAGGGGTATGCAATTGTTACTACATGTAACAAGCATCCACAGTATCCACTTCACTGAAATGGTCTTCCATATAGTGTAGTATGTACATATAAAATTCTTATCAAATCAATAGAAAATCACTCACATATATACTGGTCAGGGTATCGATATTGGGCTCCACTGACAATATATTTTATTGAGGGTAATTTCACTATAACTATATCAAATTCACTTATAACATACATTCAGTACACATTTATTTTCTCACTAATTTTATTTAACACACATTTTAGTTCACAGCACATTACACATTGAATATATTTGTAAGTCACTCACATTCAATTCCATATTTCTCTCACATTTAATTAACTTTATACACCTACTGAAGATTTTGCGAAAACCTTATGGATTATTCCCAGTATGACTAGTTTCTGACCTGTTGGAGGGAGTGAATCGATTTTATTTTTACTGTATCTTATAGGGACAGTTTGTATCAAGCTGCATTCTGTGAGATCTTTAGCGATATACCTTTTTTAGTTTAATATTATGGGGTCCTAATATGATTTCTATTTTTTTTATCATTTTGCATATTTTGTTATTTTTATAATATGACCACTTATGTTATATTTATTCGTGATGGATTAATTGTGTTAATGCCATTAGTATATTATATATTCAATTATCTTTTTTTCTTTTTTTTTCCAAATCAAGTTTTATTAATTTTAAGAAACATTAAAACTAGGGGGGAAAGGATACAGAAAAGAAACAAAAGGGGGGGGGATATAATCTCCACAGTGAATACAGTGCAGTTGAAATAGGTGCATTACAAAAAGCAGCAAAGGTGCACAAACAATAAAGTAGCATTAGAGAAGGCATAATCATGACTAACACAAGAGGGTGAGGAAGGACGGCTACTCATCCCCCAACAACCAAAGATAATAAACGGTGGAGAGGGGGGAAAAAAAAGGGGGGGGAGCAGAGAAGGGAAGGGAAAAAGAAGAGGAGAGAGGGGGAGGGAATCCCCCGACCGTTGCACCAAAGGTTGACCACCAGTAAATGTGGCTAGGTCCAGAAAGGCAGCATCCCCCGTCACCGACCAGCGGCGTCTAAGAGGGGCCGCATCTCTTGGTCCTCCAGGAACTGCATCCAGGAAAACCAAGTGGTAACATATTGATCCCACTGATTGTCAGCTTTTAGGAGGAGTTCCTCCATAGTGCGAATGTTCTCCACATGTGTGACCCATTCATGGAAAGTTGGTGGCGAGGACAGACCCCAATGTAAGGGAATTAGAGCTTTTGCCTTGTTCAAGAGGGGTTGTATCACCGACTTCTTGTATTGAGGAATGGGCAGTGAGGTGTGGTGTAGCAAAAGGGAAGCAGGCAGAAACAGTGGGGGAACATCCGTGAACTTCGAAAGAACAGAATGGACCTGTTGCCAGAAAAGCAAAACGAGAGGGCAATTCCAGAGAAAAATTAACAAGGTACCAGGCATCAGGCCAAACCTCCAGCAGACATCGGGCATCTCGGGAGAGAAAGTATGGAGAAGAACCGGGGTGCGGTACCAATGGGTCAGCAGCTTATAGGACATCTCTTCGGTCTTGTTATTCATTGGGAGTCGCTCAGAGAAATCTGGAGAGCTGACTCCCATTTCCCGACGTAGGCCAGCACTCGACGTGCAGAGAAGTCGGTATAAAAGAGAAATACCGTGGTGGGGCAGAGCATCTCCAGAGAATATACAGTGAGGGAAAAAATTATTTGATCCTCTGCTGATTTTATACGTTTGCCCACTGACAAAGAAATGATCAGTCTATAATTTTAATGGTAGGTTTATCTGAAGAGTGAGAGACAGAATAACAACAAAAAAAACCAGAAAAACACATTTCAAAAAGTTATATATTGATTTGCATTTTACTGAGTCAAATAAGTATTTGACCCCCTATCAATCAGCAAGATTTCTGGATCCCAGGTATCTTTTATACAGGTAACAAGCTGAGATTAGGAGCACTCTCTTAAAGGGAGTGCTTCTAATCTCAGCGTGTTACCTGTATAAAAGACACCTGTCCACAGAAGAAATCAATCAGATTCCAAACACTCCACCATGGCCAAGACCAAAGAGCTGTCCAAGAATGTCAGGGACAAGATTGTCGACCTACACAAGGCTGGAATGGGTTACAAGACCATCGCCAAGCAGCTTGGTGAGAAGGTGACAACAGTTGGTTTGATAATTCGCAAATAGAAGAAACACAAAATAACTGTCAATCTCCCTCGGTCTGGGGCTCCATGCAAGATCTCACCTTGTGGATTTCAATGATCATGAGAACGGTGAGGAATCAGCCCAGAACTATATGGGAGGATCTTTTCAATGATCTCAAGGCAGCTAGGACCGTAGTCACCAAGAAAACAATTGGTAACAAACTACGCCATGAAGGACTCAAATCCTGCAGCGCCCGCAAGGTCCCCCTGCTAAAGAAAGCACATGTATAGGCCCGTCTGAAGTTTGCCAATGCATATCTGAATGATTCAGAGGAGAACTGGGTGAAAGTGTTGTGGTCAGATGAGACCAAAATCGAGCTCTTTGGCATCAACTCAACTCGCCGTGTTTGGAGTAGGAGGAATGCTGCCTATGACCCCAAGAACACCATCCCCACCGTCAAACATGGAGGTGGAAACATTATGCTTTGGGGGTGTTTTTCTGCTTAGGGGACAGGACAACTTCTCCGCATCAAAGGGACGATGGATGGAGCCATGTACCATCAAATCTTGGGTGAGAACTTCTTTCCCTCAGCCAGAGGATTGAAAATGTGTGGTGGATAGGTATTCCAGCATGACAATGACCCAAAACACACAGCCAAGCAAACAAAGGAGTGGCTCAAGAAGAAGCACATTAAGGTCCAGGAGTGGCCTAGCCAGTCTCCAGATCTTAATCCCATAGAAAATCTGTGAAGGGAGCTGAAGGTTCGAGTTGCCAAACATCAGCCTGGAAACCTTAAGGACTTGGAGAGGATCTGCAAAGATGAGTGGGACAAAATCCCGCCTGAGATGTGTGCAAACCTGGTGGCCAACTACAAGAAACATCAGACCTCTGTGATTGCCAACAAGGGTTTTGCCAACAAGTATTAAGTCATGTTTTGCAAAGGGGTCAAATACTTATTTCACTCAGTAAAATGCAAATCAATTTATAACTTTTTTGAAATGCGTTTTTCTGGATTTTTTTTGTTATTCTGTCTCTCACTGTTCAAATAAACCTACCATTAAAATTATAGACTGATCATTTCTTTGTCAGTGGACAAACGTACAAAATCAGCAGGGGATCAAATAATTTTTCCCTCACTGTAGTTTCAAAAGAAGTCAGGGGCCTAAGCAAATTATGTTTCTGTGGGACTGAGTGAAAGAAGGATCCTAATTGAGTGTAATGAAAGCAGTTGAAAGGAGTCTGGCCACAAGGAGGTACGATATCTGACAAAGGCTTAAGTTTGCAGTCAGCAGTTAAAAAAAGAAGCAATGTGGGTTGTGTCACCGAAAGAGGTGCCCAGGAGAGGACCAGGGTTCTGACCCAGAGCAAAGTAAGGGTTACAACGTAAGGTGGTCATGGGGGATGGGTAAGAAGTAAGCCGAAAATGGGTGTGAGCTGTGTGAAAAACAGATAAAGCTGCAGAAATCAAGGGCTGTCCCTCTGAAAGTGATTTAGAGTGGTGCGGCGACAACCAATTGAGGGAGGCCTCATCAAAACATTGACTCAAAGCCTGGATTTCTTCCCAGCCCAAAGGAACCACAAGCACATAGAGAGTAAGGAAGCAAAGAAAGCTAATGGGATACGGATAGGAAGTGTCTGAAACAAATAAAGCACACGAGGAAGGACATTAATCTTTAAAGCATTAACCCGAACCCAACCAGGAGACATGCAACAGACCCCAAGCATTAAGGTCCTTCTGGAGAGTGGTCAGAATCAATGGGAAATTGTGAGAATACAAAAGAGATGGGTCGCTAGTCAGACACACCCCCAAATATCAAAGCTGCTGACTGCAACACTTAAAAGGAAAAGAGGTGCATAGGGCTCCTACTTCCGATATAGGTAAGTTAACATTCAGGATCTCGTATTTAGAAGTATTGATTTTCAAGCTGGAGAGGGTACCATACTCCTGAAACTCCCGAAGGAGAACCGGGAGAGAAACCCAAGGAGTAGACACGAGAAAAAGGAGGTCGTCAGCAAAACCCAACACCTTGTGGTGCTCGCCATCCACAAGCAAGCCCCTTATATCCGGATTCTGACGAATTGCCTCCAAGAACGGTTCCAGCGACAGGACAAACAAAAGCGGGGAAAGGGGGCACCCCTGCCTTGTGCCATTGGAAACCCGGAAGGGCTCCGTAAGAACTCCATTAATACAAAGTTTGGCTGAGGGGCGAGAGTACAAAGCAGCAATCCTTGTCAGCATATGCGGGCCGAAGCCAACATGACGCAACACTTCCATAAGAAAGGACCAGTTCAGCTTGTCGAATGCCTTTTTGGCATCTGTCGACAACAAGATAGAAGGTGAAGTAATACGAGCACGGTGGATCAAGTTAATCGCGCGAACCGTGCAATCTCTAGACTCCAGCCCCGGCACAAAGCCTGTTTGATCTGGATGGACCAGGTTCGGCATAAGGGGAATCCTCGTCCGGGGCCAAGTTATACAAAGAAGAAGAATAAGTTACAAATTCTCTAGCAACATCGGGAGGTAGTTGCTGAGCAACCCCCCTAGAGTCTCAATTTTAGGAATGTACGTAAGTTGGCAACGTTTCCGAAGGGCCCTGGCAAAATATTTCCCAGGTTTGTTACCATGTTCATGGTACAGTGCTCGGAGCCGGAGAAAAGATCGCTGTGCCTGGTCATTAAGAATAGTGGCCAGATCAAGACGTAAGGTCAAGAGACGTTGATAGTCCTCACTTCCCAGAGTCTCCTTGTGCGACCGCTCCAAAGTTGCTATTTGATCATATAACTTGCGGAGCCTACACAAGCGAGCCTTTTTCGCTACAGTGGCTAAGCCAATAAAATGGCTGTGCACTAAACATTTATGAGCCTCCCAAGTCATGAGAACACTCACGTTAGGGGTCGTATTTGTTGCAAAATAGTCAGCTAAAAGGGATTTAGTAGAATCCAATGTATCAGGATTCGTCAACAAGGGGTCATTAAGCTGCCAGGAACACTACGCTGGACAAGTAAGGGGGGAACTCAAGATACAGTCAAGGGGGCATTATCCGACCATGTAGTGATCCCATAGGAGGCCTATCGTAAAAATGGCAAGTGGTAGTGAGAGATAAACAGATAATCAATGCAAGAGTACCGGGAATGGGACGCGAAGTAGAAAGTATCCCGGGCTTCGGGGTGGAGAGCCCTCCAACAGTCTACCAACTGGAAATCAACAAGGAGTTTCTTGATCCGCCGCAAGGTGTAGAGTGGAGTACAGCGGAGCCCGTAGACATATGTAAGGAAGGATCTAAAGACACATTGAAATCTCTGCCTAAGATGAGAAAACCTTCATGAGAGTGGCGCAGAGCCGCCATCATAGTGCAAAGTGAGAGTGCTGACGCACATTCGGAAGATATACAGTAGCAAGCGTGTATGTTCGATCTGCAATAGTACCCTTCACGAAGACTTAATGCCCCTCAGGGTCTAAGACTTGTGCGAGTTCCACAAATGGGGTGTGTTTAGAGATAAGAATAGCAGTACCCTTTCGCTTCGAGCACGGGTCATTACTATAGTAACATTGGGAGTAGTCCCGAGAAGTCAAGCAGGGTGGAGAAAGACTGCAGAAATGGGCATCTTGCAGAAAGGCTATAGATACAGCCTGTTATTTAAGATCACGGTGAAGGTGAGACCTCTTCTTAGGGATGTTAAGCCCCTTCATGTTAAGAGTCACTACCTTCAAATCAGCGGGCACGAAAGAGGTGGATGCAGTCACTGTAATTCAAAAACGGTGAGATGGTATGACGCCCGGCACAAGAGACAACAGGGGAGGAAGGAGAGAAAAAAAAAAAAAGGAAGGGGGGAGGAAAGGGATGAGGGGGGGAGGGAAGGGGGGAGAGGGAGCAGAGGAGGGAAGAAAGAGAGAGGAGAGAAGAAAAGGGAAAAAGATATACTCTGAAGCTCTAATTGGCAAGTGAAGGAGGCAGCCCACCACTAAATGGCCAGGGACCTCAGACACGTCTATAAATCAGGCTTCCATATGAGGGAAGGTGTTAACCGGAGGAAGAAAAGGAACTCCCCACCTCGGGAAGTCAGGGAAAAGAAATGTAGTATAGGAGAAAGCAAAATCCGCCTTCCCCCTCCACAAACGTAGCATAGAAAAAACAAACATCGAGGTGCAATCAAAATGTTCAGTATATACAACAGCTGGCAAAATTAAAGGAGCAGTAAACAATCCAAAGCAAGTATAAATTAAGCACATGAAATATGATAGACCCATTGGGCCCAGGTAGCAAGAGCCAAGTGAACTGGTCTGAGGGCTAGCATGAGACTACCATAACAGTGGCAAAAGATACTCCACAAACCAAAGGTATGCTAGGTCTCAGAGCAAGGGGGGGTGATACCAAGACAACCAGGATGTATGGGCCCAAGGCGGAGCATGTCCTCCAGAGTCGTGTCCCAGATGCCATGGCTCGACCCACAGGCTCAGTGGAAACGCTCAGTGTGACAGGGCAACGCTCTCATCCCACCGCCCAGGGAACCACTCAGCCTAATACGGGACAAAAGCGCAGAGCCCAAAGGAAATAAGGACATTCGTCCCTCCCACGACGGGTTGGGGGCCAGCCACAACAAGCTCCAGAGCCAGGTGAGACCAGGGCACAACGTCAGGGCCCCAGCACCACACCAAGGCGTGGCAGAGGCCCGAACACCGCACCCCAGAGAGCAGGCATATGGTCATATATATACAAGTGTAAAAACATAAACGCTCGGCCCCCTAGGGGAACTCAGCTAACCCTTCGTCCAAACAGAAACCCCATAACGGGCAAAATAATAATGTAGTGCTAAACAGATATAAGACACTCAGCAACCCCAGCACGGGTCAGGGGCCAGCCATGACAGGCCCCAGAGCCAAGCCAGGTGAAGACGTGACTCCAGGGCCCCAGCTCCGCACCCAAATGCGGGAAGCCAAAGGCCCAAGAGCCGCGCCAAAACGCAAATGTGTCCATGAGTGTAACATGACATAGCAACATCCCTGGGCATCCCCAAGCGCCCCCACAAAGGCCAGGAAGAACAGGGAGGGGAAAACATGGGGGACAGCAGAGGGTAGGGAAGGAAAGGATGGAAGGGCAAGGGGGAGGGAGAGTCCATGAACAGGGGAGCAGGTGTAGGGAGGCCTCCAGCTAGGTCATGGACTAAAGAAGGGAAAGGGACCCAAAGGACGGGAACTAAAGGGCAAGAGAAGGGAGCAACGTGACCCCACAGGCCAGAACCCCTGGAGACCAGGTCCACGGCCCCGCAGCAACCCCCCCTGCAAGGGCACCACTCAAAAGGACAATATGCAAAAGGGACAAGGAGAAATATCAGCCCCGTCATGGGTCAGGGGCCGGCCATGGCAAGCCCCAGAGCCGGACAGGGCCGAGACACGGCACCGGGGCCCCACCACCGCACCGGAGTGCAGCACGGGCCCAGGTGCCGCATCCTAGGTAGGGAGACCAGGAGCCCATGGAACAACAGTAATCAAGAGAGGCAGGGGAGTCCTTCATGCAAGGGTACATAGCCATTCCTCAATTTCCACCTCTCCCCGAGAATGGCGGGCAGCGAAGTCCTGAGAGACCCTCTGAGGATCAGGGCTGTGAGCCGCGCATCGTGCATGGGACCGTATCGGCCCCCGCAGCTCAGGCAGGCTCCAATCCCGAATCTGAAGGTCAGGTAGGTCTAACTCCTCCAGGAATGCAGACAACTCATGGTAGTGTTACACTGTATGGGACGAATCGGACAGTTATGCCAAAGGGATGACACCAGTAGTACCGAATGTTCCTCTGTTGGAGCAAACTGGTTAGGGGCCTCAGTGCTCTCCTAGCCCGTAACGTTAAATCAGAGAGGTCCTGGAAAAAAGTGAATGTGTGGCCTTCATAGATCCACGACCCCACTTCCTGGGCACAGAGCGTGATCTCCTCCTTCAAGGTGTAGTCTGTCAGGCAACACACAATATCTCTCGGGGGGCTACCGAGTGGTCCCCAGAGACGGAGGGCCCGATGGGCTCTATCCAGGACTATGGTGGCATCCATAGGGCAACCCAGAAGGACATTAAATATAATGAGTAAAATTTGAGGTATATCTTCCTCGGCCTGCTCAAAGACCTCAGGGACACCTCGGACCCTAACATTATGGCGTCGGCCACGATTGTCCAGGTCCTCGATCCACCTTTTATATTCGCTTAGGTATAGGGAGTGCTGCGTGACAACCAGAGAGATCGCAGCTAGCTTGCGCACATGCTGGGCCGATAAGTCTTCCTGGGTCGCCACACTTTGCTCCAGGCCCCTGAGGTCCGCACGTAACTTAGAGACCTCGTCCTGGACTGTGTGCTTGAGTTCCTTGATTAGTAGGTTAAAGTCAGTCCTCCAAGGCATCGAAGAAAAGACCTGCTGCGCCGGACCCAGGGTAGGTCGGTCAGTTAGCTCGTCAGGGACCGAGTCCAGGACCTCATCACTGGACGAGTGGGAGCAAGATGGCGAACCCGCCACGAGGTCTGCATGGAACTCCACCGAGGCCTGGGTCTGGAAGAAGCCCCGGAGCGAAGCAGGAGATGGTTTTCCCTTATCCCCAGGGGTAGAATGGTCAGCAGCACCTTTTTTAGTACCACCCATCATGCCAAAAAAGATGCAGATTGCAAAGCTAAGTGGAGAAGGGAGCGGAACACTTCGTTCAAGAGGCCATCTTCCTCAACGGCAAGCCACGCCTCCCTATCTTTTGTTATTATAAATTTTATGTTTTTATATTGTTATAATTATTCATTACTATTATTATTTTATTTATCGTATATGTTACATATGGTAATATACATAAGATTGTGGTTGTGAACTCTAGCTGATGAGGTTGAGGTGACCTTGCGCTCCATCGGACACTTGTGTGGTAGTTATCATTTGGACAACAATTATGGGATGCGAGCGATATGATTACAGTGCCTGTGTTTAATGACAGTGAACGGGCTTGTGAGTCCGCATTCCTTCCTTCCTTCCATATTCATAAAGCTTGTCGCTGAAATCATTTAGGGCATTTTTCCCATCATCCTCACGAAGCAGTGAGCACCCACAATGACGTCTGAGGAGGAACTCGGTCAGAGCCACCTATCACCTGAGTTATACAGTTATTTAAATGCTGATTGTCTCTGTCGGCGGTTTCTTTTGTACATTTATAATAATATACTGGCGTGTTAAGCTTTGAGAAAGAGGTGTTAAAACCGTGAAACACATTAGCGTATTAAGCCTATTCTTTTATAAATTTTAATAAATATTTTTTACAACTGAACAACCCCACCTATTACATATTGATTATCCTGGGATTTGCTCAGAGGATTCCGTGAGTAACCTGAACGGAGACAGGTATATCTTAACTGTCAGTGGAGCCCGATATCGGTACCCTGACCAATATATATGTGAGTGATTTTCCATTGATTTTATAAGAATTTTATATGTACATACTACACTATATGGCACTTTCTTATCTTTCTGAGGTTCTGCTGTTTCTATACTGCTGAGGGTAAGCGTGTCTTTTGAGAGCTGCCTGAAGATATATACAGTTTCTGGAGATGGTTTAATTTCTCCAGACACTTATACGGTCGGTCTCGGTGTACACCGTTTCTGACACAAGCTGAATTGTGAGTGTGCACCTTAGGGTGTCTGGTGGTGGTCATTTGTACCAAATTGATATACACAAGGGCGTCCTGGTGTGTTTTTTCCCATTTGCTTTGTTCCTAGAATTTCAGTGAAGGATTTCTTCTTCCATAACACCATCTCGGCTCTGCTAAAGAGCCTCCTCTTGCTCAGGGACCAGATTCCCCTTCTGTCAGCTTGAATGCTGACGTCAGGGGAGAGGGAACTTTGAAAGCGGATATCTCTCAAACCAGGTTTGAGTGATGCCCCTGGGCTTGTTTAATTCAGTTTTTTTAAGGGCTACAAGAAGGGGAATAGTAAAATTGAAGTATTCCTATCCCTTTAATGGTATAAATGTGCTATTTCACATACTATATCTGCAAGCCCAAGGTCTAGCAACCCACCTGCATTAGCATTATATATAAATCATATGAAACATAATATACAAAACATTTAACAAATGTTTCAAAATTTTACATAGAATTTCCGCTTCCCGATCTTGATGTTATGCAAAAGCTCCACTTTTATTTCAATGCTTTCCCTTCCTTTGCAGTTGTACATGAGACTGATTACAGTATGGTGTAGTGGGAGTGGTTGATTGCTGGGTTTTAACTGGTGACTTTTTGCTATTTGCAGAGAGACAGTGAGATCTGTAAGCTGACAAAAGCTAAATCTGGGATATTTGTTAGAGAAATAGAATAAGTGTATTTTTGTGTTGTGTAGTGTGGTAAGGGAGAGTTTAAAAACAAAACCCTTTGTTTCCCTCCTTTGCAGTTGTACAAGGGATTGATTGCAGTCTGGCGTGGTATGAGTGGTTGATTGCTGGGTTGTAATTGGTGGCTTTCTTGTATATAAGGCAGTGGGACAGTGAATACTTCAATGTGTGAATCTTGCATCAGCGTGTTAAGTGTTGAAGCGTAGTAAGTGTTGGGAATTGAAATAACAGGCAGATTCACGTACGTGCTGAAGTGTGGTAAGATTTGATAATTTAAATAACAGGGGGATTCATGTAAGTGCTGAAGTGTGGTAAGTGTTGGAAATTTAAATAAGGGGATTCAAATACAGGGGATTACACAGGGAAACACATTTATTAACTTTATTGTGTAGGCATTTTTTTCTGCCTGCCTTTTAGCTTGTGGTAACTGGCATAATACGAGCATGAATGTCCGTTTAACTCAGTGCACAAGCTGCCATATAAATGCACACCTGGAACAAATGTCCCAGGGTGCAAACCTCTGTGGTGGATGTGAGCAAATGGTCTCTCCGGAAGGTCGTATTAGAGATCTGGAGAGGCAAGATGCAACGTTGAAGGAGACGGACAGTCTTGAGAGGGATCTGCTAACTGAGCTTAAGGAAGCTGTAATAGGTAGTTCTGGGGACTGGACAAACAAAGAGCAGGTAGCCAGATGGGTTACAGTTAAACATAGCAAGAGGGGGCTGAGGAATAGGGAGAGCACTCCTATGTTTACTAACCCTATCAGATTTAATACATTGAGTAATGATGGGGATGTTGGCACTGCTATGCTGGAGGGGACTGGTCTTTCTAACACCTGGGAGAACAGCTCCTATAGCACTGATGAGATCTGGGACTCAGACCTAGACAGATGATGGTGGTAGGGACAGCAGAATAATTTGCTGTCTCCCAGGAGCTTGGATTCAACATGTGGCAGATTGGGTTGATAGATTGTTGGGAAGGGGGCTGGGCATGACCTGGCTGTCATGGTACTTGTTGGTACTAATGACAAGGTCAGTGGAAAATGGAGGTCCCGTTAAGAAGGATTTCAGGGATTTAGGATATAAGCTTAAGCAGAGGACTTCTAAAGTTGTATTTTCTGAAATACTACCTGTGCCACACCCTACACCAGAAAGGCAACAGGAGATTAGGGCGTTAAATGAGTGGCTAAAGACTTGGTGTAAGCAGGATGGGTTTGGTTTCCTAGAGCACTGGGCGTCCTTTTCCCTTGGGGGCAATCTTTATAGTAGAGATGGATTACACCTTAGCAAAAGGGGGGCCACTATGCTGGGCGGTAGGATGGTTAGATGGTTGGGGTGGGGGGCTTTAAACTAGATAGTGGGGGTTGATGTAACAAAGGATGGGGAAAGTAGTATAACAGAGGAAATGGGATTAGACAAGTGGCATGGGGGTAGAGAGGGGGAAAGGGCTAGTTCATCGAATAGGGAGGTGCCACTGTTACAAACTGATATAAGGCAAATACATTATAGAGAGAATGAAATCTTTCAGAATGATAAAAGATAAAATGTATACATGCAAATGCTCGTACTCTGGCTGCCATGATGGAGGAACTACAAATGATTGCAATGTATGAGCAGTATCATCTAATTGGTGTATCTGAATCCTGCTTCAATGATACATATGACTTATCAGTCAATCTAGAGGGTTATTCACATTTGTAGAAGGGATAGAGTTAATAAAAGGGGAGGGGGGTTATGCTTAAATGTAATGCATGCCTTAAAACCTAGTATAAGGGAAGATATAAATGAAGGGTCCAATGAAAAT
This sequence comes from Rhinophrynus dorsalis, assembly GCA_037306005.1. Lineage (NCBI taxonomy): Eukaryota > Metazoa > Chordata > Amphibia > Anura > Rhinophrynidae > Rhinophrynus > Rhinophrynus dorsalis. Next base: position 193,172,721 of record CM074720.1, on the reverse strand, counting down.
GTAGAGGCCCTGTGTGTTGTAATAAAAAGATGTTAATGGGGATTTGATACAAGCCACCTAAATGTGGGAAGCTGGAAGAAGCCCAATTTTTACTGCAAATGGAAAGGCTTCTAGGTCAGGAAATTTAATCATAATGGGAGATTTCAACTATCCTGAAGTTAACTGGAACAATATAACTTCCAGCACAAAAAAGTAAATTATGTGTAAGCATGATTTATGATAATTTTATGTCCCAACTAGTAGAGGAGCTAACTAGAAAAGAGGCCTTACTTGACCTAGTACTCTCTATACTAGGAGCTGACATGACAAACAGTATACAAGTAAAGTAACATTTGTGCAGCAGTGACCACAATATGGTAGCCTTTGAAATGTGTTATGAGAAACCCAATAGTAAGGGTTTAATCAAAACACTCAATTTTAAAAAGGCTAATTTTGCAAAGCTAAAAGCAGTATTAAAGCGGAACTACCACCGCATAACAAGTTTATCTTAAATAACTCCCCATTTGGCGACTAGCTGCTTAGTAGCGCTAATCGCCAGAATTATTACCTTATTATATAGATTTCTCCTTTCTTCCCCAGCTGACAGGCAGCACGGAGGGCAGACATCTTGCCATAGTGACATTCACGCGCCTGCTCTGTCAGTCCCAGCTGGCTCTAGGAGGCGTTGCTAGGAGCCATTCGGCTCTGGAAGGGACTGACAGAGCAGGCGTGCAGACGTCACTATGGCATGATGTCCGCGCTCCGTCCTGCCTGTCAGCTGGGGAAGAAAGGAGAAATATATTTAATAAGATAATAATTCTGGCGACTAGCGCTACTAAGCAGCTAGTTGCCAGATGGGGAGTTATTTTAAGATAAACTTGTTATGCAGTGGTAGTTCCGCTTTAAAAGATATTCAGTGGGATGTAATCTTCAAAGATAAAAATGCACAAGAATCATGAAATTTGTTTAAAATGCTCTTAGACAGATATACTTGTCAATATATACCATTGGAGAATAAGCACAAGAGGCGTAAAGTGAAACCAATGTGGCTTAATAATGAGGTTTGCAGGCAGGGAAGTGAGAAATAGGAAACAGGTTTTAATGTGTTTATGTCCAATGGGTCAGATGCATCAGTTAAAAAATATAAAGAATGTAATAAAATCTCCCAAAAAAGCAATTAAGCTAGTTAAAATTGAAAATGAGAGAAATATTGCAAAGGAGAGCAAGAAAAATCCGAAACAATTGTACAAGTATATTAATAACAAAATGGTTAAGGTTGATATTCGTCCCCTTAAGGCTGAGACAGGTGAATAGATTGTGAGGATAAGGCTATGGCTGACACCCTAAATACATTCTTTGCTTCAGTATACACAAAGGAAGCTACAATGACAGGCTATGGGCAAATAGACAAAACCCCAGAATTTCCTCCATCACGTACCTGGCTTACTGAGGACAAAGTCTAAAAGAGACTGGAAAAGGTTATGCTGAATAAACCACCTGTACGTGCTGGTATACACAGAAAGGAACTTAAAGGGATAATAATACTTAAAATGTAAAAAAAAAATATGTTGTAGGGTTTATCCCCTTGAGTAAAACAAGGGTACTCCCACTGCTGAAAGGTGTTTCATTCAAAAGTTATTGATTTTCAAAGTTGAATTTTTTAGGTGCAATATCACAGTGGCCTGAAATTGTACAGTGGCGCTGTTCTACACGATCCTATGGACAGCTCTGGTCCCAGGACCATAAATCTCCATAGGATGGTGTAGCAACAGCGCCACTGTACAATTTCAGGCCACTGTGATATTGCACCTAAAAAATTCAACTTTGAAAATTAATAACTTTTGAATGAAACACCTTTCAGCAGTGGGAGTACTCTTGTTTTACTAATGGGGATAAACCCTACAACATATTTTTTTTTACATTTTAAGTATTACTATCCCTTTAAAGGGATAGTATTACTTCAAAATTACTATCCCTCATATTGTAGCCCTTAATAAACTGAGTTAAATGACACCAGCAGCATCTCTCAAACCTTTATGGTTTAAGAGATAGCCACTTTCAAAGTTTCCTCTCCCCTGCTGTCAGTGTTTTGCTGCCAGAAGGAATCCGGTCCCGGGACAGGCGGAGGCTCTTAAACAGAGCTGATATCTCGGTATGGAAGGAAAAATGATTCATTGAAACAGTCTTCTACGTGTGCTTGGTTACCAATCACACGTAGAAGACTGTTTCAATTAATCACTTTTCCTTCCATAACGAGATATCGGCTCTGCTGAAGAGCCTCCTCTTGATTCAGAGACCGGATTCTCCTGCTGGCAGCAGAACGCTGACAGCAGGGGAGAGGAAACTTTGAAAGTGGCTATCTTTTAAACCATAAAGGTTTGAGAGATGCCGCTGGTGTCATTTAACTCAGTTTATTAAGGGCTACAATATTAGGGATAGTAATTTTGAAGTAATACTATCCCTTTAAGGAACTTAGTTCATTAATAGGAGGACCATTATACCTAATGTTATTGATTCACTTTCATCAGCTTTAGTTCCATTGTTCAAAAAGGGAGCAAGATCCAAACCAAGAAATTATAGACCTGTGAGATGGACTTCCACACTGTGTAAGAAATTAGAAGGAAACACCAAATGTATATGTAACGGATATTCAGACTCTCAGACCAGAGGTAAAAAATAAAACAGTTTTATTGAGAAAAAAAATAAAGAACACTGCCTAAGGGTCACTGCCTAAGGGTTAAACTTGAATTTCAAGTTTAAAGGAGCAGTAAACTTAAAAAAGTACTTACATTATATAAGTAGATTAAGTGATGGTGTATTCAGTGCTGTCTTTTTTTTTCTGAGGGATTTTTGGTCAAGGAGTAATTCCCATTTTAAGTTTGTGTTTTTTTAATCATGAGCTCCCCCTAGTGGCATCATTTAGGTTAGGGAATTCACGTCGTCGACTTGGAAAGGTCAGTAGGAGGATCAAACTTCCTGAGGCATTTAGAAATCAGCTGTTGGTGGCTGGTGCTGAGGGGGAGCGTCTGCTAGAGGAGGAGTAGGCTACATGAACAGCATCAGCTGAAAATTTACCTCAGCAGAGACAGGTTGTTTTTTTCCTGAAGCCTGTTGTAGTTTGAAAGATTAAGAGACTGTAATTTGAAGGTTTGTTTGCAAGATAGACAGACTTTACTGTTATGTATTGATTAATGCTGGGAGTTTAATTTTTTTTAAACTATACTTGTAAATGTAAAAAAAAAACTAATTTTGTATAGATGGGGAATGTACAGTATGCTGCACTATTAACCCTGTGAGTGCCAGAGGAGTACTTACTCCATACTTACTTGCTTACTCCTCTGGCACTCTGGTATCAGATATTTGTATAAACAGTTCACATATGTATCCAATCGCTTTTGCGGCTTTACCAACAGTCTATCTATAGTTTTGTATACACAGTCCTCCTATACAAGTATATGCAGTGCCTATCGGGGTGAATAAACATAGGTGATACTCTTCACTGGCTCATATATCAGGGAACGTTCTCACCAGTATGTAGTTATTATATCTTCATCACCGGACCCTCACTCGCCAGACTTTCACCCTCTACAGACTTCCATCAGGAGTCTTTCTGCACCCCCTCGATGGCTCTTGCAATGTGTGTTTGATTCCTCCGCTTCCTGAACTGGTATTTGGCACTTTGCAAATAGAGCCGTTATGATGATGCCGCTCTTACTTTAATCCTCTCACCTATGTTTATTAACCCCCGATAGGCACTGCATATACTTGTATAGGAAGGCTGTGTATACAAAACGATAGACTGTTGGTAAAGCCGCAAAAGCGATTGGATACATATGTGAACTGTAGATCTGATACAGTCTGATAAGTTACGCCAACTGCCACACAATATAGATTGGCGCCGTTAACTTTGAAATTCAAGTGACTAATAACTCCTGAAGAAGAAAAATGGGAGAATTTACTCTTTAAGGCCACTATTATGCAGATATGTGATAGTCCAATATTTTTTTTTATTACGATCGATCGTTGTAAATTTTTTTTTAGTTACCTAGAAATATCTTTTTTAGTTACTATTTAGGGTTTTTTAGAATTATGTCACGTTATTCAGGAAAAGGACAGACACAACATAAAATTTAAACCTTTGAGTGCCAGAAACGTATGCAAGCATTGCTTTGCATTGCATTGCGTACCTCTCTGGCACTCAAAGGGTTAACCACCTTTATTAATATATACAGCAATAGTAGTGTAGCCCACACAACCCCAGACCACAGGATGACAGGACCCAGGTTCCACCTGGAGCTGCACGCTGTGCTGTGCACTGCACTACTGCGGAAACTGAGACTAGGGAAGAGGCTAGAGGAGAACACCATAGTGAACAGTCTGTATAGCGTATGTCACCCCTCCGTGTCTCGCCACTGGAGGCAACAGGGAGTGAGAACAGGCCTGAGCTGCAGAGCACAGAGGCACAAGTTAGGCAAGCTAGAAGTACACGGAGTGAGTAGGCAGCCAAAGCCACAGGTCAACAAACCAGGGACTACACGGAGTGAGTTAGTGGCCAGGGCCAGACACACTGGGACTACACAGAGCGAGTCAGTAGCCAGAGCAAGAGGACAGGCAAGCCAGAAACACCAGAGAGTACACAGAGCAAGTCAGTGGACAGAGCCACAGGTCAGAACATATGCGGGTAGTCGAACAAGCCGGGGTCATACACTGTCATGTTCCCCCAGATTCTGTTCTGGTCTCTTACCTGGTTTTCTGGTTCTCTTGCCTTTTGGTATTCTCCTCCCTGTTCAGTATACACCCTTGCTTTTTTGTCCTATATTTAGCACTGAAACCTTCATGGTGGTGCACGATCTAAGCATTCTGTATCTTGTAGTGTTCTGATCCTGTTCCAGAGTTCTCCAGATATCGACCCGGCTAGTTCTCGACTCTTCTCCTCTCTACAGATTCGAATATTACATTTGCTCATCTGGCTCTTGACGTCGGCTTGTCTTCGACTCCTTTCCTGTATTTTGTCTAGTGTTTGCTCAACTGGTTCTCGACCCTGGTATCACGGTCCCTGTGATTCCCTGTCATTCTCTGTAGGTATACATTTGCATTGGAGGAGTCTGATTGGCCCGCCCAGGATGTGCCTTTATATGCTAGGCTTGGGCACTTGTCAATTGCCCTTTCGTGGTGTTGTGTTGCTGCGCCTAGTTATTGCTCTCCAGTGTCTCCTGTGTACCGACCCGGCTAGTCTGACTCTCCTTCTGTTCCTGCTTCATGATCTGACCCGGCTCTGGCTGACGACCCTGCACCGTGATCTGACCCGGCTCTGGCTGACTACCCTGCACCGTGATCTGACCCGGCTCTGGCTGACGACCCTGCACCGTGATCCGACCCGGCTCTGGCTGACGACCCTGCATCGTGATCCGACCCGGCACTGGCTGATGACTCCGCTCCGTGATCCGACCCGGTTCTGGCTCCTGATCCTGCTCCGTGATTGTTCCACTCTCCGGTGGTGTTCCTGCGACTCAGTCATCCGGTTCCGGCTACTGCTCCTGTCCGGTTGCTGCTCCTGTGTACTCCGGTCGCGTGGGCGACATTCTGACTGTCCTCAGTTTCCTCGCTCATTTCGCTGTACCAGATTAACCCTTGCACTGCCGGTAGTCTCCGATTACGTGCCACTTTGATACATTGCCAAGCTCTGGTGATTCTCTGAGCCTTTACACTTTTGAGCCTCCGCTTTACGCTATACCAGTCCTTGCAGAGCTCCGCTTGTTCGATGCCCGGTGAGCATCGTGATTACGCTGGTTGTTACTGGTAGTCCATTCGCTCTTGCATCAAGGATTCTGGGTGACACCTTGTGGGTGTCTGGGCAGTACCTCATTCGCTCAAAGTGCTTAATCCCAACTGCACTACTCTGTGCATCGGCTCCTCATAGCTTGGGCAATTCCGTTCTACTGTGGCCTCCCAAGGGCTGGCATATTTCCGTGGCAGACGCAGGGTTACTCGATACTCATTCAGGGAGATTTCTATTCTGGTTACATCAAATTGGCAGTAGCAATCCTCATAAGCCCACTGTGGTGGTACGGGCTCAGCTTAGAGTAACAGGGGCTCATCCTGCTTATGCTTCAAGAGTGTTACAGCGCTTCTCCTGAGTTCCTGATCTACATTAAAGACTATTACCATAGACTGCTATATATCTCCTGGGCGTTGGCCAATCTAGTCTGAGCCTTACCAGTTGATCCACTTAACCCTCTATGCACTACTGTTTGTAGTTTACTCCATTCTCTGTTCATATTGCCTGTTCTTACCTTTACTAGCCTCTAGGGGCAGTGTTGTTCATTTTTATTTCAATAAACTGTGTTTTATGTTACAACCCGGTCTGAGTGTCAGTAAAACCGTAACACCTGGCTTGTCTGACTCTTTTTGCCTGCTGGTATCGACCTTGTGTCGTGTTCTCTGGTGTGGTTAACTTCCGGGGCCCAGCGCTTCTACTCGACACCGTTGACCCTGCGTCAAGCTCACCATTGTGTAGTCGACTCCTGGGGCCCGGTGCTCTTCCTAGAAACCGTCGGCCCTTCATCGAGCTCACCATTGTGTAGTTGACTCCCGGGGCCTGGTGCTCTTCCTCAAATCCATCGACTCTGCGTCGAACTCACCACTGTGTTGTCGACTTTTAGCCTGGACTTCTCATTTGAACACCATATGTATACCGCACGTAGGTCTCTTTCAGTTGTTTCCAGTCCTGTGAGTAGCTGTCTGTCTCCTAGGGGGTCATATAGCAGCATGCTACTCTTTCTGGGGTTCTCCCCTATAGGAATCCACCAGCTGCTACATTGGGTGTTCCAGTCAGATACGTGACATTTAGATTGCGCCAATGACTGACCCTGCCAGTGTGTCGTGGATTGTGGCCCATCAGGGAGCACAGATTGACCGACTTACTGCACAAGTGACCCAGTTGGACATGAAACGCGATACCCTTACTACTCTGCTGCAGCAGTTGCAAGTGCGACAAGACACCGCTGAGCCCCCGGCTAAGCCGCTTGCAGCAGTATCTGTGGTCCCTATTCCGGCTGCCCACGCTCCATACCTGATGCCATTACTAGACCGGTTCGACGGGTCTTCTACTGAACTCAGGGGGTTTCTTAATCAGTGTTACTTACATTTCCAGAACCAGCCTGATTCCTTTACTTCTGACCACTCCCGCATCCCCTTCGTGGTTTCCCCTTTGCACGGGTCTGCTTTAGCTTGGGTCAACCCATTTCTTGACCATCAATACCCCGTCCTGGCCACCTTTGACACCTTCATTTTTGCCTTTCGCTCCATGTTCGATACTCCAGGACGGCAAGCGAGAGCAGAAGCAACAATCCTTGATATCTAACAGGTACACTGTGGAATTCCGTATTTGGGCGTACGATGCAGAGTGGGATGAGCGGGCTCTCAAGGCTGTTTTTAGAAGGGGCTTATCTGAGAGGTTGAAAGACCGATCCCTGATACCCTGGAGGCCTTAATAGCCTTATGATCCACATTGGAACATTGTCACCAAGAACGTTGAACTTAACGGGAGCGGAATCGCAATAGGCGCCCCCCTCTCAAACCAGTTTTCTGCCTGGCACCTCGGTTCCAGGCTCCATTGCCTCCATCGGTGGTCTCTGAAGAACCCATGGAGTTCGGACGGGTAATCCACCTCTCAGAAGAGGAGAAGAACAGACGTTGTAGCGCTGGTTTATGTCTTCATTGTGCCCAAGCCGGGCATTTTGCCTTTTCCTGTCCCAAAATGCCGGGAAACGCACGGACCTAAATGTGAAGGGGGGGTGACCCTGAGTCTGTTTTCAGTTCCCTCCAGAGGGGAAGATAAACTCCTCATTCCAGTCTCCATTACCCATCCCCTGGGGGTAGTACATGCTTTGGCCTTCAATGACTCCGGGGCCGCAGGGCTTTTTATGGACACCACCTTTGCCACCCTTCATGGCATTTCATCTGTGCCTAAAAGGACCCCTATCCGCATCATTACCATTGATGGTTCCCCTTTAGGGGCTGGTCTCATAACCCTAACTACTTTGCCTCTGGTCTTGCGGATAGAGCCGTGTCATACTGAGACTGTGTCTTTTGATCTTATATCCTGTCCTGCCAGTCCTGTTCTCCTTGGCCTTCCTTGGCTAAAGAAGAACAACCCTGTGGTTGATTGGGTTACTGGCCGACTTACCTTTTCCATACCTTCGATGCCAGCCCCAGAGTGTGGCATAGCCACCATCAGTACTGCCCTATCCTCCCTACCTACCCCGTATTCATCCTTTGCAGATGTCTTCAGTAAAGCTAAAGCTGGTCGCCTACCCCCTCACCACCAGTATGACTGCCTCATAGACCTCTTTCCAGGGACAATGTCCTGGCGGGGCAAGGTTTACCCTCTGTCTCTCCCTGAAACCAAGATTTTGGAGGAATACATTCAAGAGAGTCTGGCCAGTGGAATCATTCCAACCTCCACTTCCCCTGCAGGGGCAGGAATATTCTTCGTCTCCAAGAAAGACAGGGCTTACGCTCTTGCATAGATTATAGGGGTTTTAATCGCATCACCAGAAAGAACAGTTATCCCTTGCCCCTGATCCCAGAGCTACTTGACCGGCTTTGTGGGGGCCGGTACTTCGCTAAGTTGGACCTCAGGGGCACTTACAATCTGGTTCGGATACAGAAAGGCGATGAGTGGAAAACAGCTTTTAACACCAGATTTGAGCATTACTGGTACCTGGTGATGTCCTTTGGTCTCCGTAATGCCCCAACCGTTTTCCAGGCATTTGTAAAAGATGTTTTCCGGGACCTTCTATTGTCCTTTGTCATCATTTACCTGGATGATATACTGGTATTTTCATCCACCTTGAAGGAGCACCGCAGTCACGTAAGCAAGTCAGACGGTATAGTTAATAGAATCTTTATCATGAGAAAAATGACAGTAATGCAATAAATAAATAAATAAACACACAGTGGGTAATTGAAATGGTGAGCACTGTATCTGGAATAGAAGTCTCCCAATCTCTGCACCACACTGTCCGAGACTAGGCCTCAGCCCACTGGAGTCTCATGGTAAGGTAACGGCCAAGAGATACTGACTCACCCTGCAGTCAGTAGCTAGGAGTCTGCTAGAGCCCCAGGTCAGTAATAGGAAGGATGTCTGAATAACGGAACCAACAAACTGTCATGGACTGAAGAACGAGAACTGGACCAGTACTGAAGGTAACACAATCTTTATTAAGGTACACAACGTACAGAACAATGGTAACAGCAAGAACACCAGGCAATGTAGATGACATAAGGAAGGATAGTGCTGCTGTAGTGGGACTGACTGAGTCCCAGAAGGTAAGAGGAGAGAAACCGTCTCCGGTCTGCACCTGAGGATCACTACAGGTCCACACCTGAACAGACAAGATCCTGAGTAGGATACTGAGCTACAGGTACGCACCTGTATAGACAACGTACCAGGGTAGGCAACTGCACTACAGGTCCGCACCTGTATAGACAATGTTCCCAAGGAGGCCAACCGCACTATAGGTCCGCACCTGAGTGCCGCAGATAAGAACAGAAACGAGAGAAAGTCCACCAGAGCCACCAAGAGCACCTACTAAGTTAGCCACTGGAGCGCTGGTTTGCTGGGTGCACAGTGGACAACCCCAGACAACGCCAAGATGGGTAGTCAGACAAGCCAGAATGGGACAGAGAGAAATATAACCCCAAGCCGCAAGTCTGCACCAGATTGGATATCAGACTAGCCGGACAGGGCCACAGGACAGCGCCAGATGGGATGGTCAGGCACACTTGGTCATACACGGAGAGAGTATCTGCCAGAGACGCAGGTTTGCACCAGCTTGGATGTCAGACAAGCCAAGGGTCATACACGGAGCGGGTAGTCAGACAGAGCCACAGGTCAACACCAGAACAGATAGTCAGACAAAACCAGGTAATACACAGGGCAACAGAAGCACAACTGCACTGGAACACCACAAAAGGGCAACTGAAGTGGTGTCCAGGCAGTTTATATACAAAATGCTCCACCCCAAGAGGTGGAGCGATAATAGTGATGTCCCCTTTAAGAACCAGGTCACGACGTCATCAGGGATTTCCTGTGATGCGTGCCTGAGTTTCGATGCGACTGGAGCTACCAGGGGAGCAGCATAGAGACCGGTCGCCTGTAAGAACACCAGGGTGCACCGGCACTCCTGACAAGCGCGGCAAGCCTCGAGGGCACAGAAGCCGGCCGCCTACCGGGTCTGGCGGTCGGCTGCGAGGTAAGCAACCGCTTACAGTACCTCCCCCTCAATGTCCCCTCCTCTGCGGAAGTGGTCGAGGCTTAGAAGGAAAACGAGCATGAAATCTCCGTACGAGAACCGGAGCACGCATATCAGTGGATGAGACCCAAGAATGCTCTTCGGGTCCATAACCCCTCCAGTATACAAGATATTGTATTCGACCCCGTACCCAACGGGAGTCGAGAAGGCTCTGTACTCCTAATCTGCAACTCTCACGGGAGCCGGGCGTACAGGAGCTGAGGTATACCGGTTGCAGACCAAGTGTTTCAATAAGGAGACATGGAATACATTATGAATTTGCATATTGGCCGGCAGTTCCAGGGCATAAGCTACAGGATTGATCCTAGGCTAGACACGAAAGGGGCCCACAAATGGAGGAGCCAATGTTCTACAAGGTACTTGTAAGTTCAAGTTCCGAGTGGAAAGCCAGACTCTCTCCCCCACCTGAAACACCGGTGCTGGTAGCCGTCTACGATTGGCCTGACTCTTGCTGCTGAGTGGACTGTTGCTAGGTTCTCTGAACCTGTACCCATGTGGAACGGAGTTCCCTTAAATGCTCCTCTAGAGCTAGAATATTCTGTGCCTCAAATGACTCAGGAAGCATTGTAGGCTGGAAGCCATAGTAAATCATGAATGGAGAAGTCTGAGTCGAAGAGTTCATGGCACAATTCCGCCCAAGGTAACAGGCTTGTCCAGTCATCGTGATGGTCTGAGATATAGAAGCACAAGAACTGTTCCAAGGCCTGGTTTGATCTCTCAGCCGCACCATTAGACTGAGGGTGATAGGTGGAGGAGAAGGAGAGCTGGATACCCAATTGTGCACAAAAGGCTCTCCAAAATCGAGACACAAACTGGCTACCCCAGTCCGACACAATTACTTTTGGCACTCCATGTAGCCGAAAGACCGCCTTGGCGAAGATCTTAGCCATTTGCTGAGTGGTAGGCAATTCTTTCAGGGGTACAAAATGAGCCAATTTCGAAAAACTGTCTACAATCATCAGAATAACCGTGCAGCCCTCGGAAACCGGTAATTCCACCATAAAATCAATGGAAATGTGCGACCATGGATGATCCCCATTAGCCACTGGAAGAAGGAGGCCCACTGGAAGGTGCCTAGGAGTGTAACGGTTTTTTAAGGCACTCATACCAGTGGTAAAATAAAACACAGTTTTATTTAAAGAAAAAAATAAGGAAAACGATCGCCCTCTATAGGCAGCACAAAATAATAGCAAAATATGTACAGATATGCCCCCACAGGCCCAGTATACAGAATCAAGGTATCACATATACTGTCTCAGGACAGGCACATAGTAGAAATACATAAAAGGGTTAAATGCAATAAACAGTCAGTCTCTGTTGTGGAGTTTGGCACGCCCAAGGTGGTAATTGGGAGTATTAAGTGTAGATGGAACAACAACTAGAGTTCTTGAGGCAGGAATGCTGCTAGGCCCTGTGTGACCAGAGGTAGAATCAACACAACAGTTGCCCAGAATAGCCCCCTCGGGCGTAACCAAGGATACAACCGGATGTGCAAGTGCGTGAGTCGTTAGCCCCCACGGGCGTCACTACGGTACAGCTTTTCTGCAAGAGCTGGCTACTAGCCCCCACGGGCGTACAAACGGAGACCAACAGGACAGAGGTAGTGAGCCAATAGCCCCCACGGGCATATACCTAAGGCAACCTGCAAGAGCTTTGAGCCAGTAGCCCCCACGGGCGTAACAACAGAGAGCACCCAATGCTGCAAGTGGAGAAGCCAATAGCCTTCCACTGGAACCCACCCTAGCTGTAGTAGCTTGAGCCTTAAAGCCCCAACGGGCGTCAACGTATGAGCAAGAGCAACAGGTGCCCTACCGGCTTCGGTACTGAACGGGACTACTATGCAGTTTGGTAGAATGAGCCGCCAACCAACCAGAACATAAGCGGCCGACTCAGCAGATGTAGTGCAATACGGCAGGCACTGAATGGGAGAGAGGAGGCTCAGTTAAGGATAGTGTGGCACAGCTAGGGTTAAATGCAGCTTACGGATCGAAGGCTCAGAGAAGCGGAACAGCTCTGCAAGTATCTTGGAGGCTCAGTAACAGGAGCACAGCTCTGCAAGTAGGCACGGAGACTCAGCACTTAGAACCAAGCACAACAAGGCAGGAGTGGGTCACACGGCCAGCCTGGCAGGCAACAGCAGCGGAAGTCAGAATGTCGTTGCGGCGACAACCGGAGAGGAAGGCAGGAACAAGCGGGTCACTGGAGCAAACCGTTGCTGGTCACGTAGCAGGAAGTCAGCCAAGCCGGGTCGGATCATGGAGGAGGTACTCAGGCAAGCCTGGTCAATCACGAGCAGGAACGTCAGCCAAGCCGGGTCAGATCACAGAGGTGATTCTCAGACAAGCCAGGTCAATCACGAGCAGGAACATAGGAGCGTAGTCAGAACAGGCCAAATCGGTACACAGGAATCCGGAACACAAGAACACAGCAACAGCAACACTGGCTCTGAAACACCATGAAAGGGTACCTGACAGGTGTCACGGCCAGGCATAAAAAGGTCACCAGGGGCGGGCCAAACCAGTACAGCAAATCAGCACACACCACAAGCGAGAGTGACAGAGGAGGATCACAGGCACTGTGATAAGGAGTCTTGGTAGTTGCACAAGTCTGGCAAGCTGCTACGAAGGCAGACACATCAGTACGGTTACCAGGCCACCAAAATAGTTGGGATACAGACCAAAGCAACTGATCTCTTCCAATGTGGCCAGCAGCCTTGGAAGAGTGATGTGTTTCCAATAATTTTGCCCTTAAGCCCTCAGGCACAAAGTATCTCCCTTGCGGTTTCTCGGCCAGGGCCATACCTTGGGCAGCCAAAATCTCTGTCTCCAAGGGAGATGTAATGTTGGTGAGAATAGTAGCAAGGATACGATCTGGAGAAATCACCAGAGTGGGATCGCAATCCTCTTTAGACAAGGCCCCGAACTGATGGGACAGAGCATCAGCCCTCCCATTCTTGGTACCCGGCAGATAAACTATGAAATTAAAGCAGGATAAAAACAAAGCCCACCTAGCCTGTCTGGGGGACAGGCATTTAGCCTCGGATAGGTACGTCAAGTTCTTGTGGTCAGTGAGAATAAGAATAGGCACAGAAGTACCTTCGAGTAAATGCCGCCATTCACGAAGTGCCAGAATAATGGCTAACAGCTCACGGTCACCAATGTCATACAGAGTCTCAGCCTTAGACAGTCTGCGGGAGAAGAAGCCACATGGCATGAGTGGAGCCTCTGGAGAAGACCGCTGAGACAGGAGGGCGCCTACTCCCAACACAGTCACGTCAACCTCCAAAGTAAACGGCAACTTCGGATTCAGATGCCGTAGTACTGGTGCAGCGGCAAAAGCAGCCTTTAAGAGTTCAAAAGCCTGTAAAGCCTTCGGGGACCATTCGGAAGTGTTAGCAGCCTTGTGTGTCATGTCAGTAAGGGGTTTGACAATCGTAGAGAACTGACTTATACATTTCCTGTAGTAATTAGGGAACCCCAGGAAATGCTGAATTGCTTTAAGTCACATGGGAAGGGGTCACTGGAGTACTGCCGAAAGCTTCCCGGGGTCCATGGCCAGCCCAGAGGAGGAGATCACATAGCCCAGAAAAGTTACTTGTAACTGATGAAACTCGCACTTTTCTAGTTTACAGAAAAGACTGTTGGCCCTTAAGAGTGACAACACCTTCACAACATCATTTCGGTGTTGTTCCAAATTTGAGGAGTGGATGAGGATGTCGTCTAGGTAGACAACCACGCAACTTGACAACAGGTCCCTCAAAACATCATTAATGAACTCCTGGAAGACAGCGGGAGCATTGCAAAGACCAAAGGGCATTACCAAGTATTCGTAATGCCCGCTCCTGGTGTTAAACTCTGTCTTCCACTCATCAGCCTGACGAGAGCATCAGCCATGTACTCCTCCATAGCCTGATTCTCTGCCATGGACAGAGGGTATATGCGACCCCTAGGAGGAACAGCCCCTGGCACCAAGTCAATCGAGTAATAGTACGGCCTATGAGGAGGTAAAGTTGTGCCCTGTATCTTGTTGAATACATCACGGAAGGCTTGATACTCCTCAGGTAAATCGGAGGAGAAAGTGAAGGAGGAGGAAGCCATGCCTAAAATTCTGATAGGACGAGTCAAACACGACTCCGCACAATACGGAGACCAAGACAATATGTCGTAATTGCGCCAGTCTATTCTGGGGTTATATTTTTGAAGCCATGGAAACCCCAGAATGACCGCATAATGAGGAGAGTTTATGACCTGGAAGTGGAGTATCTCATGATGGAGGGCTCCAACCAACAGGGATACCGGAACGGTCTCACGAGTAACCTGAGGAGGCTGTAGAGGTCTACCGTCAATAGTCTCAATAGACAAACGAGATGCCGGTGGTAAAAAAGGGATTGCGTGTTTCTCCGCAAACCCGGCATCAATGAAATGCCCCGCTGCCCCTGAATCAATTAAAACTGGGGTACATACAGAAGAATTCGCCCAAGAAAGGATAACTTCCAGAGTAGGCTTCTCCTGGAAATCTCCTGGGGACTGAGACACCCCACCTAGAGTCTGTCCCCTACGTGACTCTAGGTGCGCCCGTTTCCCGGACGTATGGGACAAGCATGCAACAAATGTCCAGCTTTGCTGCAATATAGGCAAAGACCCTCCCATCTGCGGAAAGTTCTTTCTTGAGCAGAAATCCGGGTGAATCCCAACTGCATGGGTTCCCCCCCTCCTAGCTCTGAACCCGGAGGCATGGGAGGAGAGGGAGGAATGGGTGGGCAACTGAAATTCGGAGCCAAATGTGCCAGAGGCCTCTGTATGCTTTCCTTAAAGAAGGGTCTTTCCCTGATACGGGTGTCAATCAATATGGTAAATGAGATCAGTTGGTCTAAGTTTGAAGGCAACTCTCTGGCTGCAATGTCATCTTTAATGACATCACTTAATCACTGCGAGAAAGCGGCTACCAGTGCCTCGTTATTCCACCCTACCTCTGCCGCCAATGTGCGAAACTCAATCACATACTCGGCCACCGTACCAGTGCCCTGGTTGATAGATATAAGATGTTTAGCAGCAGAGACAGAGCGGGTGGGTACGTCAAACACCTGTTTGAATGCAGACACAAACTCGGAAAAATCATGAATGATAGGTTTATCATTCCCCCAAAGCAGATTTGCCCATGCCAAGGCCTTGCCCGACAAAAGTGAGACCAATAGTCCAACTTTACTGCGCTCATTGGGGAAAACTTGCGGTACCATCTCCATACAAATGCCCAATTGGTTTAGGAACCCACAACACAGCGATGGGTCTCCCCCATACCGCTCAGGAAGCGGAGCTCGACAGGAAAACCCCCTGATCACACCTGCATCAGGGGCTGCTTGTACTACCGGTGCCATACTAACTGAGGAGGCCACCGGTTGTCCAACAGGACGGTCAAGGTGAGCAGTGCGGTTCAACAGTGTTTGCAAAGCTATTGTAATCTGATCAATACGTTGCTCCTGAGCCTCAACCCTGCTTAGTAAGTGCTGGACAGAAGGGTTACCAGTACCGTCCATAGACATGGCCCTTTCTTACTGTCACGGACTCAAAAACGAGAACTAGAGCAGTACTGAAGGTAACACAATCTTTATTAAAGGTACACAAAGTACAGAACAATGGTAACAGCAAGAACACCAGGCAATGTAGATGACATCAAGAAGGATAGTGCTGCTGTAGTGGTACTGACTGAGTCCCAGAAGGTAAGAGGAGAAAAATCATCTCAGGTCCGCACCTGAGGATCACTACAGGTCCGCACCTGAACAGACAAGATCCTGAGTAGGATACTGCGCTACAGGTCCGCACCTGTATAGACAACGTACCAGGGTAGGCAACTGCACTACAGGTCCGCACCTGTATAGGCAATGTTCCCAAGGAGGCCAACCGCGCTACAGGTCTGCACCTGAATGCCGCAGATAAGAACAGAAACGAGAGGAAGTCCGCCAGAGCCACCAAGGTGTAACGGTTTGTTTGACTCACAGACACAGAGTTAAGATAAAAACACAGCTTTATTAAATACAATAATACATAAAGAACCCTCACAGGTCCTGTAATATAAATCTTATAGTACAGATACACAACAGGTTAATTATGCCTACACAGGTCCAGCATATGTATAGGAGACAAACAGTTTATGCTGACATGGGTCAACAATAGCAACCAGTTTTGACAGAGTAGAGCCAAGCAATGGCTATAGTACCGGTGCTATAACGGAGGCAACACTTGCAACCTGTATAGACAGAGTGGAACGAACCAATGGCAGTATACCAGTGTAATCACGGAGGCAACACTTGCAACCGGTTTTGGCAGAGTGGAGCAAACCAATGGCAGTATACCAATGCAATCACAGAGGCAACACTTGCAACCTGTTACGGTAGAGTGGAGCAAACCAATGGCAGTACACTGGTGCAATTACGGAGGCAACACTTGCAACCGGTTATGATGGAGTGGAGCAAACCAATGGCAGTATACTGGTGCAATCACGGAGGCAACACTGGCAACCGGCTACAGAAAGGAGGACTAGGCCAGAGGCGCGCTGAGCAAAATGGAAGACAGGCAAGCCTGCAGGGCCGAGGTGCCAACACCAGTGAGGCATTGGAAGTCAGAATGTCGCCGAGGTGACTAGGACTACAACAGGAGACTGCCGAGTCGGAATCCAGGAGCAGGAACGTCAGCCAGGCCGGGTCAGGATACGGGAGCAGGAACGTCAGCCAATCCGGGTAGGTACACAGGAGCAGGAACGTCAGCCAGGCCGGGTCGGTACACAGGAACAAACACTGGAGAGTAGTCAGGCAGTCTGGGTCGGTACACAGGCGCAGGAACAGGAGAGTAGTCAGGCAAGCCAAGTCGGTACACTGGAAACTTCAATACAAACATAGAACTGGCACAGGAACACCACGAAAGGGCAGTGATAAGGTGCAGGAGCCTAGTATATAAACGCAATACTGGGCGGGCTAAACACAGGGCCACCAATGAGGACTTCACATTGGATAACTGACAGAACAAGGAATCACGGGCACCGTGATACAAGGGCACCTACTAAGTTATCCACTGGAGCGTTGGTATGCTGGGTGCGCAATGGACAACCCCAGGCAACGCCAAGGTGGGTAGTCAGACAAGCCAGAATGGGACAGAGCGAAATGTAACCCAGAGCCGCAATTCTGCACCAGATTGGATATCAGACTAGCCGGACAGGGCCACAGGACAGCGCCAGATGTGATGGTCAGATGCACTTGGTCATACACTGAGAGAGTAGTCTGCCAGAGCCGCAGGTTTGCACCAGATTGGATGACAGACAAGCCAAGGGTCATACACGGAGCGGGTAGTCAGACAGAGCCACAGGTTAACACCAAAACAGATAGTCAGACAAAACCAGGTAATACACAGGCCAACAGAAGCACAACTGCACTGTAACACCACTAAAGGGCAACTGACTGTCACGGAGTGACTAGGAATAACACACTGGCAAGTACAACTGAACTTAAAGTAAAACTTTATTAAGTAATGCAAAGGCAAGGTGCCAGACAACAGGCAAATAAATGACACAGTAGTATGATAATGAAGCAAGTGGCAGTTGACAGTGGTACACCTTCACAAGACCAGAGAAGAACACTGTAGGCACTTTCCTCAACCTTCACAGGACAGGTGGATAACAGCGGAATGGCCCTTAGACTACCCAGTTAGGTAGGTATAGTGCAGAGCACTCTGTACCCAGATAGGATGGCACACCTTCACGAGACCAGAGAGGAACAGTGTAGGCACTTTCCTCAATCTTCACAGGACAGGTGGATAACAGCGGAATGGCCCTTAGACTACACAGTAAGTGTGAGGCAGTGAGTCGGCAATAAACGGAGCAGACCAGTATCCCCACAGGGGATACACAATAACGTAGCCTATGGAGATAGGCTTAGGCAACACGGACTGGCACGGCCACGGGAGGTCAGACACACCGAGTGACCAACAAGCGCAGCTTCTAACGGAAGCAAGTGCAAACAGGAGGCACAGACAAAACAACCAACCCATACAACGGGAAGGTAAAGGAGCGCAACGTAAAGGTAAACCAGGAGACAGCCAAGGGTCACACCGGATCGGAAGTAAGACATCGCCAATGGTCGTAACTGGAACAGGTAGTCGGTGAAGCCAGAGGTCAGAACCGGAACAGGTAGTCAGACGAGCCAGGAGTCAGAACTGGAACGGGTAGTCAGACGAGCCAGGAGTCAGAACCAGAACGGAAGTCAGACGAGCCAGGAGTCAGAACCAGAACGGAAGTCAGACGAGCCAGGAGTCAGAACCAGAACGGAAGTCAGACGAGCCAGGAGTCAGAACCAGAACGGAAGTCAGACGAGCCAGGAGTCAGAACCGGAACGGGTAGTCAGGTAATACACAGGAACGGTAAGCACCACACAGAAATAAGCTCAGGTACACCACGAAAGGGCACTGGAAGTGACTCAGGCTGAGGTTTAAAAACTCTGATGGGTAGGTGGAGCAATGACCTAATCAGTGTGGTGCCCTATAAGAATAGCAACTCAGCAAGTATGACATTTAGATAGTAAACAATGTCGCTCCAGTGCAATGACAGTCACAGGCAATCACGGGGCACCGTGATACTGAAGTGATGTCCAGGCAGTTTATATACAAAATGCTCCACCCCAAGAGGTGGAGCAATAATAGTGATGTCCCCTTTAAGAACCAGGTCACGTCGTCATCAGGGATTCCGTTTGATGCGCGCCCGAGTTCCAATGCGGAGCTGCCAGGGGAAGCAGCAAAGAGACCGGTCACCTGGAAGAACACCAAGGCGCACCAGAACTCTGTCACGGTTTGTTATGACTCAGACACAGAGTTAAGATAAAAACACAACTTTATTGAAAAGTTTAAAGGGAACCCTCGCGGGTAACATACACATGCAACATATATATCTTTAATACATAGTCATGGTGAGTAGTGGTATACAGACTGTAAGACAGGCTTTACTGGCCTTGCCAATACCGGGTAAGGCAACCTTAGACTGGCACAAGATGGAATAGGTTCTACCGGCCTTACCAATATACCGGGCAAGGCAGCCTGGAAGGCTAGCAACCAAGGAGATGGAGGCTCTACGGCCTTGCCAATATATCGGGCAAGGCAGCCTTGAGACAGGTACAATGAGGAATGAGGCTCTACCGCCCTTGCCAATACCGGGTAAGGCAACCTTAGACTGGCACAATATGGGATAGGTTCTACCGGCCTTACCAATATACCGGGCAAGGCAGCCTTGAGACCGGTACAATGAGGAATGAGGCTCTACTGGCCTTGCCAATACCGGGTAAGGCAACCTTAGACTGGCACAATAGTGGATAGGTTCTACCGGCCTTACCAATATACCGGGCAAGGCAGCAATCTGTACCGGAGCTGTAAGGAACGTAACTAGCAGCCGGTTAACATGGAGCAAACCAGTGCCCACGTACTGGAGTACACAATCTCTACCGGAGCTGTAAGGAACGCAACAAGCAGCCGGTTAACATGGAGCGAACCAGTACCCACGTACTGGAGTACACAATCTCTACCGGAGCTGTAAGGAACGTAGCTAGCAGGCGGTTAACATGGAGTGAACCAGTACCCGCGCACTGGTGTACTACAATCTCTACCGGTGCTGTAAGGAACGCAACAAGCAGCTGGTTAACATGGAGCGAACCAGTACCCGTGTACTGGAGTAACACAATCTCTACCGGTGCTGTGAGGAACGCAGCTAGCAGCCGGTTAACATGGAGCGAACCAGTACCCAAGTTCTGGAGTTACACAATCTCTACCGATGCTGTGAGGAACGCAGCAAGCAGCCGGTTAACAAGGAGCAAACCAGTACCCGCGTGCTGGAGTTACAATATCTCTACCGGTGCTATGAGGAACGCAGCAAGCAGCCGGTTAACATGGAGCAAACCAGTACCCGCGTACTGGAGGAACAACAAGGTGAATGAAAATGTCGCCAAATGTGGCTGGAGGAAGAAGACACTCCGCAGGCATCCAGGAGCAGGAACACCGGCGGTACAGGACAGGGAGCAGGAACATGAATGGCAGACAACCGGAGCAGGAACGGCAGCAGGAACAGCAACCCCAACCGGATCAGGAACAGAAGCTGGAAAAGAAGAAGCTGTCAGACAGGAACTCAGGTGATCACTGGAGAGCATAGATAGTAGATGGCCCAGGAAGCTCAGGAACACAGTGCAGGTGCAGGTGACATAGACACACCACGAAAGGGCAACCATAGGGTGCCCAAGCCCAATTTAAATAGGCAATACTGGGCGGGTTGATACCAGACAGCCAATGGAGAGCCATTCATGTAACTGGCAAAAGAGGCAGCAAATCACGGGCACCGTTTTACACTCCTGACAAGCACGGCAAGCCGCGAAGGCACAGAAACCGGCCGCCTACCGGGTAAGCAACCACTTATACAAACTGAGCAAACAGACAGAGCCTTCTACTAAGCACCAGATAGGATAGTCAGACAAGCCAAAGTCATACACAGAGCATAGTCAGCCAGAACCACAGGTTTGCACCAGAAAGGATATCCACTGAAGAGATGGAATGCTGGATGTGCAGTGGATAGAGCCCCAGGTCAACACCAGAGTGGGTAGTCAGACAAGCCTAGGTCATACACAGAGCGAGTAGTCAGGTGACAGCTGACCGACACCGCTCTCTGGCTCCCCGATTTGATCCAGGGGACTTGGTTTGGTTGTCGGCTTGGAACATCAGCCTCCACCAGCCATCCGATAAGCTTGGCCCTAGGATACTGGGTCCATTTAAAGTGGCTTCCCGACTTTCCCCTGTCTCCTACTGGTTGGTTCTCCTTGACTCGCTTAGGATCCACCCGGTATTCCATGTCTCCCTCCTCAAGCACCGGGGTGAGCACCTCATGCTGCTCACCACGCCTCTACACCTCCTCCTGCGGTGTCTGCTGGGGACCCTGATGAGTTTGTCATTTATGCTATCCTTGACTATTACCCGCGGGGTTCTTCGGTATCTCGTTAACTGGAAGGGGTATGGGCCTGGAAGAGCGTTCCTGGGTGGATGCTGCGGACGTCCACGCCCCGGCCTTAATCTGCCTTTTCCACCGGGCTTTTCCTTCGCTTCCTTCAGGGTCCTCCCGGGGGTAGTCCCTTAGGAGGGGAGTAGTGTCATGTTCCCCCAGATTCTGTTCTGGTCTCTTACCTGGTTTTCTGGTTCTCTTGCCTTTTGTTATTCTCCTCCCTTTTCGGTATATGCCCTTGCTTTTTTGGTCTATATTAGCACTGAATACTTCACTGCAGTGCGCGATCTAAGCACTCTGTATCTTGTGTTCTGATCCTGTTCCAGAATTCTCCTGATATCGTCCCGGCTAGTTCTCGACTCCTCTCCTGTCTACCGATTCGAATATTATGTTTGCTCGTCTGGCTCTTGACGTCGGCTTGTCCTCGACTCCTCTCCTGTATTTTGTCTAGGTGCTGTGTTTTCTCAACTGGATCTCGACCCTGGCTTATCCGACTCTCCTTGCCTGCCGCTATCGACCTTGTGTTGAGAGTTCTCTGGTGTGGTCGACTCCCAGGGCCCAGCGCTTCTCCTCGACACCATCGACCCTGCGTCGAGCTCACCATTGTGTAGTCGGCTCCAGGGGCCTGGTGCTCTTCCTCGAAACAGTTGACCCTGCTTCAAGCTCACCATTGTGTAGTCGACTCCCGGGGCCCAATGCTCTTCCTCGGATCCATTGACTCTGCGTTGAACACACCACTGTGTTGTTGACTTCCGGTCTGGACTTCTCATTCGAACACCAGTTGTATACCACAGGTAGGTCTCTTTCAGTTGTTTCCAGTCCTGTGAGTAGTTGTCTGTCTCCTAGGGGGTCATCCCAAAAAGTGCAGAAATGCAACAAAACTGATAAAGGGATTGGAAGATCTGAGTTATATATAACTAGCCAAAGTGGGGTTATTTGCATTAGAAAAGACGTCTTAGGGGTGATATGATTACCATTTACAAAAACATTCAAGGTCAATACAAAGAACTATCCAATAAAAAATTTACACGAAGAGATAAAAATGAGAGATTATCTATTAAGATCAGAAGCAGGGATTTTTTTCAGTAAGGGCAGTAAAGCGATGAAATTATTTGCCTTGGGATGTTGTACTTGCAGATTCTGTAACTGCTTTCAAAAAAGCAATGGATGCCTATCTAGCACAGCACAATATTGAGAATTATAACAGATGGCTTCAATTCAGATAGGTTGTTTATCCAGGGAACTATCTGACTGACATTTGGAGTCAGGAAGGATTTTTTTTTACCCAATTGGGGCTCAACTGGAAATGGCTTCTGTAGGTTTTTTTTTTTGCCTTCCTCTGAATCAAGAGGAGTGTTTTGGCATAGGCTGGAGTTGATGGATGCATGTCTTTTTTCAGCCTTGTCAACTATGTTACTCTGACACTGAGGTGTTAGTATACAATGTTTAAACTTGATTCAATATCTGCTGTTCTAGGAATACAAAAACATGCCTGCTATACAAGAATCCAAAGTTTGCACTAACCCTGTATCTGCCAAGCCCAAATATTCAGTCTTCTTTTATATGTTGCCTTATGAATAAAGGAGCGGATACTCCATAAATGTACCCCTTGGTACCCAGTTTGTTTAGAAATATTGCTGAAAATAGAAGAATGATCACAGATTTTCTGTATTTTCTCTCAAAAGAACTGATAAGTGATCTGAAGCAGAGTTTGGCTTTTTTTTCCTCAAATATAGGTTGTTTGTTCTGCCCACTATTATTTCCTATAACAAATTCATATTCTAACCGTATGAGGAATATATTTAACTGTATATGACAATGTTGACAATATTGCAAAAGGAAGCTTATCCATTTGAGTGTCAGGTGGTGTCATACGCATTGTTTTGTTCTACACTAAGCCTAAACATACTGAATTAGTTAAGCACCCCTCTGCTCTCTGCTTTTCCCTCTCTGCACATTATATATTTATCAACATTCATAGTAGGTAATATGACTGATGAGTGATGTTACAGGTAGAATTGGAAATGTTAATAGTAAATAAAATCACTAATGAAAATTTGAAATTCTGTGCTTTATTATATTAGGGTTAATTCTTTAAACAATGTACATGAACAAGAAAAAATTAGGAGTCCATAGTGTGCAGCATTCAAAAAATAATTTTAGGGGTTGAAAACATACTCATGCTAAGACTGCTGCTATTAACAAAACAGGTAAAATAAGCCAGTGGAATATGTTAAAGCTGACCCCACAGAGATATGGAAAAACTTAGCTACTCCAATTACATCCAAGTTCGATATATAAAATAGCAGTGTGCTTCAAGCATTCAAGTTATATTACATGGGTACATAAACCATTTACCAGTAAGTGCTGAGAGGCATCAAAGGAATATAACCCACCCTTGTTTGGGATAAAACACCTGTTGGATTGCTGGGGAATGATGGGACTCCCAGGTCTGCGTCTATTTGAACTACAGTAAACTTTTGGGATGAGAGTATCACAGTTACATGTCCAAAATGTTTTTCTTTGGCATAATCTGCTCACTCTATCTTCCCCTAAAGTAATTTGTGGGATATGTTCTGGGGGAATAATTGTAGTGTTGCCCATATAATTATTGTGCGATTCCTTATAATGTTTTGCCAATGGGCATTTACTGTCTGATGATGAAATGGCCCTTCTGTGTTCCAAAAAAACAAAAGATGGTTAAAGAATTGTTTTTTGGAGCACAGAAGGGCAATTTTATAACCAAACATTAAAGTCCCATTGGCAAGACATTATAGAGAATCACAATAACTCTATGGACAAACCTACAAATATGCCCCTGAAAAATATCCCACAAACTATTCTAGGGGGAGATAGATTGAGCAGATTATGCCAAAGAGAAACATTTTGGATAAATATGTTGTTAACACTGGATCAGTGGGAATTACATTAAATAATTCCATAAAAGTTTAAATTCCCACTGGTCCAGTGTTAACAACAAAAAGACAGAGACAACATTTTTGGCAAAATGAACACTAAACTAAAGAGCGAAAAAAAGGTCCCAAAGGGAAA
Organism: Rhinophrynus dorsalis; assembly: GCA_037306005.1. Classification (NCBI taxonomy): domain Eukaryota; kingdom Metazoa; phylum Chordata; class Amphibia; order Anura; family Rhinophrynidae; genus Rhinophrynus; species Rhinophrynus dorsalis. The sequence goes on along the minus strand of CM074720.1, from coordinate 193,148,359 downwards.
AGTTATGCTTTAGGCTGGTCAGGAAATCAAGTATTCTATGTACACATAGCAGAGTATTGGGTGCCACTTTTAGATAAGGATTTCACAAGTCGCAATCCAGGACACAGTATGAGTAATCTGAGAAAAAATAGAAAAGCAAAAGTGCAACCACAACACCTCTAAGCGTAGTAATGATAGTACCAGGAATAATATTCAAATGTTCCCTTCCCCCCACTGGGTCTACTCACATGAGGAAGAGGTTTCACTTGCCTCTCAGTTTAGCTGGCCTGCACTGGAACTGCTGAGCGTCACTCCAGGCTGGTGACCAGTGGTGTCCGTAGACATTTTTCCAGGGGGATGCAAAGCCATAATATGACCCCCAGGCCAGCCCATCTAGCCCTTTTATTTATATGGAGGGGGGTAATTGTAGGTGGGGGCAAGTGCCCCCCTTGCCCCCCTCTCCGGACGCCCATGCTGGTGATTTCTCCAATGGCTCTGGAGATGCTGTTCCTAGTGTTTATCTACATATGGAGGGTCCAGTATGTAGACAATACTTAGGAACTATTTAATTGCATAAATATTTTCCTATTATAATAGTTGAATATATAACCCGTGCATATCATATGTATGGGGGTCACATGAACATAAAAACATACAGATTTGTATTTATATAAATAATAAGAACAGCACTACAATGCCTTGGTTATCAAATCCTACAATGCAGAAATACTATAGTTGCCTGTATACTGAGATCTGTTTGGATTAGATTCTAGGATGAAAACATTAAAATCAGATCCAGTTTTGAAATGGCAATATATTTTGCTGAAATCAAGTAGATCCAAAAATATTAGTTATATTACCCACAATCTGGATGAGTCTTGCTCTATGTGTTTTGTGGCTCACGACTATGCCACTTTCTCAGTGCAGGCCTGCTAACAGCCAGCCTCCAGCACAGCAGTGAATGGGGTTAATACCCCCAGCTGCTGATTTTATTTTACACCAGTAGGTGTCTCCTCTCTGCTTCTCTGTCCCTTACTTTGCTGGTAAAGGACAGAAGGGTTGAGGAAATACTCAGACACAGCATTGAAAATGCCGGTACATGTGATCGCTGCTTCAGAGATCACATGACCCGGCACAACTGAGAAGGACTGAGACTGAACGCTCTGGTACCAGAGCGTTCAGTCTCATCCTGTAATAAATGATAGCAGCGTGCATGGAGGCACGCTGCTATCATTTATCCCATGACGGTCCAGAACAGTCATGGGTCCTTAAGTGGAATCTACACATGATGGTCCTGGACCGTCATGGGTCCTTAACGGGTTAAATAATGGCCTGAACAGGGAATTCCTGTCCCATTATCATATTGTGAATTAGACTTTATAACAGTCCTACTGGGATCATAAATACCTTTGACACTTACAGATGACGACTGCAATTTACATCACACTCCTTTATTACTGACTGATCAAAGAATCTGGGTCTGGACTGAGCTATCTTATCTGATTTCTGTTCTAAACAATGCAATGTGTAATTGTATTTAAGAGAGATGTTTTCATATTTATCTGTATAGCATGCTTGAGGAAGAGGTCTTGAAAGTGTGCATTGTAAATCTGCTTAGCTAGACAATAAAGGTATCAACTTGTCGATATTTGCCCCCTGTATTTGTATAGCTAACACAGTACCAAATCTCATCTAGAATTCAAATAGATGCTGACCTGGCAGTCCCATAATTCCCTGAGGAAGTGTCATGATACAAAAAACGTAGGATTGAACTGTTTTAATTTTATTATTGTAGCCCAATGTATCTACCACCAATCTTCTTCTAGTTCTCTATACTACATTAGCCCTACCTACTTCACCAGCAGTCTCTATTTAATATTGGAGACCGGAGCTGTCCACTACAGGAGATCGGTTTAGTACTCTGACAGCAGGTAAGACTGACAGCATCAAGAGCATACAGCCACAGGGGACATTACATCTGTTATTAACCATCGGCTTGCTAGCACAGAAATATCATGCACAGTATTAATGACAGGAGAGGGCCACCCTGCATATTACCGCTAGACACGTGCCTGCTGAGCTGATGGCACATACTGGTAATATGTCCATTCACGGAGGAAGAGAAGGCTGACATTGAGAGTGGAGAAGAGCTAGACATGAGAGCATGCAGACTTTATTATTTTTTATTTTTCAGTGATATCACTGTGCCACATACTTTTTCATTTTTGGCACCTACTTTTTATACAGAAGATCTGCAGATATTTCTATGGGACTACAACTTTTATACTATAGATTTGTTTCTGTCTGAGTAGATTTGCTTGTCATATAATAAATTCTCATTATTATTTGTATATATATATATATATATATATATATATATATATATATATATATATATACATATACAAATATATATATATATGAGTGGCTTTTAGTTCCTTACAATGCAACATATGTTTTGCTGTGTGATTGAGATCTTGCCCAGGAATAGGTATCAGCTGAAAAGAAATGTGGTATAGTAGTTATCAAGCTAAAATTTAACACAACAATGTAGAAGACATTTCAAAAACATTCCCTGAAGAGAGCATAGACTATATTATAATCACCAAGGAGACTCAAGGGTTCTTTGAAAGTTATGTTCCCTTTTTTTTTCACTCATCAGGAAATATTAACCACTTGTCAATAAAGTTCTCGTTGGAACCTGTATAAAACAAATCCATTCCACTGGACGGCCAGCAACCCTGTAGTTGAAGTGACTGAGGAAGATTTGCTAGTGGACAACCTGTATCATGTGTACCTGTAATCTCATCTGTCACCGGATGCTCAGAATATGCCTGTGCAGCTGATGCCTCACTGGGACTATTATTATTGTTGGTGTTTGTAGTCAAATCCATGTGAAAAAGGCTACTGTCACTTTGAAAGACCTGCATATGGAAAGCAGCAGGAACAGACTTTTTTCTGCGTGGTGGAACTTTTGGAAGAAAGTTGGAAGTGCTCAACAACTCATCAGACTGTGTGTTATCCTGAGAAGCAGAGGGCATCTTATCACTCATTTGACATTTTTGAACTTTAGCAACTTGGGATGGTAGTAGTGTTCTTGGTTTGGGTACTGGACGCAGTCTTACAGGAGTATTAGAGTCCATAATATCCATTCTGTTCTCCTGTTCGAGTGTGAATGCTGAGGAATTCATAATGTCAATGATATCCAAATGCGGTGTTGGTTTAGATTCCTTAGTAATCATTGGAACAGTCTCAGGGTTCATAAAATCTGTATCAGGATCTGTTTTAGGTGCTGAGATAACTTTAAGAACACTTCCAGAGTCCATAATGTCAACATTGGGTAATGTGTTTTGCACTGGGGAGATTCTTAATGAGCTCTGAGTGTCCATAGTGTTTATATGGGCATCTAGATTAGCCTTTAGTTGAATATTTTGAGGTTTTCCTAAGTCTATACTGTGCTTATGTATTTCTGGTTTAGTTAGTAGAATAATGCTTGGAGACATCACAGGATCTAATGAATCAATACAAGGCTCCAATTTAGTCACTGGAGGATCTTTCAGAGGAAGTCTTGATGGAATTCCACAATCCAAGATGTCCACATGTGACATTTGTTTAGAAGGAATACATTGTACGTTTAAAATATCTGCATATGGATCTTGCAGTCCATCCATCTTTTGTTCTAAATTAAAAGCCTTTGAAAAAAGGAAGAAGAAACATTTTATTTAAAATTAAATTCTCAACAAAATATTGCTATTTATCTTAAAAGTTACAGCAATTGCCAAATATAAGATAGGCTTATATTTACAAATATTTTGCCCTCCTAGTTTCCTGAAGTTTTGGTTCCTGTTCATGTCTGTACTGTATGAACGCTTTTGCAAACAGTTATTTCAACATCGTTTGATACACCACTTCTGTGTTAAATGCTGCTTTTCAAAGGTGTATTACTTTTGAATACAATGTTCAGTTAAAGGGATAGTACTGTTTAATTTTAAGTTTCTTTAATATTGTAGGCATTGAAAAAGGAATTACATCAATGTAAGTCTTATCTCTCAAACCTTTATGGTTTGAGAGATATAACTCGCTAAAGTTCCCCCCTCCAGGCTGTTTCAGAGAAGTCAACGATCTAGCTGACAGCAGGAGATTCCGGTCATTTGACCAGACTGCGGCTCTTCAGCAAAGCAGTGTGCTTTCAAACCTGGCACAATTTGCAGACCGTTCCAATGAAGTATTTATTTCTAAATAGGGCGATTTTGTCTCTGATGAAGAGCCTCCGGCCGTCCCGGGACTGGAATCTCCTGCTGTTAGCTACAGGACAGACTTCTCTGAAACAGCCAGGAGGGGGGAATTTTAGCCAGTTATATCTCTCAAACCATAAAGGTTTGAGAGATAAGACTTACATCAATGTAATTCTTTTTTTAATGCCTACAATATTAAAGAAACTTATAATTAAACATTACTATCCCTTTAAGCAGAAATGTGGCAGTTTAGAAGTCATTTCCAGTCCACACAAACTTGTATATGTATTCTTGGTTCAAATCGATTTGGCAAAAAATCTAGACTTTCCCATTCTAACTATTTATGCTGTCAGGGTAAACTGCTAAATCTGCTTGCTGTTCAAATACACCAAATTTCAAGTAGAGAGATTTTACGGCTGTTTATTTAATAAGGTGACCTCATTCCTGAGGTATTTAGCCCTAAAGTTATGTCTTTGCATATGCCCAGTACAACTTCACACAGAAAAGGCAAAAGAGCTTTCATCTGAACAGAACTGAATAACAAAAAATTGCATTAAAAGAAAAAATAACCTTTTGTTAAAGCCCACTTTATCTTTTAGCACTCATGAAAACAAAAGTTTGGAAATCCCAATTAGTATTTTACAGACTTTGGCCTTAATCCTGTTACCCCCAATGCCAAAAAAATGCAATGCAATTACCTGTGCTATGAAGAAATACTGGTTAAAAAACCTACCTTGGGCAATAATTTTGCGGGCGTTTTCGATCCCATTGACACACAACAAAATTACTGAATATGCCGTTCAATTCCATGTGATAGGCACTAAGGTTTGTTAAGAGACCCGCTTTAATGTGTGAAAACATGTACCCAGTTTTTCTGGGTGCAAAGTCCCTTAATGCAATACAAAAATGCTAATGCAGGAATTGCCATGACAAAAATTAAAGTAACAAAAAAAAAAAAACCAAGAGAGGAATACTGTCTGAATTTGGAGCCCTCTGCTCCGTATCAGCCGCGGCGCGGGCAGTCTGCAGTGCGCATGACTGTAGCACATGCAGCCGTCTCTACTGTGCATGACGGCTTCTAACAAACATCCTTAGCGAATTATAATATAGGATGTTGGTAGAATTAACCCTATGACAGCCAGTGGGGTATGTTTACCCAATGGCATTCGCAGGGTTAATCTGACTAAGTTAAAAAAAACAAACCGCCCCTGACAAGAAACACCAATAATCCTGGTGTCCAGTAGAGTCTTCAGCACCCTGGTCAGTTACTGTCCATCATCTTCTTCAATCCTCTGGTTTCTATAATCTTCCGTCTTCTTTCTTCTGTTTTCTTACTTCTCTCCAATCAGTAGTTTAAAAAGGAAAAAAATGCAAATGCGAGATTTAAAATAAAATAAAATAAATAAATAACATTTTCCAAAGATATTCATGACTTAACCCTTTGAGTGTCACAGGGGTACCCTTTTGGCACTCAAAGAGTTAAATGCGTTCTGCCATAGCTGGTATGAAGCATATGCTTCCATTCCGGTTGAAGTAACCCATTGTTTGTGTCAATAAATAAAAGCCCTTCCAAGGGATAACAATGTCCCCGCTGGCGGCGGCAGAAATGCACAGAAACACAGACCTCCCTCCGTACCTTTCAGGCCGTTGCCAGAGTGGGAACGAGGACCTTTTGAACAGAGACTGGCTTTTTATATGACAAGTAACTGTTGAAAATGGATTCTAGCCTACAATTGGCTGGGATGTGTGCTTATGCACCTTCCAGTCAATTAGCTCCTAGTGGGGGGATGATGAAACCCACTAGAAGCAGATTGGCTGGGAGGTGTGTAAGCACACATCCCATCAAATTGTAGGCTGGAATCCATATAAAAAGCCAGTCTCTGTTCACAATTCCCTCATTCCGACTACAGCAATGGGTATGGAGGGGGCCTGTGTTACTATGCATTCCTGCAGGGACATTGTTAACCCTTGGAAGGGCTTTTATTTATTGACACAAACAATAGCTTACACTTTTCTTCAAACACAATAGCAGCATATTCTTATTAACAGTTGAGCCAGATTGCATTTAACCATTTGAGTGCCGGAGGGGTACGCCTCCGGCAATCAAATTGTTAAATGCATATCTTTGGTGAATTTTTTTAAATATTGCGTTCACGTTTTTTCCCTTTTTCAAGTACACATTGGAGAGAAGAAAGAAGATGGAAGATTACAGAAACCAGAAGACAGAAGATTGAAGAACAAGATGGACAGTGGAAGACAGGTAAGTGTAACACAGATCTGAGTGTTAGGCTAGTGTTAGGGGTAGTCTTGTTGCACTTTACTGTTAGGGGTAGTGTAGGGTTAGTGTTTGGGAGGGTGACTGTGTGATTGAGTCAATGGTTGGTGCTTGACAGTGTGTCAGGCACCGATCGTTAGCTCTTTTCCTTTGATGTTCCCATTAATCACGCTATTAACATGAGTTTTGAGAACTTAACACACAAAATGGACATTTGGCTACAAGTCTGTTTCAATGATCCTTCTCCCGTGATGGTTTCAGTTGGTAGGACAACTGGATACTGACTTAGACATTTGTGGTCCTATTAAAGGGATTTTACTTTTTAGCATGTTAAGTACAATTTCACCTATGGCCGTGATTATATCGTTTGAGGCTTTACACACAATAGCTTTTCGCTGTTGTGGTGACGCCTTTATTAGGGTTTTCAGGTTTTGCCAATTATGACGTAACCTCAAGGACATGGTTAAATTCTCTGAGGAATGGGCAAGAATGTCTGTTTCCACTTAAATTATTTATTTTTATATACTTCTTTTGAAAATATACATGGCTGGTAGATCAGGTGGAAAGAGACAGGTTCATAAATGGTACTCATCAAGGGTTGTTGATCTACTAGTAAATATCCATAAGATTTATAGGTAGTATCTTCAAACTCCTCTAAAAAGAATCACAATGCCCCACTATATACATTTACGAGCCAGAGTTTACATTTGTATCTTATATCTATGGGTTCTTAAAAAAGCACCATATATTTAGTGTTTAAATTTATAGTTCCGCTTTTTTTTTTTACCCTGACAAAATACATTTTGTACAAGATACATAATGCTGACATTTCTTTTGGTGCACATACTTAATGAATGCTTTTTCAATTTCAGAATTCCCACTTGAAACTCCATCAAATCATCAACATTGGTTAAATTAAAACAGAAATATTGTTTAAATAAAAAAAGAGTGTCTAGATATTCCATAAGTAAAAAATATTATACTTTAATATAAGTAGATACTGACAAACAATGCATTGCACCAAATGTATTAAACAAATAATCACTTAAACAGTTTTAATACAACAGTATATTATATTTACTGGTATTCCTAGTTTTATATTAGTGTATTTCATTAGTGCTACACTATATTTTACATATTTCTTTCAATGGTTAATTAATCATCATAAAGTTTCTGCCAGCAAGCATAAAACCAAACAATATTATTAGGCTTGTGAGACAATAAAGTGTTAGCATTGTGAATAATTTCCTTAACAAAATAACTTTTACCGGAAATGGAAGGTCCTGTTAATATACATGAGAAAGGGTGCTGAAATCTAGTATCAATTCATTTTAAGCAATCAGTAGCCCTATGGTGTGACTGTAAAGCATTTGTCAGCTGGGGTTTAGTGTATACAAACGTTTGAGTTTTTTGTAACTGGTGTGCCTCTGTATCCCAACAACGTTTATTGCTCAGAATACCCGACTGATGTACAACAAATTTTTTCTGGGCCTCAGTGTCAGAGTGTAAGAGGTAGTCCAATGCCAGGTCCCTTAAGATGTCAAAGTTAATCATTTGAGCACTGCTGGCATTCAACTTTATCCCCTTCACCTTTTAGAGCCGTTTTACCAGTTGACAATTTGTAGCCATAATTCTTGGGTTCTGCAAAGACAAACTCTGTAATGTAAGAATATGTTGGTATATCACCAGTAATCTCTCCTAGATAGTCACCAAGAGGAAGGTTGTAGTCACCCGCTTTGCTTACAAAAATAACAGAATCAGTGTCATGGTAGAATCATCTCTCTTTCAAACAGTCCAGAATATTGTACAGCTCAAGTCATGCAATAAAAATGGTATTATGGGCTAGAGTGTAACAATCTTTTGCAGACTTCCAACTGGCTATTGCTGTTTCATCATCTATAAAGTCTAATGAAGACACTTCACTACCTACTGAGGTAAAAATGCATTGCCAAATGGTTCATCAGTATCTGTGACAAGGTATCATGGTACCGTGATTCGGTCTGAGCGACATTGTGGCTTCCAGGTTGTACTCCGCTACTCTTATTGGCTCAGTGCTTCAGCCCCGCCCAGGGCTGACCTTTATATACTTCCCCCTGTCATTAGGTCTTGGCCCTTTCGTGGTGTTTCCGACCAGACGTCTGTGATTACTCTCCAGTATCCTGCCTGTTCCTGATCGCTGTGTACCGACTCAGCTTGCCTGACTATGCTCCAGTATCCTGCCTGTTCCTGATCTCTGTGTACCGACTCGGCTTGCCTGACTACGCTTCAGTATCCTGCCTGTTCCTGATTGCTGTGTACCGACTCGGCTTGCCTGACTACACTCCAGTATCCTGCTTATTCCTGATTGCTGTGTACCGACTTGGCTTGCTTGATCACGCTCCAGTATCCTGCCTGTTCCTGATCGCTGTGTACCGACCCAGGCTTTGGCTGATGACCGCTCTCTGTGTACCAACCCAGGCTTTGGCCGACGACCGCTCTCTGTGTACCGACCCAGGCTTTGGCTGACGACCGCCCTCTGTGTACAGACCCAGGCTTAGGCGGACGACCGCCCTCTGTGTACCGATTCAGGTTTTGGCTTACTACCACTCTGTGTACCGATCCAGGCTTTGGCTGTCTCCCGCTCTCTGTGTACCGATCCAGGTTTTGGCTGAATTCACTCTCTGTGAATCTGAGCTGGGTAGTGCTGCTCACTGCCACTGTTGCCTCCGGTTACAGCATAAGCCTACCACTGTTGCCTCCGGGTACACTATAAGCCTAACCTCTGTTGCCTCCGGTTACACTATAAGCCTAACCTCTGTTGCCTCCGGTTACACTTAAGTCGGTCCACGGTTGCCTCTGCCTATGCTATCAGCCTAGCCATTGTTGCCTCCGGGTCACTATAAGTCTTGCCACTGTTGTCTTAGGTTGCGCTACCCGTGGCTGTCGGTTGCCTTTCGGCAGAACCTTCGATCATTGCTCCAGCTGTCTCTGTGTTAAGGAGTTATCAGGCAAGCCCGGTTGTCTCTCGGTTCTCCTGTCATCCTGATACGTTGCCCCGCAGTATTTTGTGGCAGTACTGCTCCACTGTCCAGTCCCTGTGCTACAGTCTGTTGCCAGTTGTATCTATAATTTCTCCAGTGCCCTGTCTGTATTGTTATTACCATTCTACATTGCCTGTTGTTATGTCCTGCTTAGACCTGTGACCTGTGAAGGGTCTTTCCATTTACGTTATTAATAAATTACTTTTTACCTAATCCAATTGTCTGAGTGTACTGAAACCGTGACACAAGGCTAGTGGTGTGTAAAGCAGATTTATGACCAAAATTCCCCACAGAAGAGTTTGGCAATCTGCCGTTTTGCACAGCGGTATGTTATTGAACTTTTTATTGTAGCCATGCTCTTAATCTTGGTTGGGTGCATGCTAGTAGTATATTTTATATTCTAGTTAAAGAGTCAAATAATCGTCTTTTCCTTTAAATCTTGTTGTCTGTTTATGTACTTTAAATGTGTTGTTATAACATTGCTTGTGTCTCTTAAGTAGTAACCATCTTAATCTTTGTTAGTTTCATGTTATTTACGTCTTTTAAAACAGGGCTCAAAATTTCCACTCGCCACTAGCAAATGGCGAGTGAAAATTTAGCCCTGGTGAGTAAAAATTCAGCCCTGGTTGGTATGTTATGGCTTGCAGTGGCTAGTAACTTTTCAGGTCTGGCTAGTAGCAAAGGACGTCAAATTTTAAGCCCTGTTTTAAAATATATCTTGTTTGCTAGAGCCTTAGATATTTTGTTATAATGGAGTGTGTGTTAAACATAGACCACCACAGCTGGTATTACAGCCCCACCAGGCTCCATGCATTTGGACCCCCTGCCAGCCCTTTGTGCTGGTGATACATTCATAAGGGCACGTTACTGTATATCTGGTGGTTCTGCCCCCTGATCCACCCACTCTGGTCATGTTGTCTTTCCCATAATTAACTCCTCTTAGGTATATCTCTATCTGAGGACCCATGGCAGACACTTCTATACAGAGGCATGCCTTCCACCTCTCCTTTTCAGAAACCTTTTCTATTCATATTATTGAATGCAGCAAAAGTACTAATACCCCTGCATTGGAAAGATACATCCCTTCCCTCTCTTCGTGCCTGGGAAGACAAAGTGTAAGAGCAGACACTCTACATTAAGATGGCTTAGCTGTCTATGGTATGATGGTATGAACTCCAAGAGATTATTTTGAAGTAATTTCCTTACTGCTTATCAAACTTTCACCTTAAGTGATACTTTATTGGCTCTGGTGCCTTATTTCCCCCTCCCCTTCTACACCTGTCTCTCCCCTCTACTAGCTATAGTCTCTCGCTAATTACATCTCCTTGAGGCGAGGTGGACGTCTCACTAATACTGTTTCCTTTCCAACTTTCTTCCTCTCTTTCTATTTCTATTGTGTCTCCAAAAACTATGGTTGGGACACAACTCTCCAGGTTAAATAAAACATCACCTTCAACTCCTGTTTAAGATTTCTTCTATTTTACTGTGGATGTTTCACGTTCATAGAGGATATACATATGACTGTATGCCTGACTTTCTCAACTCAATAAAAATGTACTATACAAAAGAAAACAAGCATAACTTTTCTATATTTTAAGTATCTTTATGATGTTTATAGTGTTTTTATTTCTTCATTTAAGGTGACTTACATATCCCTTTAAATTAGGGATTCTTATGAAAACTTAATTCAGCAGGAATACTCAGGAATTAGTGTAGTAATACACTGTGTTTTTTAGAAGTGTGATGATTTAAAGGGGACATGTGGTCACCTTATCTTCATTATGTGTGTTAAACTTTATTTGATTCCTGCTATTGTCTATCTATTTATCTATATAAATACATACACTATTTTATATATATACACACACACACATATATATATATATATATATATATATATATATATATATATATATATATATATATATAAAATAATTAAAGATTGGCACTCTCTCCTTAAATCAAAGTATGTATTTGCCAGGTGCTATAGAGATGCAAATTCTAGCAGGAAGCAGCTATGCACTCACGGTGCTGGGTGGCACTGGTGTGTATTTTGTTATTTTTTGTTTTCTGTTGGTATCATTGGATCTCTATAGGTTTTTCCTCGTGGATTCTGATGTCACGTTCCCGGACATTAGGTTCACGCTGGTGAGTTAACTATTTAAACTTTGTGTATTTGTTGTTCATGTTGGCTTGACAAAGGTCCTTGAGAGGGACCGAAACGTTGCTATATATTAAAATAAATATATATATATTAAGATCATTTGAAGTCTGTGAGTGCATAGCTTCTTCTGTATATATATATATATATATATATATATATATATATATATATATATATATATATATAGCTATTTTTCTATCCCTTTGACTATTCTGTGTTTATTAATAAAACTTTTACTATGATTTTGGTTTGTTGAGTTTTTATTTGAGGGCATGCGTAATATCATCTGTTGGCTCCAAAAGACATGTTCAGATTTGTCCTCCTTTAAGATAAACAAATCCAGACTTGCCCATGTTCATACAAAGACAAGTTCAGACATGTCCGCATGTGGTCATAAGCAAGCCCTAGCTTTTCCAGCCCCACCATGATCAGGGTTTATAAGATCACGTAACACGTGCAGATGGCGGGGTTATACTGTGTAAAATGGGTGTGGCCTTAAAAACTGCAGTGGGTGGGGCAGGACACCTATCAGAATTAGTTTGACATGATATGGTGACTATTTACTCCACTCTCCAATGCTTTGTTTTAAAGAGTTAGTAATGCCCGTATTTAAGTTTATGCAATATAGTAGATTTAAAAAAATAAAGTATCTGGAGAAAGTCCTCTCTCTCATATCTTTATGGTTTGATAGATATTCACCACTAAAGTCCCCCCCTCCCCTTCTCCTGAAGAATTACTTCATTGGAACGGTCTACAAAGTGTGCCTGGTTTGCAAACACACTTTGTAGACCATTCCAATTAAGTAGTTATTTTTAAAGATCACTATTTTGGCTCTGATGAAGAGCCTCCTCGAGTCTGCCGACACAGATCTCCTTCTGTCAGCTTTACAGCTGACATGAGGATGGGGGGGGGGGGACTTTACCAGTGAATATCTCTCAAACCATAAAGGTCTGAGAGATAGGAATTCCTCCAGATACTTTATATTTTTTAAATCTACCATATTCCATCAACTTAAATTCGGGCATTAGAACCCATTAAGTAGATTCATTCTCATGTAGTATATCACCACCAAAGCATGTTGGGCATTGAAAGATAAAAATCACAAAAGTAGAACTTTGAGTTTCCATGCTTTTGCTCACATGAATGTGAGCTAGAATGTTCCCTTTATAATTATAAGAATACTAAATTTACAGTCAGTAATTAATGGCAAATACCATCCTCATCAGTGCCCAAGATACGCACATAGGTTTTTCTATAGATGATCATGAAATAATTTTGATCATCAGCATATTCCCAAGTTCACATGGATCTCTCACTAGTACTGGTGAAAAAGTGACCTGCCAGTTGATCCTGAAGACTGACTGTGAAAATCAATAGAACTGCCACACAAGCCAAATATCTGAGCACCAAGACAGCAAATCAACTAGTCTTCTAAATCAGCCACTTTATCTACTCTCTATATATTCTACTGTAGCACCTACTGTATATGAGGGCTGGTTGTGTTTACAGGGACACACAATGAGTGAAGTAATCAATATAGTTTACAGTAAGAGTGTTAATAAGAAAAACACTACTCAGCTGCATACTCTCCTTGACCATGCCTTCACTTCTGATAACTCTGACACAACGGAGCATCATACTGTGATGTACCTTCTCACTGGCTGATACTAATACAGTTTTAGAGGTGCAGGTTGAATTATTTAGCGTTTTAAGACTGACACAAATAATACAGTTTACATAGTAACATAGTAGATAAGGCTGAAAAAAGACATGCGTCCATCAAGTCCAGCCCATGCCAATAACACCCCTGTTGATCCAGAGGAAGGCAACAAAAAAGCCCTCTGGAGCAATTTCCAATGTAGTCCCAAGTGTGTGGGGGGAACTATTCCTTCCTGACCCCAACTGGTAGTCAAATAGTTCCCCGGATCAATATCCTATTTGCTTTGAAGCCATCTGTCATAATTGTCAATATTGTTCTGTGCTAGATAGGCATCCATTGCTTTTTTGAATGCAGTTGCATATCTGCAAGCACAGCATCCTGAGGCAAAGAATTCCATAGCCTTACTGCCCTTACTGTAAAGAATCCCTGCCTATGTTTTAGTCAAAAGCGCCTTTCCTCAAGTCTTAATGGATGACCTCTTGTTCTTAGCTCAGCTCTTTGCATAAATAATTCATTGGACAGTTCTTTGTATTGACCTTGAATGTATTTGTAAATGGTAATCATATCACCCCTAAGACATGTCTTCTCTAATGTAAACAAACCCAGTTTGGCTAGTCTCTCTTTGTAACTCAGATCCTCCAAGCCCTTTATCAGTTTTGTTGCACGTCTCTGCACCTTTTCCAGTTCAGTAATGTCTTCTTTTAGAACAGGCGCCCAAAATTGTACTACATATTCTAGATGAGGCCTAACCAAGGATTTATACAGAGGTTATTTTTTACAGGATAACAGCATCTTATCCTAAACTTTTTAGTTCTAATATTTTACATAACCAGAAAATATGGGTTTAGCATTCGAGATGACATTTTATCTAGTTTGTTTACTTACAGAATCAGGCTTGAATCCAGATCTTTGTAGCTGATCAGACTTAACACTGGGTACCTTTGGCGGAGGTCTATGTGGTATAAATACTGACTCTGTAGCCTTTATATGTGTCTGTGATGAGATCACAGCTGGTTCTGATTTTTGAAAACTTTGATTTCGATGTAGTCTGGTTTTGGCTGATTCTTGTTGTTTTTCTGAAAAATAATAAAATGCAACTTTTTGTCATGAAAGAATATAATACACTTATAGATTTCACCCTTGGAGGTATGTAGGAATCTGATTCCACTGTAAAATAGTTGCAGAAACTGCCCTTTACTACCTGAAACCTATGCTTCTATTTATGCTGCTTAAGCCAAAGGTTGGGCAGTGTGGGACGGTTCACTTTTAAGATATTGCATTACCAGCAGTGTGGGATGAAGTTGCCCGTCTGTTTGTTTTTCAAGCAATGCTTAACACTTTCAGTGGCAGAGGGGTACGCAAAGTGCAATGCATTGTGTACCCCACTGCCACTCAAAGGGTTAATGCGAGCCTCACTGACACAGGACTGTATTTATAATGCATATGATATATACGGACTGTACACACATGACTGTATATAAAATGTACATTAATCTACACACAGGACTGTATATATAATGTATATTAATGTACACACAGTGTGTACATTAGTATACATCATATGTACTCCTGTGTCTACAGTGTGTACATTAATATATTTTATATATATATATATATATATATATATATATATATATATATATATATACAGTGAGGGAAAAAATTATTTGATCCCCTGCTGATTTTGTACGTTTTTCCACTGATAAATAAATGATCAGTCTATAATTTTAATGGTTTATTTGAACAGTGAGAGACAGAATAACAAAAAAATCCTGAAAAACGCATTTCAAAAAAGTTATACATTGAGTTGCATTTTTCTGAATGAAATAAGTATTTGACCCCCTATCAATCAGCAAGATTTCTGGCTCCCAGGTGTCTTTTGTACAGGTAACAAGCTGAGATTAGGATCACTCTCTTAAAGGGAGTGCTTCTAATCTCAGCTTCTTGCCTGTATAAAAGACACCTGTCCACAGAAGCAATCAATCAGATTCCAAACTCTCCACCATGGTCAAGACCAAAGAGCTGTCCAAGGATGTCAGGGACAAGATTGTAGACCTACACAAGGCTGGAATGGGCTACAAGACCATCGCCAAGCAGCTTAGTGAGAAGGTAACAACAGTTGGTGCGATTATTCGCAAATGGAAGAAACACAAAATAACTGTCAATCTCCCTCGGTCTGGGGTTCCATGCAAGATCTCACCTCGTGGAGTTTCAATGATCATGAGAACGGTGAGGAATCAGCCCAGAACTACACTGGAGGATCTTGTCAATGATCTCAAGGCAGCTGGGACCATAGTCACCAAGAAAACAATTGGTAACAAACTACTCTGTGAAGGACTGAAATCCTGCAGGGCCGCAAGGTCCCCTGCTCAAGAAAGCACATGTACAGGCCCGTCTGAAGTTTGCCAGTGAACATCTGAATGATTCAGAGGAGAACTGGGTGAAAGTGTTGTGGTCAGATGGGACCAAAATCAAACTCTTTGGCATCAACTCAACTCGCCGTGTTTGGAGGAAGAGGAATGCTGCCTATGACCCCAAGCACACCATCCCAATCATCAAACATGGAGGTGGAAACATTATGCTTTGGGGGTGTTTTCCTGCTAAGGGGACAGGACAACTTCACCGCATCAAAGGGACGATGGACAGGGTGAGAACCTCCTTCACTCAGCCAGGGCATTGAAAATGGGCTGAGGATGGGTATTCCAGCATGACAATGACCCAAAACACACAGCCAAGGCAACAAAGGAGTGGCTCAAGATGAAGCACATTAAGGTCTTGTCATAGTAGCGGCGGCTGCTGTGCCGATCGCTAACTCACCTGACTACTCCTTCAGCCACATCGGGCAGATTGCCTCTGGGGTCCTCGGGTAGCGGCGGCTGTTGAGCGTTCTGCTGCTCCCGGCAGCTCAGCGGCAGCTCCTTCCGGTCAGTCCCACGCTGTGTCTTGGCACACGTCCAGGTTTGACACACATCGGATTTAAAGAGACAGGCACTAGTTTTGGGACTCCTCCTCTTTCTGGTCATTTTGTTGATAAACTTCCTGGACACCACTCTCAGTCGCCCTTTCGTGGTGTCCAGTGCAGTTACCTTGATTTGTGTCTGATTAAACCGTTCTGGTGCCAACCTTGGATTATCTGACTACCCGCTCTGTGTATGACCTTGGCTTGTCTGACAACTCCCTCTGGTGTGGACCTGTGGCTCTGATAGACTAGTCTTTCCGTGTATGACCTTGGCCTGGCTGACTATCCGCATTGGTGCTGACCTGGCTCTGTCTGACTAACTGTTCTGGTGCCAACCTTGGATTGTCTGACTACCCGCATTGTGCATGACCCTGGCTTGTCTGACAACTCCCTCTGGTGTGAACCTGCGGCTCTGATAGACTACTCTTTCCGTGTATGACCTTGGCCTGGCTGACTATCTGCACTGGTGCTGACCTGGCTCTGTCTGACTAACCGTTCTGGTGCCAACCTTGGATAAAACCTCTGGTGTGGAACTGCGGCTCTGGTAGACTACCTTCCCTGTGTATGACCTTTGGCCTGGCTGACTATCCGTTCTGGTTTAGTCCTGCGGTTGAGTTAAGTTTCGCGCTTCCTGCCTGTCCGATTACCCACCTTGCTACACCTGGGGGTGTCCGCAGCGCACCCAGCATACAAACACTCCAGTGGACACTTGGAGGGTATCTCGGTGGCTCTGGCAGACTTCCCTTACTGCGGTGTACAGGTGTGGACCTGTAGCGCAGTACCTACCTCTGTGCAGGTGCAGACCTGTAATTGAGACCTTACCAGTGAAGGTGTGGATCTGTAATAGGGACTCAGGTGCAGACCTGAGTTGGCTTTATCCAAGTTGAGATAGGGACTCTGTTCGTTTACAAAAGAAGAACCTTCCTTCCAGACATCTGCCTATTGTGCATTGCTCTTGCTTACTATCGTTCTGTACGTATTCTCAATAAGATTGTGTTACCTATTGTACTGGTCCTAGTCTCGTTTCTGAGTCCGTGACAGTACGAAAGGGCCAAGCCGGTGCGTTGCCTCCTCACAGGCCTTATGACTGCAAAATCAATTTGATTACGGGTACTACTCCTCCTAGGGGCCGTGTTTATCCACTTTCGATGAAGGAGACGAGAGTCATAGAAGACTATGTAGCAGATGCTCTTGCTAGAGGAATAATACGCAAACCCTCTTTACTGGCGGGAGCCGGCTTCTTTTTTGTCAAAAAACAAACAAACAGGGAGCTGAGCCCCGTATCGATTATCGTGGTCTGAATAAGTTGATAACCAAAAACGCTTACCCGATACCCCTGATTACGGAACTGTTTGACTGACTAAAAGGGTCCAAGGTGTTGACCAAACTCGATGTAAGGGCGGCATATAACCTAGTTCGTATCAAGAGTGGAGACGAATGGAAGACAGCTTTTAATACCCGAAGTGGCCACTATGAGTATCTAGTGATGCCCTTCGGGTTGTGCAATGCACCGGCTGTCTCCCAGGAGTTGATCAATGATGCCCTTAGGGACTTGTTGCAAAGTTTGGTTGTTGTATACCTGTATGATATACTCATACACTTTCCCTCTATAGAGGTACATACCGCAGACGTGTCTAGAGTCTTACAGCTACTGAGAGAGAATGGCCTTTACTGTAAGCTCGAAAAGTGCGAATTTCATAGATCTCAGGTCACCTTCTTGGGTTATGTGATTTCTGCCTCAGGGTTTGCTATGGACCCTCAAAAGCTGTCTTCCATTGTACAAAGGCCTCGCCCAGTGGGGTTGAAAGCTCACTGGGCTTTGCGAACTACTATCGCAGGTTTATCAAAAACATCTCCTCGATAGTAAAACCACTTACGGATCTCACTTGTAAGGGGTCGGACGCATATAATTGGTCATCAAGTGCGATTGGGGCATTCAAGACTTTGAAGTCTGCCTTTGTCAAGGCACCGATATTAGTTCATCCAAATCCCGCCCTGCCCTTTACACTGGAGGTTGATGCACCTGAGACGGGAGTAGGTGCCCTCCTGTCTCAGCGTTCGGCTCCTGGTGAGGCGTTGCTTCCGTGTGGCTACTTCTCTAAAAAATTATCTAGGGTGAAGAAGCTGTACGAAATTGGGGATAGAGAACTGCTTGCCATCATTTTGGCACTCAAGGAATGGCGTTACCTACTAGAAGGAACCAGTGCCCCGATCATGATCCTCACGGATCACAAGAATTTAACGTACTTGTCTGAGACTAAACGTTTGTCTGCTCGCCAAGCTAGATGGGCATTGTTTCTGTCCAGATTTAACTTCATTGTTTCGTATCTCCCTGGTTCTAAGAACATTCGGGCAGACGCCCTATCCCTCCAACATTGTCCTGACTCTGTGGAGGAACCTCCTCCCACCCCGATCATTCCTGCCGATCGCATTCTGGCCCACATTCGTACCAGTATTACATCTCCTCTGGGAGAGGAGATTCTGGCTTCCCAGGTTTCGGCTCTGGTGGAGAAGCCCAGAGGAAGGTGTTTTGTACTCGTTCAGTTGTGCACCAGACTACTGGAGACCTACCACACTTCCAAAATATCACGGTGCCCGTGATTGCTTGTTTTTCCTGTCAGTTAGCAATGGGTGCTTCCCATTGGTGCCTGTGGTTAGCCCGCCCAATATTGCCTATATAGATTGGGCTCCTGCACCCTTTGGGGGCCCTTTCGTGGTGTTTCTATGCCAGTGCAACGCCTGCCTGTGGATTCCAGTGTACTTCCTGGCCTGCCTGACTACTCTCCTGTTCCTGTGCCTGTGTACCGACCCGGATCACCTGACTACTCTCCAGTATTGTTCCTGTGTACCGTTCTGGCCTATCTGACGTTCCTGCTCCCGTATCCGACCCAGTTTGGCTGACGTTCCTGCTCCGGTATCCTTACCCGGCCTGGCTGACGTTCCTGTTCCTGGATCCTGACTTGGCTGTGTTCCGCTTCGACTCTGGTCGCCTCGGCGACATTCTGACTTCCGGTGCCCTCCTGGTTTGGCACCGCTGCCCACAGGCTTGTCTTGCCTCCAAGATTGCACTGGTATTCAGTAGTTGGTTTGCTCCACTCAGTCGGCAGTTGCTAGTGCTGCCTCCATTATAGCACCGGTAGGGCCTTCGTGTTTATCCAGTACGTGGTACTGGTTAGCTCCACTCTGACCTTCCAGTCACAAGAGCTGCCTCAGAGATTGCACTGGTATTCAGTAGTTGGTTTGCTCCATTCAGTCACCGGTTGCTAGTGCTGCCTCCGTTATAGCACCGGTACGACCTTTGTGTTTATCCAGTACGTGGTACTGGTTAGCTCCACTCTGACCTTCCAGTCGCACGAGTTGCCTCCGAGATTTCACTGGTATTCAGCAGTTGGTTTGCTTCACTCAGACACCGGTTGCTAGTGCTGCCTCCGTTATAGCACCGGTAGGACCTCCGTGTTGCTCAGCTTTTGGCACTGGTTCGCTCCACTCTGAACCTCCAGTCGCATGTGTTGCCTCCGTGAATGCCCTGGTACACAGTAGTTGGTTGCTCTACTCCATCTAACCGGCTACCTCCGTTTTAGCACCGGTAGGGCCTCCGCTACATCGTGTCGCACCAGTCAGAGGCTGCCTTACCCGGTATATTGGTAAGGCTGGTAGAGCCTACTCAGTTCCTTGTTGTACCAGTTTAGGCTGCCTTGCCCGGTATATTGGTAAGGCCAGTAGAGCCTCCGCAGTTCCCTGTTGTACCAGTTTAGGCTGCCTTGCCCGGTATGTTGGTAAGGCTGGTAGAGCCTCCTCAGTCCTATTGCACCATCTTCTAGGCTGCCTTACCCGGTATTTTGGCGAGGCCGGTAGAGTCTATATATGTATACATTGTATGCTATATCACTTGAACCTGTCGTGTGTCTGTACATATGTGTGATGTTCAGGACCTGTGAGGGTTCTTTATTATTTTTTCAATAAAGCTGTGTTTTTATCTTATCTCTGTGTCTGTGAGTCAAACAAACCGTGACACAAAACCGCTGGTCACAATGGGCGTGATCAATTAGTCTGGTCGATATCCCTATTATTTTGGTGGCCGAGCTTAAGAAGAGATTGTGCCGCCTTCGTGGCGGCGTGCCAGACTTGCGATCAAAATAAATCTCCACGCAATCTACCAGAGGGACTCCTTCAACCTATTTCCAATGGGGAGCGTCCATGGTCTCATCTATCCATAGATTTTATGGTTGACCTCCCCACATCCTTGGGTCACACTGTGATCCTTATGGTAGTGGACAGATTTTTTAAAATGGCGCACTTGGTACCTTTGAAAGGGTTACCTTTTGCCCAACAGTTGGCCGAGATATTTGCTAAAGAGGTATTTTGTTTACACGGCATTCCTAAAGTGATTATATCCGACTGTGGGAGCCAGTTTGTGTCCCGTTTCTGGAGATGTTTCTGTACTCAGTTGGGGAATCAGCTTGCTTTTTCTTCTGCCTACCACCCTCAATCTAATGGTGCAGCAGAAAGGTCTAATCAGGCTCTTGAACAATTCCTTCGTTGCTATGTAAACAACCACCATGACAATTGGGCTACTTTGTTACCTTGGGCGGAGTTCGCCAGGAATTCCTGATAAATTACGGGTTCCAGCCCTCCGCTCTTCCTGAGACTTTCGAGGCACAACCTATTCCGGCTCTGGATGAGCATTTACAGGCGCTTCGTTCCTCTTGGGTACAAGTACAAAATACCCTACATGGTTCCATGCAACGACACAAACGGCAGGCTGACCGTAGGTGACTACCTGCACCCTCATTCCAGGTTGGAGATAGGGTATGGCTGTCTTCCTGAAATCTTAAGCTCCAGGTTCCATATAGAAAATTGGCTCCTCACTTTATAGGTACCTTTCGAAATATTAGGTGGGTCAACCCGGTGGTCTGTGCTCTGCAACTTCCAGCTACGATGCGCATTCATAACGTGTTTCATGTGTCCTTACTGAAACCCTTAACCTGTAACCGGTTTACCTCCACCTCTGTTCCCCCGGCCCCCATTTGGGTGGGGGATCATGACGAGTATGAGGTACAAAATATCTTGGGTTCCAGGAGGGTCAGGGGCAGATTGCAGTATTTGGTACATTGGAAAGGTTATGGCCCAGAGGAACGTTCTTGGGTTTCTTCCAAAGATGTGCACGCCTCCACACTGATCCATAGATTTCACTCCCACTTTCCAGACAGACCTCGCCCTGATCCATGGAGGAGGGATCTTTAAGGGGGAGGTACTGTCATAGTAGCGGCGGCTGCGTGCCGACCGCTAACTCACCTGACTACTCCTTCAGCCACATCAGGCAGATTGCCTCTGGGGTCCTCGGGTAGCGGCGGCTGCCGAGCGTTCTGCTGCTCCCGGAAGCTCAGCCGCAGCTCCTTCCAGTCGGTCCCACTCTGTGTCTTGGCGCACGTTGGGTTTGACGTGCATCAGATTTAAAGAGACAGGCACTAGTTTTGGGACTCCTCCTCTTCCTGGTCATTTTGTTGATAAACTTCCTGGACACCACTCTCAGTCGCCCTTTCGTGGTGTCCACTGCAGTTACCTTGATTTGTGTCTGATTAAACCGTTCTGGTGCCAACCTTGGATTGTCTGACTACCTGCTCTGTGTATGACCTTGGCTTGTCTGACAACTCCCTCTGGTGTGGACCTGTGGCTCTGATAGACTACTCTTTCCGTGTATGACCTTGGCCTGGCTGACAATACGCATTGGTGCTGACCTGGCTCTGTCTGACTAACCGTTCTGGTGCCAACCTTGGATTGCCTGACTACCCGCATTGTGTATGACCCCAACTTGTCTGACAAAACCTCTGGTGTGGACCTGCAGCTCTGGTAGACAACCTTCCCTGTGTATGACCTTTGGCCTGGCTGACTATCCGTTCTGGTTTAGTCCTGCGGTTGAGTTATGTTTCGAGCTTCATGCCTGTCTGATTACCCACCTTGGTACACCTGGGGTTGTCCCCTTCACACCCAGCATACAAACACTCCAGTAGAGACTTGGAGGGTATCTTGGTGGCTCTGGCAGACTTCCCTTACTACGGCGTTCAGGTGCGGAACTGTAGCGCAGTACCTACCTCTGTACTTTACCTGTGCAGGTGCTGACCTGTAATTGAGACCTTACCGGTGCAGGTGCGGACCTGTAATTGAGACTTTACCGGTGCGGACCTGTAATAGGGACTCAGGTGCGGACCTGAGTTGGCTTTACAAAAGAAGAACGTTCCTTCCGGACATCTGCCTATTGTGTATTGCTCTTGCTTACTATCGTTCTGTACGTATTCTCAATAAGATTGTGTTACCTATTGTACTGGTCCTAGTCTCGTTTCTGAGTCCGTGACAGGTCTTGGAGTGGCCTAGCCAGTCTCCACACCTTAATCCCATAGAAAATCTGCGGATGGAGCTGAAGGTTCAAGTTGCCAAACATCAGCCTCGAAACCTTAATGACTTGGAAAGATTCTGCAAAGAGGAGTGGGACAAAATCCCTCCGTAGATGTGTGCAAACCTCGTGGCCAGCTTCAAGAAATGTCTGACCTCTGTGATTGCCAACAAGGGTTTTGCCACCAAGTACTAAGTCATGTTTTGCAAAGGGGTCAAATACTTATTTCACTCAGTAGAATGCAAATCAATTTATAATTTTTTTGAAATGCGTTTTTCAGAATTTTTTTGTTGTTATTCTCTCTCACTGCTCAAATAAACCTACCATTAAAATTATAGTCTGATCATTTCTTTGTCAGTGGGCAAACATACAAAATCAGCAGGGGATCAAATAATTTTTTCCCTACCCTTTCTTGAGAAAGGTCCTGATGTAGGACCGAAACGTTGACCATATTATTTATACTTTGCTTTATTAAATTTATTCAGTTAAGTCCCACTGGTGCTGCCTCTTTCCTCAAATTTTTTGCATTTCCATTTGGAGGATTGCACACCTGGGCACTATATATATTAAGAGTGAGTGCTTCCAACACCTGTACTATATATATATATATATATATATATATATATATATATATATATATATATATATATATATATATATATACACACAATCCTGTGTCACTCAGTCTCCCATTAACCCTTTGAGTGCAAGAGGACTATGCAATGCATTGCAATGCCTTGCGTACCCCTCTGTCACTCAACGGGTTAAGCATTGCTTAAAAAACAAACAGACGCGCAACGCCGTCCCACACTTTTTTTATATTAAAGTCATTAGTATGGTGTGGGAATGTATCATTATCCCTTTAAGTAGATGAAACATTCCTTTAATTAATGTTCATGTTTTTTTTTTTTTTAAATTAAGTGAGAATAGGTATCAGTATGAGAATTTACCATCTATATGTTGCAAATAGGGGTTTGAATTATTAAGGGGTAATTTGGTAGTCTTCCTGCTGTCACAGTAGAATGGACAATATACTGGCAGGTGTTGTGTCACTGTTGTGACAGCATAGGGGCACATTTATTAATAGAACCATGGCACAGATTATAATATTTTATATAATAATGTGGAATATGTTGTGTGGTACACATAAGGGTTAACTGTCCTAAGGGAGACACAAGTGGAGCACTTTTCTTCATTAGTGAAGTACTGGTCAACTGTATGGTGGGAAAGTTTTTAAAGAAATAGATATTGGATACAGGACATTCGCTGAATAAGTGTCCTGGTTATATGAAGTGGTTTGGAAACAGTTCTGTGTCCAAAAAGAGATCCGCATTGGCAGTGCAGTGGTATTATGAAACATCTCTCCATAGAATTTTGAAGTACCTCTGGGTGCTTTTTATTGCTTCTACAATATAGATACTTCAACCCAACCCCGCAGGTGTTCAACCAAACCCTGCAGCATCAACATTATTGCCAGCATACAGAAGTATAGATGTGCTCCTCTGTGTGTGTACCATTAATTAAAAGTAAAGCTGCCTGATAAAACAAATAAATATTAACTCTGTAAGCACAAAAATAATTAATAAAATATTACAATAAATAAATTTTAATAACCCTTTCTGTGCCAAAAGGGTTAATATACATTTGTTTTATTGGGCAGCTTTACTTTTAATCATTGACAAATACAAAGGCACACATCTGTATTTCTGTATTCTGCCAATAACGTGGATGCTGCTGGGTTTGGTTGAAGAGCTTTTTAAAGAAGCGACATGAGACTCTCGGGATTATATGAAAGGCAAAATTGTCATGTCACCCTTTTCAACATGGTGACCTGCTCAATGTGGCTTCTAGTTGCGAAATGTAAATAATGCAATATTTTGAAAGGATACAGTGTGGGACTGTATGAGAATTCAAGGGAATGCCATTCCTCTATGCATTAATTAACTTTATGCATTTAAAAACGGTCAGAGAAATTCAGTGTAAAATTATTCAGTTTGCCTGAGCCTGCTATAGGGGATGTGTTTGGCATACTTGGGAACTTTCAAAATGAGCCAGCCCTGAGATCTTTGAAATATAAAACTTTAAAACTTCTCCAGAAAGTAGATTTCATGTGGCATATCCCTACTTGCTTTAACCTGGAGGTGATCTTATTTGTCCTCAAAGAACCCTTAACATGCTGTAACTTAAGCGTTTTAACTACCAGAACATACACAAAAGAAGCAGGAAATCTTCATCTGTCTTTCTGATAGAAATGGCAGCAATTTAGGGACTAAGTAAGCAGCAATTTGGTGCAGATGAGATAATAGTTAAGCAAATAGAAAAAAATTATATCCCAGTGCTTATTATTATAAAGAATATCTAAATAAAATAGAGATATAAAAGATTTAAAGGGATAGTAATACTTCATTTTAACTTTATTTTATTTTGTAGGCATTAAAAAAACACGAAGAATGATATAAGTCTTATCTCTGAAACCTTTATGGTTTAAGAGATATTCACAAACAAAGTATCCCCCCCCTGTTCAACCAGATCAGAAGGGAGATGCCCAGGTAGACTGCAGAGAGGGACAATCTTCAATTAAGATAATGGAAAAAGCTGAAAAACTTGTCAAGGGGGGAAGGGCTTTCATTGTTTTCATACAAAGAAAATTGTCCCCTTCTGTTATCTGTACTGTCATACAACCAGACTCACATCTGAGAAGAGATTGTTTACACTAGGTAAAAGGGGCGGGGGAGGGGAACTTTGCTTGTGAATATCTCATAAACCATAAAGGTTTGAGAGATAAGACTTATATCATTCTTCATGTTTTTTTAATGCCTACAAAATAAAATAAAGTTAAAACGAAGTATTACTATCCCTTTAAAGATAATAAGCACACCAATTGGACAATTGATAAAAGGGTAGAAAGACAAAGATACATAAATATTACACAAATGTATCACCTCTATACTTATGAAACAACTGTGGCAATATGCTGTGTGCAACCCAGAAAGCAACACCAAATCGGTCAAACACAGAGGACACCAAGCCAACCCTAATGAGCAGAATCAAATACACATGCCAAAAATGCCCTTGGGCTAGTTGTGCAAAAAGGGGCCCATGAAAATTGTACGCCAAGATATATTATAGAAATGCCACTAAAGGGGAGATTAGGCACTGTATATCCACCTTAAAATCAATGCTTTAACTCAATAGTCCAATATATATAGAAACTAAAAATAATAACAGGAGCACAAAAAATATATAAAAGAGCCAAGGGCAAGTTCCAAAAAAATATGAGTGTCAGTAATGATTAAAGATAAGGAAAAATAAGCCCTACTCCCAATGTACATACTCCCAATTTGATGTGGGTCTATGGTCGCTCACTCAACACAATAAGTATCAGAGACAATTACAGAAATTGGCAACATATTTAGACCACCCATTAAAGGTGGAAGGAAGAAAGGAAGCAGCCCAAGGTACTTCAGTTCTGCAGGTCATCACTCATGCTACATATAGGGATATCCCTAAATCCCCATGGTTTCTGAGGCCAGGTCAGCCACATGAATAGTAAATATGTGTTCTTTTGATACAATAGCCTATATTCTTTTGTACCCTTTCTTTACATGTGGGAGCCTGTTAACAATACATAATTTAAGTTAATGCCATGTGGAGACCACCAAAGAGAAATGTTTAAAGGGACAGTATTGCTAGCATTCCACCAAAATTAATACTGTAGACATTTAAAACATGAACAGAAAGAGCTATGTCCCATCTCACAAAATTTTATAGTTTGAGAGAAGCATGTAAAAATAGGATTTTAGTCTTACCTGTTAAATCCTTTTCACTTAGTCCATACAGGTTGCTGGCACACTGGTTACTGGTACACTGGTACATTGGAAGGCGTCAGTCCCCTTTAAGTAGAAAGGAACATTCTCTAAATGTATGTGGGGGGTGGAGCCTCCCTTCCCTCTCAGGCTGGCTCATCCAGTCTGCCCCTCAGAATTGTTTGAGAACGAAGTAGACTCGATAGAAGAAGGAAAGAAGACTCCTGTGAGCATGCCCCAAAGGACTCCCACAGAATGCCACAGGAGAGCCAAGCATGGTCTCTTGACAGGGTGGGAGACCAGTAACTTGTATGGACTAAGTGAAAAGGATTTAACAGGTAAGACTAAAATCCTATTTTCACTGTCGTCCAATACAGGTTACTGGTACACTGGGATGTCCAAAAATTGAGTTTCCCAGAGGCGGGAAGAAGGCAAGGACCAGGCGCAAGGCCACCAGAGTTGCCAGGACCTCTATGAACCAACCGGTCAGAGATCCCAACAAAACAGAAGTGTCAGCGGACACCAACTAGGGGTAAAACAGACCCCAGGAACCGTTGAACAGCACACTGAACTAGAGCCAACAGGGCTCAACAGTAAGGAAACACTAAGAACCACAGAAGAAGAAGACCGTAGACAGGCAATACTGCCCCCAGAACCTTCTTCCCAAAGCTGGCATCAGCCGATACCAGCACATCCACACAGTAGTGCTCCAAAAAGGTGTGCACAGTAGACCAAGTGGCCGCCCGGCACAGCAGTTCAGCAGATGCTGGATTCTTGTAGGCCCAAGAGGCCCCAAGTGACCTAGTAGAATGAGCAGTAACCCGAAAGGGAACATGCTTATTCCTCAAATCGTAAACCTTATGAATAATAGACTGTATCCAAGATGCGAGGGATACCCTGGATGCCTGTCTCCCTGCCCTAGGACCCTCAGGAATGACTAACAGAGCGTCAGACTTCCTAATGGACTCAGTGCGATGAACATAAAACTCGAGACAACGCACAACACTCAACAAGTGGAGATACCTCTCCGTGTCAGAGGAAGGATTAGGGCAAAAAGAGGGCACCACAATCTCCTGAGTGATGTGGAACTCGGAGACCACCATAGGCAAGAACTCCGTAGAAATACGAAGCACGGCCTTATCCTTGTGGAACACTAAATAAGGTGGTTTACAAGACAGGGCTTGTAATTCCGCTACCCGGCGAACTGAAACAATAACCAAAATGAAGGCCATCTTCCAGGACAAAGGCACAAGGAATAGTAATCAAGGACCCAAAGGGGGGTGCTGAAGAACCCCCAAAACCAGATTAAGGTCCCACTGAGGAGCCGGACTCCTAAAGGCAGGACGAACATGAGCCACACCTTGGAAGAAAATCCTGACATCAGGAAGAACAGCAAAATGCTCCTGGAAAAAGACAAAGAGAGCAGAAGTCTGGACCTTCAGAGAACTCAGACTGAGCCCCTTATCGACACCGTCCTGCAAAAAGGCCAGGACAGTAGGAAGATGAAAGGCATGAGACAGATCCCTGTCAGCACACCACGACACAAAGGTCGACCAGACTCCGTGATAGATCTTGAAAGGAACAGGCTTACGAGCGCCCTGACTGATGAAGTAAGCCACTGCCGTGGCATTGTCGGACTCGTCCACAAGGTGAGACTCCTGAAGATGGGAAGAAGGGACTCCTCCATGAATCGC
Source organism: Rhinophrynus dorsalis (assembly GCA_037306005.1). Classification (NCBI taxonomy): domain Eukaryota; kingdom Metazoa; phylum Chordata; class Amphibia; order Anura; family Rhinophrynidae; genus Rhinophrynus; species Rhinophrynus dorsalis. The sequence continues at coordinate 193,120,176 of CM074720.1, read as the reverse complement.
TACCTTTGAGCGCTAAAGCGACCCAGAACAGCACCCAGCCCAGGAGGCTGGCATCCAACGTGACCTCGGTCCAGCAGGGAATAAGGAAGGATCTTCCCAGAGGAGATTGGAAAGGCCTAACCACCACTCCAAGCTCAACTCGACATGAGGAGGGAGAGAGAGATCGGTAGCTTCCGAAGATCTGGTCGGTCCCTGCATGTCCATATCACAAACCTCGAAGTTCCCTGGCATGTACCATGGCAAATGGAACCGCCTCAATCGTGGAGATGGACTACCCCACCAGAAAAAAAAAAAAACTTCAAAACCAGTATCCAATCGCAGGATAGGATCATTGAGGTCTTTCGAGTAAGTTGATGGTTACCCAGTCCGGTAGAAAAGCCATGGACCTCTAAGTATCAAACAGAAGACCCAGGTGCCGAACGGAACAAGGTCTGACCGGACCTATTCACAATCCAACTGTGACGAGAAGGAACTGAATACAGGTCTGGACCTGCTGAAGAAGAAGGTCCGCAGCTGATGCTTGCATAACTCTGATGCCGTCCCAACGGAGGACGGATATCAAGGCCCCCAGCCTCGTTGAAAACCCGGGGCTGTTGACAGACCAATGGAAGGCTGAAATTGAAAAGGACCTCTGGCGCAGTTAAACCCAAATACTGCCTGCTCTCTAGAAGGACTGGGAAGAGCAATACGCATCCTAAGGTCCAGAGAAGCAAGAAACTCCCCCTCAGCGAATACTGTGAGCAGATACTCCTGATGATAGTGAGACTGCACTACAAAGGAATTAAGATCTTTCAGATCCAAAATAGGGCGGCATCCGACAACCCTTTTTGCTTGAATAGAATCTTGAACCCCTGACCGCAGGGGGGGACCAGTTCCAGGACATCCTTGTCCAGAAGAACCTGAATAGCGTCTTCGTGGGAGGGAAAGGGATCTAGTATCCCTCAAACACCACCAGAAGGGCTCACAGGTCCGACACTGAATCACCCACGGTGATGAGAGTCATTCCGAAACAGACACTAAGTCTAGGGCTTGTATGCGGCTTAGGGCCACAATTGCTGCATGGTCCAGGAGGAACGCGGAACAGATGGAACCACCTGGTTTGTTGTACGTGACTGAGAGAAAAGGAACGAAAAGCCCGGTTACGCGTAAACAGCAACCCTTTTATTTATTTATTTAGTTGAGACCAAGGGTAGAAGACACTCTAACCCCTGAGGCCCCTCTAATCAGTTCCTTAAGTTCGGATCCAAAGGAGGAAGTACCCTCAAAAGGCAAAGAAAGGAAAACTTTCCAGGAAGCAGTGAGAGCAGACCAATCTAAAGACAAAGCGCACGCCAAGCCGCCACAGAAGTAGTGGAGGCCCTAGCCATCATGTGGGTGGCATCAAGGGCAGCAGCAGAAACAGCGTTGATCCACAGAGAGAATAACAAGGAGACACAATGTCTCTGAAGTAGGCGCATTCTGACAGACCACCAGTGGGTTGCACAGTCCAGACTGCAACAGCCCTGATAACCCATGCAACAGCAAAGGCTGGACGCAAAGCAGAACCAAAAGAAGCGAAAATGGACTTGAGGGAAACCTCAAGTTACTTGTCAGTCCAATCTTGCAGCGTCAGAAACATGTAGACAGTAAGTTAAGACAGTCTAGATATGGGTGCGTCCACCTTAGGGGGAAGAACCCATGTAGTCATTCCTGTTTGAGAAAAGGGAAAAGGTTTAGCAAACATTCTAGACACTGAAGAGGACTGGAGTAGTCCATGGTCAAGAGTTGGGTTAGGAGGAAAATGAGTAAGGGGCCTTACAGGCACCTGAAAAACATCAGAGGGAATAGAGAGAACCTCCTGAACCGATGGAATGTTGGGAGTGGGCAATACAGCCCTGACCAGGCCCTCAGCAGAGGTTTCAGTATCAGTTACAAATGGGTCCCTTAAGAGACCTTGAAGATTCCAAAAGAGCACCAATCTCAACATTCCAAACTAGCAACAATTCTTTCTCAGAAGAATCTAACACATCAGGTGCTCCCTGAGGTTGAGGCAGGGAGGATCCGATAATAGAAGGGGGTCTGCCGTAACTGAAGTGCCCCCTGTATCTGGGATGCAAAGAGCTGTAAAGATCTCCAGTTGCAGCCTTAAACTCTTGCACCCAAGCTGGCTCAATAGCAAGGCTGGAAGGCCCTGGGTTGCTGCCAGGAACCTCAGAGCCTGCTGGGCAGAAATGACCAGAGAACACTCCAGGTAGCCCTATGTGACAGGATGAGCATTGCGCAATGGGGGATACTGAACCCCAGCTTCCTTAGTCTTAGGTCTAGTCCCTAGCTCCAGCGGTATAGACATTCATACATTGTCAAAATAACCAACTGTACAATGAATCACCCAATTGTAGTGTGTAAGATTGATATTTCACCCCAGAAGCACTAAATATAGACTGTTCTGGCAGGCGAAGGGTCAATCTGCAGAGGAGCAAAGGATTGTCCAAGCGCTGTATAGGATACTCATTGAGAAAAGTGCCCAAAATGGCTGCCGCGACAGGAGCCAATCAGAAATTAGGCTCGAATCAAGCACTCATGGGAAATGTAGTTTTTCCCGAAAAGTACTCCAAAACAGTGCCCAAAGCCCCCCAAGCCCCCTAACACACTTGAACTATAAACCGGATGATAGAGCAAGGGTAGACAAGAAAAATGAGCCCTCTCTGAAGTTGCTGTGTGAAGCGGTTCCAGAGATACGTCCCAAACAGTGTAAGCCCATTGAAAGTAAAGGAGCAATGGCGTCTGTGCGGTAAAGCGCGCCATAAAGGCACAGTACATAATTTTTAATAAAAGTAACCCCCAAAGGGAAGAAGGTTAAAATACATAGTAAACACATGTACATCATAATAAAACACTACCCTATAAAGGAAGTGTCCCAACTAGTCAAACCAGCAGAGAAAGGGTTAATATGCTATATAAACTGCTCCAAAACCACAGACATACACTTATATATATATATATACATAAACACCCAATGAGTGCCGGAGTGCGCAATGAGAACTCCCAAATACAAGCCCAGTTAAGGGACACTGTGGGACAAGTGGACCTTCAGCACTCAAAGGGTGTCTCACCTTTCTGCAGGTCTTCTGTCTTCAGGTCACCAGGGAAAGAGGAGTACCTCAGAGAGGAATCCCCAGGGAAGTTACTTGAAATCAAGATTATTCCCTCTTCAGAGCTTAAGGTCCACCAAAATGCTCTGGCTACTGAAACTAGCCACTTTGGAGAGGGCATTGTCGGTCCTGGTAACCTGCCTAATGGTGGTATTCCATATTTGACAGAAAATAAAAAAGAAACTAAACTTGATTGAGAGATGTTCTCCACCTGTGTGTCTTACACAGGAACAAACAATTCTGGGGGGCAGACTGGATGAGCCAGCCTGAGAGGGAAGGGAGGCTCCACCCCCCTGCATACATTTAGAGAATGTTCCTGCCTGCTTAAAGGGGACTGACGCCTCCCAGTGTACCAGTAACCAGTGTACCAGTAACCTGTATTGGACGACAGTGAAATTACAGTTTCCCAGAAGTCTGCCATTTGGTTGAGAAGAACAGGATCTGGTCCCGGAAGCATCCTGTGGCTCTTCAGCAGAGCCAAAGTAGCGTGATGTAGAAAGGGATACTTAATTGGAGCAGTCTACAAAGTGTGCTTGCATACCAGGCACACTTTATAGACCATTCCAGTGAAGCATTTCTTTCTACAACGCATTATTTCAGCTCTGCTGCATAGCAGCTGGATGGTCACAGGACCGGATTCTGTTTTTCTCAACCAGATGGCAGACTTCTGGGAAACCGGAACTTTACATGCTTTGATCTCTCAAACTATAAACCCAATAGGGTTTTCTTTAACTTTTCAATAAAGTTGTGTTTTTACCTAACTCTGTGTCTGAGAGTCATAACAAACTGTGACAGTACCAAACTGTTGGTTTGGCCACTCCTAATGTTCCTGCTCTCTCTGATGGATTTTTCTTTCTTTGTAGCCTAAGGATGGCCTGTTTCTCTTGCATTGAGAGCTCCTTTGACTTCATATTGTGGGTTCACAGCAACAGCTTTCAAGTGCGAATGCTCGGTATTCTTTCATCAGCTCCCACAGGATCCACTGTCCGCTTTTGATCAAAAAAAGATGATAGCCGCTCCAGCAAGAAAGTTACAAAACTGCAATTTATTCACAATAATTGAATACACGTATAAAAATTTTAAAATTACCCACTTAAAAACGCGTTTTGCAGCATTACAACGCTGCTTCTTCAGTAATGTAGGCTATAAATGAAACCCGAACGCTGGCAAAAGCGGCAATTTAAATCTACCACCACTCGGTTCATTGGTCAGTGCACTAACCGCTCCCACACTGAGGCAGCCACACGTCTGCTGAAATCAGCCTTAACCCATGGAGTGCCTTGCGATAGCGGCCAGTCCGTTGAAATCAACCTTGTCCCATACAATACATTGGAGTGCCCTATAACAGTGATCAGTCCCTCACAAAACAATCAATACAACCATATATATATAAAATATAAAGCTTTATATATAAAATATAAAGCTTCACGATATAACAAATATATCAAATCTCTCATATCCCAAATAAAACAGAGAGACCAACACAAATACAAATACACGGCACCACCTGAGCCGAACATGTGGTCTCCATAGAGTGGATCAATCCCATTGGAGGTGAAAGACAACGGAGATTAGCATGTAGGGAGGCTTATTGGATTTTTAGATTAAATACACTTACACCATCAGGTTTAAATGAGGTGGTGGACACACAGTGGTAGTTAGAATTATGTAAGGAGGGTAAATACACACATATTTATGAGTATTTATTTTAGTATAAGTGCAATACTAATTTTAATTCCAAAGAAAATTGTAGTCACGGTATATTTAGCACATTTATTAGGGTAATTTCAAGGTTATCTGATTTTATATATATATATATATATATTTATTTATTTTTTTTTTTTTTACGGATACACAGAATTTTATTAAATTAGGTTATATTAGGGTTTTAGAATTTGATTTATTATTGATATTGATTTAGAAAGATTAGAGATATATCATTAGTTTATAGGGTAATAATGACATTAAGTATTGTTACTTGATGGTGTAAATTGTTCTGATAATAGGATTGGGTATATGTATTTGAAACACGGTGTAAATCTTTAACGTTTTGACATAGGATTTGGATGGTGCACTGTCTTGGTTTTGGCTTTTTGGGTGCCGGGATGATGAGAGGTGTATTACAAATGTGGAGAGCCTTGCACCACTAGGACACTCGGGGGTTAAGATCAATATAGAGGAAGAGATGCAAAGTATCATTTTAGTTTATTTTAGTTCATTCTAGTAAAAAGTTTTTTCTTTTATTTGCAATATGTTAGTTGCGAATGGAGGAATGTGTAATTAGAAATTGGAGCTGATTGCCAATATACGGCGCCACAGGGGTTAACAATAATTATTAACATCATTCTAACCCGGGAGGTTTTTATTGTACCACGAGGTGTTTTGTGTTAGGCTCAGGTGGTACCGTGTATTTGTATTGGTCTCTCTGTTTTATTTGGGATATGTGAGATTTGATATATTTGTTATATCATGAAGCTTTATATTTTATATATAAAGCTTTATATTTTATATATATGGTTGTATTGATTGTTTTGTGAGGGACTGATCACTTATAGGGCAGTCCAATGTATTCTATGGGACAAGGTTGATTTCAGCGGACTGGCCGCCATCGCAAGGCACTCCACAGGTTAAGGCTGATTTCAGTGGACGTGTGGGTGCCTCAGTGTGGGAGCGGTCAGTGCGCTGACCAATGAACCAAGCCGTGGTAGATTTAAATAGCCGCTTTTGCCAGCGTTCGGGTTTCATTTATAGCCTACATTACTGAAGAAGCAGCATTGTAATGCTGCAAAACGCGTTTTTAAGTGGGTAATTTTAAAATTTTTACACGTGTATTCAATTATTGTGAATAAATTGCAATTTTGGAACTTTCTTGCTGGAGCGGCTATCATCTTTTTGATCAAAAGCAGACAGTGGATCCTGTGGGAGCTGATGAAAGAATACCGAGCAAGGGCGGTAAGATATCCCTGCAAGTGAGTTTAGATGTGCGTGTACATAAGTATCCATATTTAAATGTGAGTGTAATTCATTTCAATTTGAAATTGATATTCAGTCTATCAGAGTTAAGCACTATTGGCGCCCCCTTTGTGTGTTTTTTGTGTACAAGAAAAAAATAGGTCCTTAGACAGGCAGAACCACCAGAAGGACATTCCTGTCAAAGCTGGCTTCAGCAGAAGCTAGAACATCCACATGATGGTGCTTGGCAGAGGTATGCAAGGAGGTCTAAGTCGCAGCTTGCACAATTGCTCAGGCGAAGCTCGATTCTTGCAGGCCCAGGAGACCCCAACAGACCTAGTGGAATTTGCTGTAACTAAAGGGAACATGTTTCTTCCTGAGTTTGTATGCCCTACAAATGTTAGACTTGATACAAGAGTCCATGGTGACCCTGGAAACAGCCTGACCTACCCTTTGACCCTCAGGAATGACAAACAAGGAATCAGTCTTACGAAAAGATTGTATTGTGCACACAAAACTTAATGCACTGAACCACATCCAACTGGTGGAGATCCATTTCTTTGTCAGACTTGGGGTCTAGACAAAATGAAGGCACAACAATCTCCTGATTGATTTGGAACTCAGACACCATCTTAGGAAAAAATTCCTGAGAAGTCCAAAGAACTGCTTTATCCTTGTGAAAAACAAGGAAAGGTGGCTTGCAAGACAAAGCCTGCAACTAAGCGACCTTGTGAACTGAGAACACAAAAGCCGTTTTTCACGTCAACAGAATGGTAAAGGACTGGTAGCAAGGGACTCAAAGGGAGGTCGTTGTAAAACACCTAGAAACAAATTAAGATCTCACGGAGGCGTGGGAGCCTTGTAGACAGGGAAAGCATGAGTGACATCTGGAAGAGTGCCAATATGCCTCTGGAAAAGCAAAGCAGAAATTTGAACCCTCAAGGAACTCAAGCGGAGTCCTCTGTTTACACCATGCTGGAGAAAAGAGAGAACCACCGGAACATGGAAGTCCTGTGAAGCAAGATCCCTGTCCACACGACAGGAACAGGATTCTTAGCCTGAGAGGAAATGGGATTCCAATCCTGAATCTTAGTAGAAATGACCTCAGTGGAGAAACCCTTTCTCCTCAAGATGGGGGCTTCAACAGCCATGCAATCAAAACCAGCTTTTCCACAGCCTCTTTCCAAAGATAACCCTGAAGAAGGAGGTTCAGTCTGGGTGTCAGTGGAAATGGATTCTGAAAGGAAAAGTTCACTAGTTCCGCAAACCACACCCTCTTTGTCCAATAAGTAGAGCAGTCCATCCTGATCTTCTGGAGCACCCTGGGAAGGAGAGGAATTGGAGGAAAGATATAAGCAAAGTGGAAGTGCCACAGAATCAACATCACATCCGTGGCAAAGGCCAGAGGATCCCCCCACTGGGAGCAGAAGTCTGGATCCTTCCTGTTGTCCCTCATGGTCATCAGGTGTATCATTACCAGTCCCCACTGTAGCACAATCAGGGGGAACACATCCGGATTTAGTTAAGACTCTCTCCCCACGTCTTGGTGACTTAGAAAATCTGTTATAAATGTCTTCTACTCCTTCAAAGTAAACAGTGAAGATGGCTGAACGTGGGAGCAAAAGACAGGAACCTTCCTGTTGTTCCTTCTGGCCATCGGGTCGATCAGTGGCAGACCCCACCCTAGCACAATCAGGTCAAACACTTCTGCCCTGAATTGTCAGGTGACCCAGCACCGCCCCCCAGCCCTCAGACTGGAATCCGTTGTGACCGCAGTCCATTCTGGGATCACGATCCCGTCTGGCTTCCGGTGAGAGAGAGAGCTGCTGATCCAGGAAATCCAGATTCCTGTGCCACAACTGGATGACAAGTCTCTGGAGTTCCCTGATGTGCACCTGAGAGTAAGGCACTGCTTCTAGGGTAGACACTAATCAGCCCAGAACCCTCATGTACTCTCAGACTGTGGCAGAGGGCCACTCCGGAGATTGAGACACATCCTGTACATATATGCACATATACCCATTTACACATATAGAATAGCACAACCACATATATATGCCTACATGTATTGGAGTATGGGAAAGCATCTGTCTGTACACCATGCTAATATACTAATAATAATATAATAATAATACTTCATTACCATCTCCTGCATTTTTTTTTCTCCCCCCCCCCAATCCTTACACAAAGGTATTTACGACCCTCTGCAAGAAGAGTGTTATCACGGTGCCCCCTAGGGGACGCACGTACCCACTGTCGTGCGAAGAGAATCGTACTATGGAAGAATACATTGAGGATGCCCTCAAGAGAAGGATCATTAGGAAATCTACATCGCCTGCTGGCACTGGGTTCTTTTTGTTAAAAAGAAGAATGGCGAGTTAAGGCCGTGCATTGATTACCGTGGTCTAAATAAGTTAATGCCTAAAAATGCCTACCCGATACCACTCATCACTGAACTATTTGACAGGTTAAAAGGTTCCTCCATTTTTATGAAATTAGACCTACGTGCGGCCTATAACCTGATCAGGATAAAAGCTGGGGATGAGTGGAAAACGGCATTTAATACCAGATCCGGGCATTATGAATATCTAGTTATGCCTTTTGGACTCTGTAACGCACCTGCGGTCTTTCAAGAATTAATTAATGATATCCTCCGTGATATGCTACAGTCCTGTGTTGTAGTCGACCTTGATGATATACTCTGCCAATTTGTCCCAACACATCAAGGATGTGCCTGAGGTGTTGCTGTGCTTGAGCAAAAATAAACTATTCTGTAAAATGGAAAAATGCGAGTTTCACAGATCCAGAGTGCCCTTTTTGGGTTTCGTGATCGCTAAGGAAGGTATCGCTATGGATCAGGAGAAACTCGCGGCCGTATTACAATGGCCACGGCCCAAAGGGTTAAAGGCGATCCAGCGCTTTTTGGGGTTCGCCAATTATTACAGAAAGTTTATCAAGAATTTCTCTACTATTGTGAAGCCACTGTCTGACCTCACGCACAAGGGTGGTAATCCTTCCCAATGGTCTGAGGCAGCCAAGCATGCATTTGAGACACTGAAATCCACTTTCTCAGCTGCTCCTGTACTATCCCAACCCAACCCGTCTCTTCCATTTATGTTGGAGGTCGATGCCTCGGAGATTGGGGTAGGGGCAGTACTATCTCAATGCCCAGTGGAAGGGGGCGTTCTCAGACCATGTGGGTTTTTCTCTAAGAAGTTATCGAGTGCCCAAAGTCATTATGAGATAGGTGACAGAGAACTGCTGGCCATCATTCTTGCCCTGAAGGAATGGCGTCACCTACTGGAGGGTACCAGAAGTCCTGTGCTAATCCTCACTGACCACTTGACCTATCTTTCAGAGGCTAAGAGATTGTCCTCTCGTCAGGCCAGATGGGCTCTGTTTCTATCCTGATTCAACTTCATAGTATCATATTTTCCGGGTTCCAAGAATGTTAGGGCTGATGCCCTGTCTAAACAATTTGAACCTGAGACCGATAGGGACGAGGTCCCAGTACCCATTATACAGCCTGACCGCATCCTGGCTACCCTACATACTAGTATCACTTCGCCACTGGGGGAAGAGATTCTGGCCACCCAGGCTACGGCCCCCCCGGAAACCCCAATGGGCAAGTGTTTTGTTGACGAGCCATTTCGTACCCGATTACTTGAAACATACCACTCATCTATGGCTGCTGGGCATATTGGGAGGGATCAATTAATATGGTCTCTCTCACAAGTTTTCTAGTGGCCCTCCCTGAGGGCTGACTGTTCTGCATTTACTGCAGCCTGTGCCACCTGTGCTCGTGCCAAGACCCCTAGACACCTCCCTGTGGGTTTACTCCAGCCAGTGCCTAATGGTGAACGTCCCTGGTCCCATGTGTCCATTGATTTCCTGGGAGAATTGCCAGTGTCTAGAGGGTATTCGTTCATCCTGATGGTGGTTGACAGGTTTTCTAAAATGGCTCATTTCCTGCCCCTCCCTGGCCTTCCCTCTGCTCAAGAGTTGGCTGTTGTTTTCACTAAAGAGGTTTTTCGGTTGCATGGGGTACCTAGAGTTCTGGTATCCGACAGTGGGAGCCAGTTTGTGTCCAGATGTTGGAGAGCATTTTGTGAACAGATGGGCATTCAACTGTCCTTCTCGTCTGCCTACCATTCCCAGACCAATGGGGCCGCTGAGCGTGCCAATCAGGGACTGGAGCAGTTCCTGCTCTGTTGTATCACAGATCATCATGATAACTGGGCAGACCTGTTGCCGTGGGCAGAGTTTGCCAGGAACTGTGCGGTTAATTCATAGTCCGGGAGCTCCTCGTTTCTCATCAACTACGGGTTCCAGCCTTGTTTGTCCCCGGACTCCTTCCAGTCACAACAGATTCCAGCTCTGGACAAGCACATAAAGCAACTCCGCTCCACTTGGGCACAGGTTCAGAGGGCCCTCAGTCAGTCATTTCAGCTACTGTCATACTGGTTGCAAGTGTTGCCTCCGTGATTGCTCTGGTACAGCGCCATTGGCCTAGTCCTCTGCTACTGCCATACCGGTTGCAAGTGTTGCCTCCATTACTGCTCCGGTAAAGTGCCATTGGCTTGTCCTCCGCTACTGTCATACTGGTTGCAAGTGTTGCCTCCGTGATTGCTCTGGTAGTGCTCTCTTGTTTCAGTGAACTGGTAGCTCGCGGAGGTGTGCTGACCTTGGCGTGTTATAGGATCATTTCAATACACTCGCAGAAGGGACTGTTTACCATCAGTATTGAACTTTAACTCCTGCAGTGCCAGAATCCTGGGAACCTACTTCTCAGCCTGACCTGTGTCAGTACAGACTGTCTGTCTCCCATATTTGTGCTGGACCTGTGTGGGCTTTGAATAAATCACCTGTCGTGTGTCTGTACCATACTGTGTATATTACAGGACCTGTGAAGTTTTTTATTGTATGATTGTATTCAATAAAACTGTGTTTTTTATCCTAACCCTGTGTCTGTGAGTCAAACAAACCGTTACAAGTGTAGATTCTCTTGTCTCTTGCAGTTATGTATTTTTAACCCCAGCACACAGCTGGACTTTGTATGTATCACTGAAAATTCTGTGTCCTTTTACTCAGAAATGATTTAGACTTGAGAAAGGGCGGTTCTCCCGAAAGCTTGTCAATCCAAAATTCTGTTAGTCCAATAAAAAAGGTATTACAAGATGCTAATTTTGTTTGTTATTTTACATCTGCATCACTGGACTAATATGGCTACAATCTCTACTCTACTAAAATATTATATATATATATATATATATATATATATATATATATATATATATATACACATACACACTTCAAAAAGGTATTAGTGCCCAGGTGCACAATCCCCATAATTCAACAGAATATTATAATATCTTGTAATACCTTTTTTATTGGACTAACAGAATTATGGATTGACAAGCTTTCATGATAAACTCCCTTTCTCAAGTCTAAAGCATTTCTGAGCACAAGGACATAGAATTCACAGTTAAAACAGTTAATACAGTTAATACATTAAATTAAAATCTGTGTTGTTTGCTGGGGTTAAGACAGCAGGACTGCTGATAAGACCAATAAAAAAGGTATTACAAGATATTCATTTTGTTTGTTATTTTATATCTACATCACTGGACTAATATGGCTACAGTGTGTTCTGTGATAGGGTTTAGTTAATTCGTTTAGTGGGTTTCCTGGGTTCTAGTGTTTAAGTTCCCCCAGTATTAGTTTGTAGCCTTGGTAGGGCTTACATAATTTCTGACACACTAAATAAACTTGCAGGACTTATGGATGCCATAATCACATCAAGCAACCAGATTACTGCATTGGCCATATCTGTTCAGGAGCTTCAAAGCAACAAAGAGGTGCTTCAGAGCTGCCTTTTACAGCATTTACAGCCTGGTGCCCCAGCTCTGGGACCCTCAGCCTCCTCCTATGCGTATTCATATGAGTGCCGTTCTGTCACCGCCCCTGAACCTAGGGTACCACTGCCTGATAGGTTTTCTGGAAAACAGGAAGCAGTACAAGTCCTTCATAATAGCCTGTGAACTATTGTTCTCCATCAATCCTATGACATACAACACCTACAACAACCATTTTCACCATTCCTCAAAGACAACCCCTTTCTTCTGCACTTATGGCTATTACCCACAGCTTCTTCCAGGACTGCCCACATATAGGCCAGTGCCTCAAGCCTCTCAGAGGATACAGCAAATCCAGCTGTCCCATCTTCTTCTCTCTCTCACCCTGGCTAAATCACAGCTTGCTTACAAACAGCATGCAAATAAAGTGTGGCTCTCTACGGTTCATCTCAAGCTTTGATGCCCCACCAGGAGCAGTCGTGGGAATCCGCTACCAACTTGCATGCCCCTTATTGCCTTTCATCATCTACATCCTTCCCGTCCTGTTCCTGATTCCGTCCGGGGGCCGTTGTTGAGGAGGGGGTTCTGTCAGTACCTGCCAGGTATAAGCCAAAGCATTGTATTGCATAGTCCCCAGGCATCCGTCCAGTGAGGGTGCCGACATGACCACGCTGGCTCAACTATCAGGAAGCATACGTCAGCGCCGTGAGAAGACATCAGAGCGTCTATATAGGAAGTGTTCACCCCGGTATCAGCGCTCAGAAATTCTGTAGCTTTGCTTATGAATATTCCTGCTCCTGCCTGCCTTCTTATCTCGTGTGACTCCATGGTTCTGACCTCAGCTTCAATATTGGCTACACTCCTTGCAGTCTGCCCTGACCTACTAGCTTCCCTTTTTGACTATGCACCTCTCAGCCTTCCCTGACCTACAGCCTGCCTTGTGACCACCGTACCCGTCTTGACCTGTCAGCCTGCATCCCCCATGGGCTCCTTCCCATAAGCAATATGAGTTTGCTGAAATACCAAGCAACCACCTTTAATCAATTCAACTGATGTGAATAGCAGGTCCAACATCTAGAGTCATAATTCTGGAGCATTACAGGAATTATCATATAAGAGGAATGCTCTAATTCTGATCAAAATGGTTGGTGGTTTGTAGGGCACAGATTCATGGTTCCAATGAGGCAGGGACCCTGAGACACAATGGTCCATGTGGCAAATGTGTGAGTAAGCATTTGTGAACCTGTGTTTTAATTATCTAAGAAGAATTAAATAGTACAACCGGTGTTGTCTATCTTTAAGCTCTCTTATCCTTTCTCTACAATAGAGCTTAGTCAGTTAAAAAATACCACCATTTATATCCAGATAAAGGTTAAGCAATTATGATGCAAACTAAAAAACATATTAATCAAATAAAAACCTCTATTTATTTTAAGTGTTTTTACTTTGATACATAAAACTAGAGTCTATGTTTCCCCAAAGACAACAATATAATGTTTTGAGATACATATTTTAGAAACTATTCAGCTATACATGAATCAACTGCAGTTGAATCCAGCGTTTAAGATGCAAGTTTTTCCAGACTCCAAAATGCTCTACTTTTTAACTTGATACCTTTGGTGTTATTGTTTTGGTCCGACTCTGCCACCATTTTGCGACCAGAAGAATTTTGTACATGAAATCCATGGTTGTTCACACACCAATCTACTCACTGAAATTCACAGATACACTCACATACACATACACTATTTCTGTATACATGAAAGAATAGCAAAAGGAAAAATTTAAGGATTTTCCTGGAACTTGAAGTACAGTAATGTGTGTTGAATCTGAACATCAAGCATATAAGCTAAGAGAATGCAACTGTGTGTTCCCACACTGCATCCCATATGCCTATCCTATTCCTTACCAATACATATTCACCAAGTGGAATGTATACATGTTTGAGGGTATTTAAGTTAGTATAGAAGGACATGTTTGATTTTGCTAATTAATAATGAACCATAATCCCACCTTTATTGGTATCCATCAGCCATCTGATAGCTTCCTCAGCTTCCTGTGTAGTGGTGGTTTTAATTTGTTTTACATTATAAGGTTTGCTTATTCCAGCTTTTCCTTTAGGCTTTAAAGAAGCACAACACAGTTAACGCAGTTAATAAAACTATCCAAGCCATACCCAATTGTTAAAATCAGAAAAAGCTTGATAAAACATCCATAATTTAAAGAAAAGCTGTACTTATATTTGTGCCCAGATTGTAAATAAATGTAGCTTTAACCTCTTAAGGACGGGGGCGCATGCATGTGGCCGGTACTCTTAAGGACCAAGGAGCATTTTTTTCCCGATTCAGGGCTCCCGGAATGTCATGCAGCCGCACGGGAAGCCCTGAAATCGATGACGTACATGTACGTCATGGGTCCTTTAGGGACATCCGCCCATGACGTACATGTACGTCCTGTGTCGTTAAGGTGTTAAAATAAATGCCCACAGCAAATACTATATTTATGGAAAAGTGCATTAACCCCTTAAGGGCCCATGATGGCCTGGGTACCTCATGGAATTCAGGGGTCTCCTATCGGCTGCAGGCTGATAGTGGCCCCCTGAATCCATTTACGAAAAAAAAAGAAGCTCCGTGGTCCTGATCTGCCACCTAGCCCACGGGGCAGCCAGGCGTTAAGGGGTTAAAAACAATGTATTAACATTTAACAATGTTACTGATGCAGTTTTGCCTCATATTTAAACTGAATATAACTTCTACTTTTTTATTCTACACACAGGTTAATAGATTAACCCTCTGAGTGCCAGAGTGGTAAGGAACACATTGCTTTGCTTTTACCACCTGTGCTGTGACAAACCACCTCCAGTCAGAAAAGCACGATGGGTGCAATTTTATTCCATTTGTAAGTAATGGGATAACACATCCATGTCTCATTCTATTAATGCAGTGGCTATTAACACATGTTTAGGGACTGCTTTTTTTGTCAGTGATTCAGTACCTGCAGATGTACTGATATGGGACCCCCAATGCATCAGTTACAAAAAAAATGTTAAAACAAAAAAAAACACATAACCCTTTGAGTGCCAGAGGGGTGTATGCAACTCATTGCAAAGTGCTGCATATCCCTCTAACACTCAAAGGATTAATCCCCCCAATACTATCACTAGTCTAGGACCCATTCTCACTCCTCAAACTTGAAACAATAATACACATACCTCGAAGCCAGGAGTCCAACAGTGTTTTCTTCACTCTGGTCCTCCTTCATATTTTCCTGAAATAAACAATATACCCCCCCCCAAAAAAAACAACACATATGCCCCCCCGTCACCTAAAATAAAATAAATAAATAAAAATACAACTTTGATGGTCCTGCTCAGGCCATTGCCTATGTATAGAGATTGGCTTTTATATGGCCAATCTCTGTTCAAACTGGTTCCCACATTCCCATTGGCTGGGATTTGGTGATACACATGGTATGGAATGTGCTCTACAGTAACTTCACCTCCCAGTCAATCAGCATCTTGCTGAAGAGGTCACGGATGAACATTACGTCATCCCTCAAGCTATTCAATGATTGCCTAGCTGGACGAATGAGGAAATGAGTATCCATCACCCCTCCAGTGAGATGCTGATAGGTTCAGAGGTAATAATACTTCTGGGCACA
This sequence comes from Rhinophrynus dorsalis, assembly GCA_037306005.1. Lineage (NCBI taxonomy): Eukaryota > Metazoa > Chordata > Amphibia > Anura > Rhinophrynidae > Rhinophrynus > Rhinophrynus dorsalis. Next base: position 193,104,578 of record CM074720.1, on the reverse strand, counting down.
TTCCATGCCATGCGTAACACCATATCCCATCCAATGGGAGCATGGGAACAAATTTGAACAGAGATTAGCCATATAAAAGCCAATCTATGGTCATATTTCCCTCACGCTGGCTCAGCCAACAGCCAGAGCATGATCAGCAAAGGTTTTTTTTTTTTAATGTTATTTAGGTGGTGGCAGGGGTGGTAGAGGGGTGTATTAGTTTTTATGGGATTTTTTTTAATTTCAGGAGAAGTTGCAAGAGGACCAGGGTAATGAAGATACTATTGGACCTCTGACTTCAAGATAAGTGTGTTATTGTTACAAGTGAGGGAAGTGGAAATGGGCCATAGATTAGTGTTAGGACTAGGATTTTAGGTGTAGTAGAGGGCCAGAGGGGCACTTTTCGTAAAGGGCGACTAAGTAACTAGTTCACCATTGATGTTTGACACTATGTCAAACATCAAGCACTGACTAGTTTCCTTTGATGTTTCTACTACTTACTGTATTTAGAATTTAGAGTTGTGGGAACAGACAGCTGTGATGAGACTTAGGCAGCAACATCAGTTCTTGTGACCAACAATTGTTGTGGAGAATGCTGGCCAAGGAATAGAATTTCGATGGCACAACTATGTGTGTACTGGCCAAAACTCTATTTGACCCTAACAAAGTATTTAACAGCCCTGATAAAATCGAGCCCTTGGTCAGTCAGACAAAGCATCCATACTTAACGTGTCCAGAAAGTGACCTCTTTCCACCTTCTTAGGCTGCTAGAACCCATCAGTTTCCCCCAGAGGGGTGCAATAAAATGGCAAGGCTGAATAATAATTCATATTCTTTCAAGATGGAAAGATAGATCCCCTTTAGGATTTTGTACTAAATTTGCTTCATGTATAGCCTCCATCACCAAAAAGATTTGACTCTATTGAAGTATTTAACAGCCCTGATAGAATTGAGCCCTTGGTCAGTCAGACAAAGTATCCATATTTAACTACTCACATGTCCAGAAAGTGACCTCTTTCCACCTTCTTATCAGTTTCCAACAGAAGGGTGCAATAAAATGGTAATGCTGAATAATAATACATATTCTTTCAAGATGGAAAGATAGATTCCCTTCAGGATTCTGTACTAAATTTGCTTCATGTATAGCCTCATCACAAAAAAGATGGTGAATTCTTCCAGCTAGCATTCTTATAAGCTACCTGCTGCATAACCCCTTAAGGACTGCATGGTCCAAGGGTGGGGAGCACTGGAGGACCAAGTGGACTTTTTTGTGTGTTTGGAGAGCAGGTACATACTGAATCACACATACCGGCACTCTGCTGGAGAGACTGAAATTGCCCTAGTAATCACAATGTGCCTTGCAGATGCTTTGTGATAAAAAAAAAAGTCATGACTTGCCAGGGCTGTAACACAGGGACAGTTGTGATGGTTCTGACACATCACCTTTTCTAAGGCATTACTTTGAAAAAGCTCTCTCTAGTATCAGATGTTAATGCACCTATCACTTTCAGGGCAAGGTTTATTTTTGACTCTTTTGAGTCTTGCATACCCAGCTGTGTAATCATACATTGTCTCCTATAATTTCTATAAAAAGGGTGTTGTTGTGTACTTACTGATAAATCCTTGACTCTTAGTCCATGTAAAACACAGGAACCATGGGGTTTAGTATCTTCTGTCACACCGTGCTCGCCTGAGTTCTCACTCAGCTCACCCGTGTTGGCCTCTGATACTACTAATATGGTTCCCCTCTCTTCTCTGATTGATGTGTTTCCCTTCATATACCTATTACTTCTCTCCATTATTTGTCCATTCTTCGAGTTACCTGATATTTGTTAGATTTTCCAGCTTAACTCCAGGTACCATGAACCTGCACTGATTACTTAGCTTAGACATTCAGCTCTGTTCCTGACCTTCAATTCAGCACTGATTTCCTGGCTATAGACCTTGGGCTCCATTCTTCACCATTGCTACTGCCTATAACCTGGCACTGTTAACTGACTTTGATCACAGCTCAGATATTTGGCTTCATTCTAAACCTCTACTATCTGCCTACTCTTATTAACGACCTGCTGTCCTTCCAGCTATTACCCATAGATCCTTACTAGTCACCTACTCAGTCAGCTGTTATGCTCATCTTCCTCTGTGCTCAGCTGCAGTGCTTCTGCACGTACTGTTCAGAATCTCTTTTAACGTGAGTCTAGCAATTGTTCAGTCAGCTTGTTTCTACCAGCCTTGCTTGAGCTTTTACTCTGTTTCTTAAAGGAACAGTGCATTAGCTTTCCTTAAAGGCACAGTATACCATATTTATTAAGACTAGTTCCTCTCCTTCTATTAGTTTTTTGTCAGTATCAGCCTTAAGGTTTCCACATCCTAGTGTGAGTTTTACGGTTATCAGCCTTGTTCATGGAGATCTGGCTCCAGATCAACAGTGGGTCAGATATCTGTACCGGCAGTCAGCACCTTAACTACAGGCTGTCACTGCAACAAGAACAAACCTTAGGCTGTGCACGATCTCAAGCTTCTTTCCCAGTACTTCACACTCTAGCATCAGTAGTAGACACTCAGCTAGGTCCTGACAAACCAGACAGTAAGAATGGGCCAGAGGAGAGAGAGATCCTGCAGATCTGTCTCAGATAATGTCAAAGTAGGAACAGCAAGAAGAAGTTATGAACTCCCATGCACCAGATCTTAGATCACAAGCTGGATGCTATTCTGGAATTGCTTTATACCACAACAGTTTTCCTTGTTCCTTTCCAAACAGCCCCTTTGGCTTTCCCTCAGGGAGCCACTGCTGCTGGATTACTGGAGGGCTACAAACCCCCAAAAATTCCACTTCCAGAGCATTTTCTAGTTGCTACTCTCAGTGTAGGGGATTTTTGAACAAATGTGTGCTGTACTTTTTGACCTTACCTCATTTCTTCTGCATCCAAGCTTTCACAGTGGCTTTTATGATTTCTTTTCTAAAGGATGAAGCACTTGCCTGGGCTTTACCACTAGTAGAGAACGGGTCTCCTTCATTAGAAGATTTGGATACCTTAATTATGACCTTCCGGTCAGGCTTGGACTTCGACAAGGAAACCATACTGTAGCTCAATATGCAGTGCAGTATGTTAAACCTATGAAACAGGCCGGAGCATATGTGCTCTAAAAGCTGCTTTCTGAAGGTGCCTTAATGAAAAACTTAAGGATGCTTTAACCTGCCAGGAGATTACAGACAATCTGGAGGTTTTATAGCCATGTGCCTAGATCTAGACTGTCATGTGCAAAATTCGAGAGAAAGCAGTATCTCAGAAGTAGTACTTGCATATCTCTCCAGAGGTCTCCACAGAATGCTCTTCCTCTCTTGAAGAACCCAGTTAAGTTGGAGCTGTGATCAAACCATCAAATGCAAAGAAGTGGAGATGCAGAGCAATAGGTCTCTGTATATATGTTGGACAAAAGAAACACCTATTATGGCAAGGCCTGATCCATCCGAGTAACTCCATACTTGAGGAATAAGGGAGACATTTCTTCAACCACAATCAAAACCCTATTGATCATCCCCAGTTGCCTCTCATATATTCCCTCACAGTCAACAACAGCCAGGACATTCTTTGAGTCACCTGTAAGGAAGTAGACTGGCTGTTGTCCTCATGCAGAAACACCCACCCTTGGAGGGTATTGAATCTCATGCATAAGAAATACAGCAATTGAGAAGGCACCAGAGATAACTTCTTTAGACTTAGTACCCAACCATGTTGCTCCAGAGTGTGGAAACAGTGTTGCATCTGTGAACATAGAACAACCTCTGATGAAACCTTGAGTAAAATGTAATAAAGGTAAAATGTAATAAACGTAAAAAAAAGACAAGGATATTGATGTGAGCTTGCAAACCAGACATGATCTTCGTAAAGATCCTTGGAGTATACACTAGACCAAAGGGAAGAGCAGTGAACTGGTAATGACTGTCCTTGAAGGCAAAGAGTAGTTAATACTTATGGTTTGGTTGAATCAGAACATGAAGGTTAGCGTCTACGAGGTCCAGAAAAGCAAACTATTATCTAGATGCATTGCCACAATGACAGAGAGCAGAGACTCAGTCTTGAAGTTCTGAGCTAGCACATAATGGTTGAGACACTTCAAGTGTAGAATAGGGCAGCATCCGCTGTCCTTTCTGGGAACAAATAAAAAGGTTGGAGTAAAATCTAGTGAAGCATTCCTGGGCTGGTAAGGGAACCAACACTTGCTTTTTCAGCAGGGAGGATACTGTGTCAATAAACACAAGAGGCACAAGAACTGGGTCCTGAGGAACTCTGCACAACAGGAAAATACGAGGTGAAAGGTACTTGAGATGTATGAAGTACCCAGCTGAAATGATCTGCAAACCAATTGGTCCATCGTTGAAGTCTTCCACAAATATTTAAAAAATATGGAAAACAACCCCCAAAGGGCAGTAACAGGCCACAACCCCATGAATCATGAGGAGGTGAACTTAGGATTTTGAGCAGATTTCTTTTTCTGCCATACCTATTCTGCCATACCTATTTGGGTTTTGGAGCAGGTTAGGTCTGAAGAGGTTGAACCCTAGGTTCCCCAAATTAGTGGGTGTAATGAAAACCATGCATCTTTTATGGAGGAAAGGCACGCTTAGGAGGAATCTGAGGCAAGAATGTTTTTTTGCCTCCAGTAGCGTTACTAAAAACATTATCCATGATAAGCCCAAAAAAGTTGTTTCCCCATAAAGGAAACATACACCAAAGACTTTTTTTGAAGGTTGGTGAGCTTACCAAATCTTGAGCCACAAAGTGCCATGCACAGCTACTGAGAAGGCGGAGGATTTATTGGTAAACCTAGCTGCACCAAAAATCACTTTTGTACGAATACTGGACAGCATAACCAATAGTTCCTCTTTGGGAACATACCCACGGAAGGCATCTGAGATAGGTTCAATACAGATAGCCATGGCTCTAGAGATCGAAGTGGTATCAAAAATGGATCACAGAGTGGCTGATTTAAGTATTAATACCTCATAAGTCTCTCCTCCATTTCTCTGATGCTTCAGGATGCTGTTAAGGTATCTACACTTTTATAACATTTTGCTACATTAAAATTAATTGCTTTTATTCAGACTTTGCTGTCCGGTTATATAAGCAATTTGTTCATATTCTTTATGTCCAGTTTGGGAGTATATAGAGAAGCTCCTATAGTGCTATATCAAGTACTGCATATTCTGCTGATCCAGAGTTGTATATCATTGTATTGATTTGTGGGGACTAGAATTATCCATTTGAGGTCCTGATGTATTAGAGGTAAGAGCTGCTGAATGGTTTCTTTGTCGTATGCTTTATTCCTCACTTCCAGATTTACATACCGCAAAATGATTCTGGGTGGGAGTCCTGTGTTCCCTATAGACTAACAGAAAAGGATTTAACTGCAAGTTCACTAAAATACTTTTCTCTCTTACATTCTATAAGGAACACTGAACCAATGGAGATATACCTGTCACGGACTGCAAGCAAAACAGGAGTCAGACGGTATAGTAAATCACCTTTATTATAAACGATAATAAACAGCAAAATATCACAGCAAGTCTAGAGAAAGGAGCAGAGGGTAATCAAAGGGCAAAGCCTCTATCAGCAATAGGAGGCTGCCTCCAAGTTCCCAGCCTGCTGAGACTAGGCCAAAGCCAATGGTAGTCTTATATGCCAGTAGGCACCACGTTGAACCAAACGGACTCCCCAAGGATTTATGTGAGAAGGAGACTGACTCACGCCTGCAGTCAGTAAAGGGAAGGCCGTCTTCTCCCGGGGAATGGCAACAAGGGAGACTACTGACTCACGCATGCAGTCAGTAAAGCTAGAGTCTACCAGAGCCACAGGTCTGCACCAGATTGGATATCTGACTCTAACGGAAGGCCAAACAGAGGGATAGTCAGACAGAGCCACAGGTCAGCACAAGAATGGGTGGTCAGACGAGCCAAAGGTCTTAATGCAATGGGTAGTCAGCCAGAGCCGCAGGTCCATACCAGATTGGTTATCAAGACTAAGCCAGGGTCATACACGGTGTGGGTAGTCAGACAGAGCCACAGGTCAGCACCAGAACGGATAGTCAGACAAGCCAGGGGTCATATACGGAATAGGTAGTCAGCCAGAGCCGCAGGTCAGCACCAGAACGGATAGCCAGACAAGCCAGGGGTCATACACTGAACTGGTAGTCAGCCAAACCAGTTAATACACGGAGAGCACAACAAAGCTAACGAACTGCACTGGACACCAATGAAAGGGCCTGCTCCAAGGATGGAGGGAGGAGCACCAAATTGGCCAGTATCCTTTTAAATGGTGTACACATCCATGCTCCTGGACGTGCGCCCGAAGTGACATCACCTGGCAGCGGCCGAACCGCTGAGAGCAGAAGCGGCTGGAGCCGTGAAGACCATAGAACATGGCTGAGCCGCGAGGGGCAAAGATGCGGCTGAGCCGCTGGCACAACAGCTGCGGCAGACGCCTCAAGATATAAGGATGTGCCTGGCTCGAGCAGCCGCCACACGGCACATTGTGACAATACTAAAGTGCCTACTAAGATTCCTGGAAGGGAAGAGAAAAACCTCTGCACAGAAGACCAGTATTCCATTGAACTAAACTGGCATTTTTTAAACCTCAGGTGTCAATGGATACCAAACTAACACAGCAAACAACCAAACAAGCCAACAGGTTGGAAAAAAGAGTTCTTAAATAGGCAAAACAGCCTGAAGGACCTTCCAGCCAAAGCCTCACATGAGGACAGGACATTGAAACAATATTGTTTGGAGAATTTGTGCGAGGATGACCACACTGCCACCTTATACAGTTGTCCACAGATCTGGTGTAGTGAGACTTAGAACAGTTTCTTTCTGATCACATGCACTTGTCACAAGGTGGTATACCAGCTATAATAAATAGGCTGACATATTTTGCTGGTGCAACCCACTTTATCAAAGCCTTAAAGTATATATGCACATAATACATAAGGCATCAAACCAGCTTAGAGCCTGTTCCTGTTTGGTGAAATGAATGGAAAAAAGGAGAATTTCCTGTTTAATGTGAAAGTCAGATATAATTTTTCATAAGACACCTCTAGGCGTATGAAGAACCATCTTGTAGTTCAGCAATACACAACAATAGCCAAACGAAAGACCGTTTTAAGTATCAAAAAACTCAAGGCAACCAAAGAGAGGTCTCGGAAGAACATTCAGTACCAGATTAAGGTACCACTGGGAAGTGGGATCCCTAGACGAGAGGTAGGCATGAGCCATCCCTTGAATAAAGCAATTCACTTCTGGAAGAGAACCGAGAGTGACTAAGTCTGTCATTGATAGAGCTCAGACTGAGACCTTTGTAGGAAGACTGCAGAGACATCTCCCTATCAGCTCCCCATGTAAAAAAAGGCTCCGCCTAGCTGGAATCATGGTAGATATGCCAGCATCCAAAAATCCCTCTCTCTTCAAGATGGTGTCATGGCCAACCTTTCAATCTACTGGTAGCAGGAAGGACCCTGGGTCAGACGGTCTTATGAGAAGACAACATGGCTCCTTGGTGGACAAGTTAAGAAGATCTGCAAATCAAAAATGTGAGATCAGGATGACCTGGGCATTCACCATCTTGATCTTCCGCAGCACCGTTGTAATTAGGGGAACTGGAGGAAAACTGTAGCCCAGACAAAAGTTCCATGAGATGGACATCATGTCCACTGCAAAAGCTAGAGAATCCTTCATCTTGGTGCAGAACAGTAGAAACTTCTTGTACTCACTGAATGCCATGAGGTCCACTGATGAAAAGCCCCAGCAATGGATTATCTGTTAAAATACCTCCTGGTTGACTTCCCAGTTTCCTGAGTCCAGTTATTGATGCCAAAATGACTATGACTATATTTTTCATGCAGACCATTGAGATGACTGGTATGAGCTTCCGCCCACTGAAGGAGTTCCCATATTTCAGTCCAGGCTGATTTGCTGTTGGTTCCTCCCTGATCGAAGATATATGCGACCACCATTACACTGTATGACTGGATCCTCCCTGGAGTTCACGTCAGAACCTAAGAGCAGTGAATAAGAACCAAGAGCTACTGTGATCTTCATGAAGATCACTTGAGCTAATGCCAAAGGGAAGGGCAGTGAACAGGTAGTGACTGCACTCTAAGGCAAAGTGAAAGAAGTGCTGGTGGTATGGATGAATCTGATCATGGAGGTAAGTGTTCTGAAGATCTAGAGAGGCTAGGTGCATTGCTATTATAACAGGCATTTCAAGTCCAGAACAGGCAGTTGCCTCTATCCGTCTCAAAAGGATTGGAGTAAAAACCTGAAAATTGTTCCTGGGAAGGAACCGGGAACCAAATTGGATCCAGAGGAATTCAAGACAAAAAGAAATGCTGAGGTGGAAGTGACTTGAAGTTTATGTGGTATCCTTCTGAAATTAGGCAGGAAACCCACTGGTCCATAACAGAAGACTCCCAGGCATCTTGAAAAAGATGGCAAAGACTCCATAAGGGTAGGGACAGAAAACCGTGACTCAGGAAGGGGTGGCCTTGTAAGGCTTTGGCTCCTGAGCAGGCATATTGTTCTCGCAAGCCTTTTAGTGCTTTGTGGTTGGCCTGGGAGGCCTGAGGGGGGTTGAACCTTATGTATACCAAATAGAAGATGGGAAAGCAATCTTTCAAATAAATCTGAGGCAGGAGCAGGCTGTTGCATCCAGTGGCATCACTGATGACCTTACCCAGGTCAGGTCTAAAAGAAAATTTTAGTCTTACCTGTTAAATCCTTTTATCTTAGTCCATATGACATACAGGTACCATGGGGAGGAGACAGCTCCACCCAGCAGGCTGGAACAATTCTGAAAGAAGTGCAGGGGTGGAGCCTCCACCTCCTCCATATCAGGCTACCTTAGCCCCTCCCCACCAGATAGATTTAAGACAAGAACCTATCGACTAAGATATCAAGAAGGAAGAACTCCTGTGAGTGATGAACCCAAAGGACTCCCATGTCCAGCCACAGGAGACCCAGCATGGTTTCTTTCACTGGGTGGGAGACCTGTATGTCAAATGGATTAAGAGAAAATGATTTAAAAGATAAGACTAAAATTCTCTTTTGTCTGTCGTCCAATATGACATACAGGTACCAAAGGGATGTACCAACATTGAGCTCCCAGGGGTGGGAAGAGAAGGAAAGGACCAAGCGCCAGTCCCACATGATACCAGAATTACCATGGACTATCCAGGACACAAAACAGCCCAACTAGCTAAGTGTCAATGGACACTAAATAAACATGGCACACAAGAACAAGAGCCAATAGGGCTCAAACAGTTAAAGAGCTATAAGGCACAGGAATTAAAGTTCTAGACCAGCAAAACCGCCTCCAGGACTTTCCTGCCAAAGCTGGCTTCAGCAGAAGCCAGAACATCAACACGGTAGTGCTCGTCAAAGGTGTGAACAGAAGACCAAGTGGCCGCCTTGCACAGCTGTTCAGCAGAGGCCTTATTCTTGTAGGCCCAGGAGGCCCCAACAGACCTAGTGGAGTGTGTCGTAATGCAGGTTTCCCTCTGAGCTCAAAAGCCTTGCGGATTGAGGCTTTAAAGGGATAGTAATACTTCATTTTAACTTTATTTTATTTTGTAGGCATTAAAAAAACATGAAGAATGATATAAGTCTTATCTCTGAAACCTTTATGGTTTAAGAGATATTCACAAACAAAGTATCCCCCCCCTGTTCCACCAGATCAGAAGGGAGATGCCCAGGTAGACTGCAGAGAGGGACAATCTTCAATTAACATAATGGAAAAAGCTGAAAAACTTGTCAAGGGGGGAAGGGCTTTCATTGTTTTCATACAAAGAAAATTGTCCCCTTCTGTTATCTGTACTGTCATACAACCAGACTCACATCTGAGAAGAGATGGCTTACACTAGGTAAAAGGGGCGGGGAGGGGAACTTTGCTTGTGAATATCTCATAAACCATAAAGGTTTGAGAGATAAGACTTATATCATTCTTCATGTTTTTTTAATGCCTACAAAATAAAATAAAGTTAAAACGAAGTATTACTATCCCTTTAATCCAAGATGCAATATTCACCTTGGACGCAGCCAAACCAGCCCTGGGACCCTCAGGGATGACAAACAGAGCATCCGTCTTACGAATGGACTCAGTATGGTGCACATAGAACTTGAGGTATCGCACTACATTCAACAAGTGGAGATCCCTCTTCTAAGACAGAAGAACCCCCTGAAGAGATAGAGGAAACTGTGCCATAGAGGACTTTAAGTCCTTGACCAAATGTGGCTCTCGTTCATGGCTGGAGGGCCCTGGTGGAGATGCAGGGGTCACAGCACATGAAGGCATAAGTGACCTAAGTACTCTCTGGAAAGCCCCGCCTAGCATGAGGAATAGTAAGCAAGGGGGGTCAGAGACATCCCTGAGTCCTTAGCCTTAGGAGTAGCCCCATGTCCCTTTTAATCAATCTGCCATCCTAACAGTGTCTTACAGTGAAAAAGAACCCAAATACTGTCACCCACATTAAGATCACCCCAGAAAGCCTAAAAATTACTTATCTGGCAAGCAAAGAGTTAACCTGAGGAGGAAAGTAGAGGAGACCAAGCTCTACATAGGATACTCGTTCAGGAGAGAAAGAAAATGGAGTCATAATTCAGAGCCAGTTGAGAGAAAAGCCAGTGAATAGGGCGTTATGGGAAATCTAGTTTGTCACCCAAAAATACCATAAAAACAGAACTCGAGCCCCCCAGAAACCCCCAAGACACTGTATAGGCGAACCGGATGATAGGACAAGGGGAAACTAGAAGAATGAGCCCCCCCTCTCAACTCGGTACATGGAGCGGTTGATGGATATGTCCCAAAGCAGTCAATGGAGCATTCAGGCTATGCGGTAAAGCACCCCTAAAGGCACGGAATTTAAATGAAAGTGTTAGTAATGTCTAACATTAACTAACCCTAATATTGAAGGTATTAAAAAGATAACTTTACTGTGTCAAGTCGGATCTCTTAAACCTTTACGGTTTGAGAGATATAAGAGCTTAAAGTCTCCCCTTACCGCCCCTTTTTATTTCAGCCCACTCAGACCCTTGTATGTCAAATAGGAGCAGAGATGTCCCAAACAAGGTTCTCTACTGATCTCTATGGACAAAGATGGCCAGTCCTAATATAAAATAAAATAGTCTGATAATAGTAGAAATGCCTAGCGAAATGCAGAAAAGCATCCCTGCAATGAGAACTAACAAGGTAGAAGAAAGATGAGGCAGAAAAAGATAGACTGGCCCTAAAAGGGTTAATAAGACCCACTAATAGCAGCAGCCACAGTTATTTCATAGGATCTAATGTTAGAAAGAAAAATTAAGTGGTAAACAAAAAAATAGGACCAAAGAACTTAATTTTACTTACAAATCTTCTTTCTTCATTATAAAGTGCAGACCCTCAGCAATGAGGAACAGACGTAATAAAGTCAACCTCCACAGCATAATGGTCCAGAAATACACTTGTTAACTGGGAAATCCAACTCCAGGGAAGCCAATTAATGGAAGTCCACCTAATAAATGATTTTACAGCCCCATATCTAAGCAGATAAATTAAAAATATTAAAAGCTAAAAGCAGTGCCAGTTTGCTCCTCTTCTCCTGAGAGGTTACATGAATCTGGGGGTGAGGAAGGAAGAGAGGGAAGTCTTTGTTACTTAAGCCCTGCCCTCTGCTCTAGGGTAGAGGAGCTTTTCCTCTTGATTCCTGTGTTCCATACAGAGCATAAAAAATGCGTGTGTGTGTGTATTGAAAAAGGGGAATAGAATAAAGCTATCTGCTCTAAAAATAGAAGAACACCCAAGTATGACAGTGTAAAACCAGCCCAAATACAGAAAAAAACTAAAGCAAGAAGCCAATTTTTGAGACATAGACTGCAAGAAAAAGGAATATAACGGAGTACATTACAGACAGGAACACCACATCATGGACATAAAGGATAGGATCATAGGAGTGCTCTACCCTCCAGAGTTCCTGTATTCTACTTTGGACGTAAGAGAAACGGAGTCTTCTGAAGAACTCCCAGGACCAAATTAAAGTCTCTCAGCGGAGTACGATTCCGGCATTGTAAAAAGTCAGAAACCACCCAAATGGGGAGGAACAACAAGGCTGGCACAACAAGGAAGCAGAGTGCCAAACTTATCACAATCTTCTGAATGTTTCTGACACAGGCATACTCAAAGGACCAGTGCACACTGAGAACTTGAATATTCTCAGTTTACATGCTCCTATTTGAAATGAGCGAAAGAAGAATATTGTGGAAGAGTGAAAGACATTCTCTAGCAGACCCAGGTCCATTAGACGTCTGCTTCCTGGTCCATTTTCATCAAGGAGACACAGGGATAGGATTCCACCTAACATTGTATTTAACAGTTAAGAAAACAAAAAAATATCTTTCCCTAACCATCTCCTTTGAGCATATCTGGGGGTGTAAAGTGGAGAATGAAGAGAGTCTCCACCTCCTGAGAGCTTTTTATTATCTGTAGGAGGATACTTTATCCCATGGTTCCTGTGTTTCACAGTGGATGAAAGAGAAATCCAGTCTAAAACATCCTCTTAATATGAATGTGTGAAAGCCATTTTTATACTGTTAGATACATTGAGCCTTATGTATAAAGGCATTGTGCTGGGGCAAACCAGCTGTACCACGGTGGACAAATTAACATTCCAAATAACTTAAATGGGGATTTTTAGGTCTGTTATAGAGGTCTGGTTTTCAATACTTTGTTGGTGACCTCTCTAATATTCAGCATGTTAAAATTCCAAATTAAATCAATGGGTCTATCGGAGGTTTTATTTGTCCCCTACGATGCCATTGGTTTGCCCCAGAACTGGTACACCTTACCTTTATCCATAAGGCACAATGTTATCTCCACTCATCACAAACTTTTAGTCTGCATATCTCTACTGATCTAAGGTTAGAAAGTGCAAGGTATAAACTTATTATAGACAAATACATTTTTTGCTTTTTTGTAAGAAGACACATTCAATTTCTAAAAAAAAACATGTGGGAAAATGTCTTATGGTGTGATGAAACCGAAGTATAACTCTGTCCTTTTCCAAAAGACATGTTTGGTGTAAAGCCAGCACAGCTCATCACCCAAAGAACACAATACCTACTGTCATTCACAGACCTAATGTCACCCATGGCAAACCCTCACTCCTTCCATGACCCTGCTCCCAAACCCAGCGTGGTAAAGAACATAGTTTATAAAATAGAAACACAAGAAGAGCCAGTAAATTGAGATTTCTATTGCAGGGGAACTGAAATCATGCTGGCTATAGCCACAACTCTTTATTGGAGCTCTAGAAAACTAACTCTTGCCTAAAAATGTGATGTCTATGGGTCTGCTTACTCAAATTATTGGGAAATACAGACCAATGCAATGTTTTTGCAGATTTCAATGTTTACCAATAAGAAACATGAGAAACTTTTGTCAAGACTACAAATTGTGAGCTCTTATGATGATGGAAAGCTGTAATATGTTGAAGCGATTTCCATTTATACTCATCCCTTACGCCTTTACCACATTCATGCTTACAGGATGCTGTGGGACTCCAGGAAGAGGCTTTGCTGTCTGAGGAACCAATGCCTGATTATTGTTTTCTTGAAGAAGAAAAAAAAAATATGATCAGTTCAACACTCTCATATCATATACCATGATGATGCACATTCTCATTTAGAAAGGCCGAACATGTTAATCCACATTTCTTTTTTGCACAACCTTCAAAGCATAATTAAATGCATGTCAACACAAGCTTGAGAACAATATGCAAAAAAGAGGAGCAATTGTGGGGCAAATCAACTCCACCAAAGTAAAAACACATTGAGATGGTCAAGAATGGCTCCTTTATCTTTGCAAATACATTCTGTTCATATAATGCCCAGGTCATTTTCACAATTTCAAATTCTTATTGGAATAAGTCTTTCAGTTTTAAACTTATAAAAACATCATTAACTTCTTTGAGTACGAAATCAAGGAATAGTAAAAATGTCAAACATGTTCGTAAACACTGAATTAACAGAGAACTTTTATTTACTTGTCAGCAGCAGAGATTTTGCAAAACTGTTTATACAGAGGAACTGATACTTTGTAACAGATTGGTAATTTGGATATAGTTTTCCAAATCATCTAATTTTATGATAGCCATTATAAATACAAAATTAACCTATTTATGTCACGTACCAGGGTTGCTCATCTCAGTCTGTCCCTTCTCTGTTCGCGGCGGCCTGTTCGCTCCGCCTTGCTCTTCCGGAATGCACTTGGCTCAGTTGCGGGTCTGTTTCCCGTTGATAGGGACGCTGCGCTTACTTCAGGTTTGCGGCTTTAAATGTTGCCGCTTTCCACAGTCGGACACGTTAGTATAGCGTATAGTAGTGTCTCTGCTCCTTGTATCTGTGTATGATCCGGCTATTTCCTGACCAAGCTCTAGTCTGCTCCCTTGTTCCTAGCCAGTTTAACCATTTGATCTCCTGTGTATGGCCCTGCTCTGTTTCCTGACTATTCTTTGGCTGATCCTTGCTTGGTACCTCCTGCTGATCTCCTGTGTATGACCTGGCCTGTTATCCTGACTTCCCACCTCTTATCTGCCTCGGTATCACAAGTCCATCATGCTTGGTGACCTCCCGTTTCAGCTTTCCACTGACTTCTGCAAGGCCTGAGTGAGTACCCTGCTTAGTTTATTTCTGGAGTTTGTTCCTCCCTGGGGATTGGGTAGTAGGGTTTGGCTATACGGAGTTATTGCGGGCCCCCTTAGGCTCAACTGGAGGGGACCAATCTGGCGTCTCGGCCAGCACCGCTAACCGGCTCAGCCGCAGCACAACTCCGTTTAGACAACCACCGCGCCCGAGCTACGTCCCCTAGCGTTGCACCCTAGCATCTCGCTCCCTAATCCCTTGTTGGAGGAGGCTGATCTTCTGCCGCTTATTCTAGGGTTGTCTCACTCATGAGTTGACCCAGCTGGTACGAGTCTGTCATAACAGTAGTCTGCCCTAACAATTTATCAGCATAAGCAAATTAGACATAACCCATTGGCATATTTACCAGATACTTACAATCCACACTGCTCTCTATCCAAACTGCCACTCCCTGCCAGTCAGTACTAGCTATGTTGCCATAATTAAATATCTCAAACTATTATTTGAAATAAAAATGGGTAATATAAGTAGTTTTTTCAAATCACCAATTTGTTACAAATTAATTTTTTGCAAAGTTTTCAAGATGTTTGTTAATACTGATACACTTGTCTGAAAAAGTTAATCTTTATTGTGATGTACATTTAGGGCTCTTGCCAGCAGCAAACAGGTACTCACTATATTTCTGTCTCACATGTTCTTTTATTCACCTTTTTCTTGAGTTCCTCTGTTGATCATGATGCATTAGAGGTCATGGCTGACATCAAACCGAAGTTAGTATCCGCTTAATACTATTGACTGATGCCTACATGGGTCAGCCATTGATTGCGATGTGCATTACAACTTCCAATGTAGCTTATTTGAAAGGTCTGCTGGTGGCCGCATTGGTCATCATGCAGATAAGATCTTCTGTAACTTTATTGCATTCCACTGTGTATAGCAAATTTCAGGCTTGTTGGACTTTGGTGCTTTCATGCAAGGCATACATGTGACAGAAACCATAACCCATCAGCATACCTTTCAACACAGGTGACATAACTATTGCACCATAGCTGCATCGGTGTCACACATGTGAAAGGGGTCTCAGGATTTATTATTCTCCTAATAACATCAAATAGTAGCACATTCAACTGCTTATGGAATAAGCTGTATTTTTTGGAGTAGGATTTCTTTTTTGCAATTCTCTTACTTGGAGGTGGTGGTCTCTGTGGTGGTGGGCGTGAAGGTGGCCGGTTGGGAATAGACAATGATCTACTTGGTGAGCGAGAGCGGAAATCAGCTTCATCTGAATTAAAAGAAGAGAAGGTCAGTCACTATTATTTGCTATAATTAAGAAATTGTTTTACATACATGCATCTTTCATTAGTGATTTTTCTACTTAGAGGTTTAGTTTGGGGCGGGCTCAGACAGACATCTCAGACATCCAGGCTGTGTACCTAAAGCAGTGTAGAAAGGCCTGTCTCAGGGCGTGAGGATGGGTATTAAGGAACGGTTCCCACATGACAAAGAATGTCTTACATTCAAGTTCTTTTTACTGTAGTGATTGCCCAATGTCATCTAGCAAAGAATATGTTTCTTTGAACTGTTTAATAGTCGGGAGTGTGAAGTACAAGTCACTAAAATGCATTTGAGTACCAGCATAATGAGTATATCTAAAAGAGTAATATGATGAGTAAGGGGGGGGGAGGGTGACAACTGTGCCATGTATTCCTAGCAGGAAAGCAGCAGACTTTCTAGTGAAAGTCCCAAGTGTTGTGTGCAGTAGGTGTGAAAGTGCTTCCAGAATGACACGATATGGGGGATATTCAAAAAGCATTTAGAGAGGGTGTGCATTCGGGTGGTTGCATTTAGGGCAGTTGCTTGTGGTTGTCAGTCCAACTTGAACAACAAGTGTTGGTGGTAAGTATGCTCTAAGGATTAGTTTAAGTATTAATTTGAGACTTCTAAGTGTTTGACCGAAAACGCCTAGTTAAGCCAGATCTTGAAGTAGTTGTCACGGTTTTCATGCAAAGAAGGACAGACATAAACATAAAATACAAATCCACCTTTATTTATTAAGTACAGTAGTAATAGTATAGCCCACACAGCCCCAGAACACAAGATGATAGGACCAAGGCTCCTACCCGGAGCTGCACACTGTGCTGCGCACTGCACTACTGCGAGATATCAGAGACTAGGACCAAGGTGCGGGTGGAACACCAGAGGGAACGGTAACAGAGGCACAAGTCTCCACCCTGGGTCATGCAACCAGAGGCAACAGGGAGCGAGAGCGGGCCTGAACTATGAAACACTGAGAATGATGGTCAGGCAAGTTCAGAGAGTACAGAGCAAGTAGTCAGCCAGAGCCACAGGTCAGACAAGCCGGGGACTATACAGAGCGATAGGCAGCAAGAGCCAGAGGTCAGACAAACCAGGGACTACACAGAGCGAGTTAGTCAGCCAGAGCCACAGGTCAGAACCGATGTGGGTAGTCAGACAAACCGGGGTCATACACAGAGCGGATTCTCAGGAGAGCACGGGTCACAACAAAGCACAAGAGACAAATATCAGAAACACCACGTAAGGGCAATGACTCCCAGGCCCAGGGAGGTTTATAAAGGAGCAGTAGAAGGTGGGACCCAATTAGGGCACACAGAATAGGCCCATAAACAGTTGTCCTAGCCAGTGCCTGTTTTATGATGTCAGCAATGCAGAAGTGGCCACATCTATGCTGGCCAACACACCAAAGAGAAAAGAAACACAGGATAACTAGGCCTCTAAGGTAGACTGTGATAGTAGTATAATCATATGGGTTATTTAGATGTGTTTACAGCCAAGCCGTACTGAATTTTATTAGAGAAAATGACATTTTTTTAAATCAATATCATTCATCATTTGGTGCAAGAACTTGTAAATATTGTCTGCTGTTTGCAGACAGCCATGGTCCTCTGCTCCACGGCCATTTTTTTTGCTTAGTATTATATATATATATATATATATATTAGTGTTGAGCGAGCGTGCTCGGCCGATGCTCGGATCGGCTCGAGCATCGCTCTGCTCTGCACATGGCGGTACTCGTACGAGTACCGCCATGTGCTCGCCCGACATGCTCGGGTGAAGAGGATCTGTGCCGGAAGAGGCACAGATCCGAAGACGCTCCGCTGGACCACCAGGGAATGGAGGTACGGGGGCATTGCGGAGATGAAGGGGGCATTGCGGAGATGAAGGGGGACATTATGGAAGAGGGGCATAGACTCTATGCCCCTCTTCCACAATGTCCCCCTTCATCTCCGCTATGCCCGTCTTCCACAATGTGCCCCTTCATCTCCGCTATGCCCCTCTTCCACAATGTCCCCCTTCATCTCCTATGCCATAGAGGAGATGAAGGGGGACATTGTGGAAGAGGGGCATAGCGGAGATGAAGGGGGACATTGTGGAAGAGGGGCATAGAGTCTATGCCCCTCTTCCACAATGTCCCCCTTCATCTCCGCTATGCCCCTCTTCCACAATGTCCCCCTTCATCTCCGCTATGGCATAGGAGATGAAGGGGGACATTGTGGAAGAGGGGCATAGCGGAGATGAAGGGGGACATTGACCAGGCACCCTCCGCTCATCAGAGCAGGGGGTGCCTGGTTTAATGCTCGAGTGCTCCCATTCATTTGAATGGGGCTCGGGTGCTCGGCCGAGCACTCGAGCATCAGGGGGTGCTCGGTCAGAGCACCCGAGCACCCGAGCATCGGGGTGCTCGCTCATCTTTAATATATATATATATATATAAATATAAAAGAATAAGCCTCATTGCATAATTTATGGTACCCCACACACAGAACATAATTTATGTCTACTCAGAAAAGAAACTCGCATTGAACAGAATGCCTCATTACATAATTTATGTCTCATTAGGAGACACAGCTCCTATTGGGTGATTGAATGGGGGCATGTTTATCATACAGGAGTTGGCCCGCCCACCACTGTCCAACTGACAAAAAAAAATATAACTGCCACTCTCTCCTGAAGTAGGGGATATCAATAACTTCTCCCGGTCCACACACACTCACTCAGGATCATGACCCCACAAACATACTGTTTCACCTCCCACAGATAATTGTAACCCTCCATACACTCTGTTTCAGTATGAGGGTGTAATGTTTCCATAAAATACAAACTCAGGGATAGACTTAATAGCAACTCTTTTATTTAACTCTTCATCTCTTCAGTCACCTCACTAACTGTCTCAATTGTCACTCCTCCACTTCCTGCTTCCTGATTCCCGCCCTTTCTCCTTAAAGTGAGAGAGATGCTTTGCTGTATGTTACAGAGGGCAAGCCTCAAACACCACTTTCTATTTGTTCCCTCAGCATATTGCTATGCTGCCTCAACTGAAGAGCCACCGTGTGTTATATTGCTATGTTACCTCAACTTAACCCTTTGAGTGCTAGAGGGGTACACCAGGGGCGTTTCTAGGTTCTAAAACGATCTGGGGCTAGAGCCCACAGCAAAATTCAACAGAGTGCCTGCCACCAATGGTAGTGATGATAACGCTATAGTGTGGAGTGAGTTATCCTTACACAACATATATGTTTATTTTACTAATCTATATATAATGCAATGCAAAGAGTTAAGTAAGCCATTTTATGTTCAACTCTTGCCATTGTTTTTTGTTCCAACTAACTGAAGTTATTGTGGTGTAAACCAACTGTACCACAGGGAGCAAATCAAAATTCCTGTCACATTAAATAGGGGTTTTAACTCCTTGAATGCTAGAGCGGTCTTCAATGCATTGCAAAGCAATGCATTGGAGACCTCTCTAGCATTCAAGAGGTTATAAACTCTATTCAAGTGCAGTGGATTTTAATAACTTTTATTTGTCCCCTATTGTGCAGTTGGTTTACTCCAGAATAAAACCAGGTTGCTTTAATACATATGAGCCATTGATGTAACTGAATAAATTATCAAGAGCAACACCAAAGTATTTTATTTACACAGATAATGTATAAAGAAATATAACAATGTTTAAACGAACATTAATGTGAGTTTTATTGCTGTGGAGCAATGTGATACACTTCTATACATATCACACAGTCTGATGTCCTAAAAAGAGGGACACCAGGGTGTGAAAGAGGAACAGAGGGATTTGGGGCTCGAAAGAGGGACACTTGGGAGGTATGCTTATACCCAGCATTGTTCCATTGCCCACTGGTAGCCATAGAACCCCTCATACACTGCCTGATAACCTTGAGCTTCTAGCCCCTATTAGCCACACATCCACTGTCTGATACTCCAGTGGCTTGCCACCAGTAGCACCAGGCCCACGCATGAACTGATATCTCAGTCTTCTTCTATTGGCAACTGTTATCCATAGAACCATACATACACCATCATTGTTCCACTGGTTACCTGTAGCCAATCATACACTGTCTGATTGCCGGCATTTTTCCATTGGCCGCTGGTAGCCACAGAACAACGCACATAAACTTTACGATACCACAGCCTTGTTCCATGGCCACTGGTAGCCACAGCCATGTTTCTCTGCCCAGATTCCCCAAAAACACTCTGTTACCCACCAGCCTTCTACAACTGCCTACTGGTCGCCACAAATTCCCCTCATACATTGTGCATCCCTACCAGCCTTGTTCTCCTGCCCACTGGAAGCCACAGATTCCCCACATACACTGCATGTCCCCCCCCTGCCCACTGGTAACCCACTGATTCCTTACATACACTATGTGATTCCCAACTGCATTTTACCCCTGCCCACTGATAGCCACAGATTCCATACATACATTATGTGACCCCCCCCCAACAACCTTATTCCCCTAACCACTGGTAGCCACAGATTCTCTACATACACTATATAACCCCCCTAGCCTTGCTCCCCTGCCCACTGGTAGCCACAGATTCCTTACATACACTATGTGACCTCCCCCAGCCTTATTACCCTGTCCATTGGTAGCCACTGATTCCCCACATACACTGTGGACCCCACCAGCCTTATTATCCTGCCCACTGAAAGCCACAGATTCTACACATACACTATATGACCACCACCATCCTTATTCCAATACCCACTGGTAGCCACTGATTCCTTACATAAACTGTGTGACCCCCACCAGCCTTGTTCCCCTGCCCTCTGGTAGCCAGCCCACAAATTCTCCACACATACAATGTGACACCCACCAGCCTTGTTTACCTGGCACTGGTAGCCATATATTTCCCCCATCTATACTGTCCCCTCATACCTTCTCTTCTGCTCTGCCCCATTGTGTTTTCTGTTTCAGTGTAGAGCCATGGGCTCCACACTGCCTCCTCTGGTACTTCAGGTGCATGTTGATGACATCATCGCAAAGCACCAGGAAGTGCTAGAAGAGCCAGTGTGGAGACGGATGGCTGTGGGCTGAAGCTGAGAACAGAGTAAGGCAGCAGCCTGCTGTTCCAAGCTATATATGCCCACAAGTTGCTGGGCAGCAGCCAGCCAGCCAGCCTCAGGATAAACAGCAGGAGGAGTGAGTCTGCTGATTGTCTGACATTCGGGGCTGCCCACTGACACA
Source organism: Rhinophrynus dorsalis (assembly GCA_037306005.1). Taxonomy (NCBI): domain Eukaryota; kingdom Metazoa; phylum Chordata; class Amphibia; order Anura; family Rhinophrynidae; genus Rhinophrynus; species Rhinophrynus dorsalis. The sequence continues at coordinate 193,083,410 of CM074720.1, read as the reverse complement.
CTCGGGGCTTCAGCCCCCTTAGACCACCCCTAGCGACGCCCCTGGGGTACACAACGCATTGCAAAGCAATGCGTTGTGTACCCCTCTGGCACTCAAAGGGTTAAGTAAGGAGGTGTTACTGCTCCCATTGGGTGATTCAATGGGGGAGTGATTTAAATCATGCAGGGAGTTGGCCTGCCCCCACTATCCAGCCCGCCCACCACTATCTAAGTAACTGAAAAAACAAAATGTCTGTCACTTGCTCCTACACCACAGACACAAACACATCAGGCAAATAACACACACTCTCACTCAATCCCACACTCTCACACACACACAATCCCACACACACACACTCAATCCCACACACACACTCAATCTCTCACACTCTCTCACACTCACACCCTCACACTCTCGTACTCACACCCCGGGAGCCAGCACGATCCACCTTCCACCATAGTATGTGCAATTACCACATGCATTTCAACTATATGAATGAATGCCACAGTGGAGGCATAAGTACAAACACAAACTCATTACAATGACACATAAGTCACCCCCTTATGACTCACTTCTGTGTGTACATGTGTGTCTCTGTGTGTGCCTGTGTGTTCATCACTGTGTGTGTTGCATGTCTGTATCACACTCTATGTGTCTGCATGTTGTGTATTGCATGTATGTATGTAAGTATGACTATGTCGATCTTTATGCATCTCAGTGAATGTGTGTGCATGTGCGTGTGTGTCTCTGTGTGTGTTTGTCTTGCATCCGTGTGTGTGCGCATTCATTCCTATATATCCTGACGGGCAATGCCGTCCCACATTGCTAGTATATGTATATGTGTATATATATATATATATATATATATATATATATATATATATATATATATATATATATATATATATATATATATATATATATATATATATATATATATATATAGTATAGACCTGAGAGGTTGTCTTCCATAAGGGATGAGTTATTAAAATGCTTACTAATGAAAAATATTAAAAATTTATGTGGTGACCAACAACATTATTAATAGGAGCCAGCATGTTTTTTTGAACACTAAAAAGAAATACAAAAGGGAGACAAGCGTGAGCACCTTATACTGTAGTAAATCAAGATGAATGATTGATAGATAAGTAGAGGCTGACTGTGTGCCTCTCTCCTGAAATTGGAGCTACAACTGGATGACCGATAGAATACATGTGAAACACAAAGGAAAGAGGCATGTGAGCACTTCACAATATCCCAAAATAATGAGGATTAAATATGTGATCTGTATAATATAACATATGGCGATACTGCCTTGGATAGTAGTGACCTGTGTGTTCGATCACAAAAGCTGGTCAGATGGCCATGGGAATTTGTGGAGCTTGTCCTCACTGAGATGGGACTCAAATAGATATCCCCAGTTATAATCCACTAATCAGGAATATAAATTACTGAGTGTAGTAATATTCCTATATTGATATATATAAAATGAAATTTCTAAGGTTTGTCTACTTTAGCCAATATTTTTAACCCTTTGAGTGCCAGAGGGTCACGGAATGCATTGCAACTTAATGGACAAACCCTGGATATAATGGGCTAGGGTAGAGGAAAAATGTAGCTATTCAACTACTGAACTACAATGACCATCATGTGGGTGGGCTGAGGATGATGGGAACTGTAGTCCAACAATGGGGAAGACATCAGTTGCCCATCTGTATTAGGGGAGATGGCAATCATGATGGCAGACAAAGAAGAAAGCAGTGGAAATCCAAGTCCAAACAGGGGAGAAGAGGATAATGGGAGGGAAGGTGGACAGAAGGGAATGTGTAAATGGGATACAGAAGAGAAAGTGGCAAAGGAGAAGGGTGAGAGAGTGTAGACAGAAGTCTGTGAATAGTAGTGATGTGATTTATGTGACTCGGACAGTGTAAGGTGAAAGTGAGCCGAATAGTGGAAGGGGATTGTGAGTCGAACAGTGGAGGCAAAGGGGAATGTAGTCAGTGTAGAAGTGAAGGTGAACATGAGTGAATCAGGTGAAGGTGAGGGAGGGTGTAGAGTGAGGTGGTGAAGGGGAATGTGTCAAGGTACCCCGTACAGTGGCTGCTCGAGCCAACCCCATTTGTCTCCTGCGGCTCCAGCCGCATTGTCTGCCCATGTTGTTGCCTCCGTTGAGGCAGGATCCTCTTCATGTTGGAGGCACAGCCGCTGGTGGTGTCTGTTGTGGCTCTAGCCATCTATGCTGCGGGCACTCTGTCGGCAGGTGACGTCATTATTGGGCGCACATCCAAAGACATGGACATGTGCTCCATTTAAAGAGACAGCCACATGTTGGCTGCTCCTCCTCTTCCTCCCTTTTTTCCTATTTAAACTGCCTGGACACAGGGCTCAGTTGCCCTTTCGTTGGTGTCCAGTGCAGTTCTTGAGTTTGGGCTCTGTGTATGATCTGGCTTGTCTGACTAATTGACCTGGTGCTGACCTGTGGCTCTGTCTGATTACCCGCTCCGTGTATGACTCCTGGCTCTGGCTGACTACCCGTTCCGTGTGCAACTTCTGGCTTGTCTGACTACCCGTTCTGGTGTTGACCTGGGGCTCTGTCCACTGTGTATCCAGCATACCAACGCTTCAGTGGACATCCTATCTGGTGCAAACCTGTGGCTCTGACTGATGACCAATTCCGTGCATGACCCCTGGCTTGTCTGACCACCCAGTCTAGCGCTGGCCTGTGTCTCTATCTAACTACCTTGAGTGTGGCCTTCCGTGCAGGCTTGTGGCTCTGGCAGACTCTTTCCTGGTGCCTTCCCAGTTGCCGGCTCTCCCAGGTGCGGACCTGGGACTTTGGTTACCCTCATCTCTGTCTGGCTTCTCCCAGGTGGGGACATGTGGTATTGCAGACTCTCCTAGTTCCATTGCTGGGATACAGTTATCTAGAGAATCACACGGTTGCAGGCTTCTATTCCTGGTAGTTGTATCTTGCTACGTTGTGTGCTTCTCTTTAGTCTTGTATATTTATATACTGTTGGTGCCTTAATAAAGGTGGTGTTACCTTGAAGTACTTGTCCTGTGTTTCCTTGCTGGGACCATGACAGAATGTGAGTGAATCAAGACGAAGGTGAGGGAGGATGTAGAGTGAGGATGTGAAGGGCAATGCGAGTTGTTGAGTTGAAACAGAGTGTTAGTCGATCAGGTGAAAGTGGGAGTAGAGTGAGGAGGTGTGTTTGAGGCTAAAGTCGTGTAGGTTGAGAATGGGAGGTAGGGTGTAGAGGGAGGAGGTGCTTACTGTTGTGGAGGGTGAAGTCATTGAACTGATTTTCACAGGAGTCCATTCTGCCCTGCCCACTCTTATGAAAATCATGTCCCATGCTATACCAATGGGACAGGCAGTATAGAGGAGTTTTGCATAACTTCTCCATAAGGCCACTTTTGGGTGGATGGGTGTTGGTCAAGGCTGCAGAATTTGCATCACATGACCTCTTCTTCTTTTATTAGTAAAGATAATTTCATCAGGAGTACATCAAAAAAAGAAAATTAATATCAGCTCAATGTATGGTTGTGTATATATATATATATATATATATATATATACATATATATACATATATATATATGTACTAACAATCCTTATTTGTTGATTAGATATCAGCTAACCATCTTATTGGACCTTATCTTGATTGAATAAACCAACGTATGATTCCTGCTGGAATGATATCACAAAATTCACTGAACTTTAACCCCTACCTGTCTTCATATCCACATGATCCCCATGGCAACCTATACAATAATGCATAAATTACATACTTAAGGAGAGCTCTGCATAGTTTATAAACACCAAAACTTTGATTACTATAGAAGCCATAACTAATAGTTAATCACCCCATATGAACTATATCTTGGTTCCAAATACCACAAAAGGAAAGCACAATACCATATTCAATACTAAAGTGCACAGAAAAAAAAAACAACTTAAAAAAATCCAAAAAAGAATGATCACTTTCAACATAAGATTTTAGTGAACTTACCATTAAAGCCTTTTCTCTTAGACCATAAGGAACACAGGAACCATTGGGTTAAAAAAAGACATGATATCTGAGGCAGAGACTCCCACCTCTTCCTCCAGCTTAACACCGCCTATGCAGATTCACATATAGCAAAGTGACACAGAGATGTATCAAAAGTAGGAAGAAACCACAATAACAGAGACCCCTAGAGGACTTCTCTGCCCAGGAAAGGATAAACAGTTTTTTTTCTCAGGGTAGGAGTTATGTGTTCTATATGGACTAAGAGAAAATGATATAACTAAGTTCATTAAAATCATATTTTATCTTACACCCAATATGCAACACAAAATCCATGGGGATATACCAAAACACTCAGATTCCTGGGAGGGATAAAAGAAAAAAAACTCTACCCGCAGAAGACCAGTATTCCAAAAAACTAAACTGGCATCATGTAACTTCAGATGTCAACGGACACCAAATTGACACAGCAAACAACCAAACAAGAGCCAACAGGACTCAAAACTACTGAATAGGATGTATAAATAAGTATAAAAAAAGTGTCATTAATCAGGTATGACTGCCTGAATGGCCAAAGTTGGCCTCAGTCAAGGCCATAACATTGACATGGTAGTATTTTGTAAATGTGTGTGAAGATGACCACATTGCTGCCTTGCACAGATGTTCGAAAGAGCCCCGATTCTCGTAGGTCCAGGAGGTGGCCACAGATCTCGTGGATCAAGTTGTGACCCTGAAAGGAACAGGTTTCGTTCTCATCATATATGCTTGCTGTATGTTAGCCTTGATCCAAGAAGAAAGTGAACTGCATCCAACAAAGTCCTGTTCTAGTTAGGTGAAGGATAAGCAAAAAAGAAGGATGGACAATTTCCTGAAAAAATGAAATTACTTTAAGTAAGAGGTACAAAGTACCACCCTGTCCTGGTGAATAACCAGGAAGAGAAGTTTACAAGACAGAGCTCGCGACTCAGCAACTCTTTGTACGGAAACAATAGCTAAAAGAAAAGTAATTTTAAGCATAACAAAAACATATGGGAGTAGATGAAGAGGTTCAAAAGGGAGTTAAGATCCCATGGAGGAGTGGGATCCCTAAAGGAGGGTAAGGAGTGAGCCACTCCTTGAACAAGGTCTTAACATCTGGTAAGAGAGCAAAACACTTGAAGAGGACTGAAAGAGCAGAGATCTGTACCTTGACAGAACTCAGACTGAGACCTTTATTCACAACATCTTGTAATAAAGCCCAAATCATAGGAATGCTAAAGGTCTGAGTGCAGCACTGGTATCAGTGCACCATAATAAATAGACCAGATCCCATGATATGTGCTGGAAGAAATATGCTAACTTGCTTGGATCATGATGGAGATGACATCATCCAAGGAACCCTTTTTTCTACCATGCAGTCAGGCGTTCTGTCCAGAGCACCTGCTGCCATTTTTCTGCACCTTAGTTCCTGTGTTTTCGTGCACAGTTGAGTTCCTTGGCCTTGTTTCCATGTCAGAGGTATGATATTTGGGCCACAAGTCTTCCATGAACTCCACTTCTGACCAGATTTCTCAGGACAGTAGATGGGAGTACCATGGTCACATTGTTTTCAGCCAATTCTGAGCTGATGGCACTTTTGGAATCTTCAGTTTGTGAAGGGAAGTAAGCATGCTTTGTCTTTCATCTACTGCTGTTTCCTTGGCCGACCACTGCTCCTACAGTCCTCAGCATTGCCCGTTCCATTGTGCTTCTTTAAAAGAGCTTGGACAGCACATCTGCAAACCCCTGTATGCCTTGAAATTTCTGCCTGGGAGAGACCTTGCTGATGCAGTATAACTACCTTATGTCTCTTTGCTGTGCTCATTCTTGCCATTGTGTATGATTTTTGACTTTAAACTGTCTTCAGCAAACTCTCCTTGTTAGCGGAGTTTGGCTTTTTCTTACCCAGTTTTATTTCTCCTACACAGCTGTTTCTGTTTCAGTTAATGATTGTGTTTCATGTAATCACAAAAGAAAAGAAGCAGAAGAATCTCATTAGAAGCACCAATCTCACTCCTATATAGATGACATTGTGAGATCAATCTGGTGTGAAGCGATAAGAGGAAAAAAATAATTAAAAACAAATTAAATTTAACTTTTATTTATCCCCTTTATTAAAAAATAAGCAAATTTCTAAAAACACGAATGGTCCCAGGACCTACTAATCAACATGTATTTTAGGTAAGAGGCTATTATGGATTCTATATTCTTATTAAGCTCTCATCTACAAAACATGAATAGTGTCTAATACGATAACATAGCAAATATTTAGCTTTTTTACTTCCTGTTTCAATATACGGACATTAGTAAAGAAATTACCTAAGTGTATGATCAAACGTCTCGTATTCTAATAGCACTAACATGTGTGATTCGTTTCAAGTAACAATTCTAAACCTCTCTTACTACGGTAATTCTCCCTACCTATATAGTATAAAGAGAGGATGGCCGCAAAAGGTGATCACTTAAAAATTGAAGCTAACGCTTCCAAGATCCCCAGTGGTTAAGTCTTCAAAAATCATTGGGTAATAGACTCGATGGGCAAGTGATCGATATAGGCCAAAAAATCAAGAGAGAGAAAAGTAAAGAGAGGAATCTAATGTAGCATTCAAGTGTCTAATCTCTGGGACCACAATGAGCTGAAACACATAGTCTGTGCCTCAGGAACCCTGACTATCGTTTCGCCTGTCGGCTTTCTGACCCTTTGAGATCTGGCCTATATCGATCACCTGGCTTTCTGGCCTATATCGATCACTTGCCCAGCGGGTCTATTACCCAATGAGGTTTAGAATTGTTACTTGATACGAATCACACATGTTAGTGCTATTAGAATACGAGACGTTTGATCATACTCTTAGGTAATTTCTTTACTAATGTCCGTATATTGAAATAGGAAGTAAAAAAGCTAAATATTTGCTATGTTATCGTATTAGGCACTATTCATGTTTTGTAGATGAGAGCTTAATAAGAATATAGAATCCATAATAGCCTCTTACTAAAACACACGTTGATTAGTAAGTCCTGGGACCATTCGTGTTTTTAGAAATTCGCTTATTTTTTAATAAAAGGGATAAATAAAAGTTAAATTTTAATTTGTTTTTAATTATTTTTTTCCTCTTATCGCTTCACACCAGATTGAGCTCACAATGTCATCTATATAGGAGTGAGATTGGTGCTTCTAATGAGATTCTTCTGCTTCTTTTCTTTTGTGATTATATATTATTCATTGAATCTCAAGCACAATCTCCTTATTCCGTGAATATCCTATAATCACAAGATTCAGTAGCGCTTCTAATAATTTGCATTAATGATTGTGTTTCAAACTACATATTACAATGATGATCAATAGCATCTGTTTGGTATAATTGTTTAATCATACATCTGACTATATTGCTACAAAATCCCTACAAAATCCCTGACTTTGTGGAAATGTACCTGGAAGAACTGATACGGTTTTGAAAGCAAAGGGTGTTCACACCAAATATTGATTTGATTTAGATTTTTCTAAGTCACCATGCATTTTGTTAATTGATAAATATAAACTATTAACATGTCTATTTTTAAAAGCATTCTTGCTTTACAGCATTTTTTCACACCTGCCTAAAACATTTGCACATTACTGTATATAGTACCACAAGTGCACACAGCTCTTTATAATTTAAGAGTTTGGACAATACAGGGTGATAAGTGCTTAGCAAAGTGAAACACTGAAGTGGTGTCCCTGCTCGAAAGGTTACAATCTAAAGTGGTAAAGGGAGACATACAGAGAACATAATGGTTAAGTGCGGAATACAGTGTTTGATTTCTGTTAGGGATAAGGGAACATAAGTATAAAAGCCTTGGATGTACAATATGAGAGCATTTTAGCTTGTTGAAGCCTTGTTGAGGAGGTGTGGTTTTATGCAAGACTTGAAGACCACAAGACAAGGGCAGCTGTGTAGGCTGGGAGGTGGAGCAGTCCACAAATAAGGAGCAACAAGGGGAAAGGGTTTGATACAAGTAAAAGGAGCTTAAAGAAGAATGTCGGAGTCTTGCTGGTGCACAAAAGAAAGCATGCTTCTGATACAGTATTTATGGTAGTACCACTTACTGTCACCTGCAAGGGCACTACTGGGCCAAGTTTAGGTGAGCTGAGGAGTAGCTCAGTTTTTGACATGTTGAGTTTGAGGTGCCTATGAACCATCCAGTCTGAGATAGCCAAGAGGCAATCTGTGACTTTAGATAGAACATCAGGAGTCAGTTGAGGTGCAGATACGTAAAGACAGTTGTCGTCAGTATAAAGGTGATATTTGAGACCAAATGAGTTAATAATTCTCCAAGTGTTATAGAGAGAACAGAAGGGGTCCTAGAACACAGCCTTGGGGAACACCAACAGAAAGGTGGATGGTAGAGGACAGAGAGATTGCAATGGAGACACTGAAAGATAGGTTAGTTAGATAAGAAGACAGCCAGTTCAAGGCTGAGTAACAGATGCCTAAGGAGTAAAGCATTTGGAGGAGCGCATGATTGACAGTGTCAGAAGCATTAAGCAGGATAAGTATACAGTGTCCTTGCGATTTGACTAAGTGTAGATTATGGACAACACTTGTGAGAGCAGTTTATGTGGAATGAGTCGTGCAAAAGCTAGGTTAGAGAAGGTTATGTGTGTGTGTTAAGGAAGTAAAGCAGGAGGGAGTAGGCTAGGCTTTCCAAAAGCTTAGAGGCAAAAGGCAGGAGAAACCGGTTGATAGCTAGAGGGTGTGGTGATATCAGGGGAATTGTTCTTGAGAATACATGTCACTATGGCATGTCTGAAGTCATCAGGAAAGGTAGCATAGGCAATGGAAGAGTTAAATATCTGTAGTAGTGTGTGGAGAGGGACTGGATAAGGTGAGATGGTACTGTATCAAGTGTGCATGTAGTGGAGTGAGAGGATGTCAAGTTAGTCAATTCCTCCTCTGTGACTGTTGAGGAACAGTCCAGCAGAGCAATACTGGAACAAGGGAAGATAGGAGAATATTTACAGGGGTATATTTTCCAGGATGGAATCTACCATGGCTTTGAAGAAGTTAGCAAAGTCTTGTGGTTGTGTAGAATTTGGGATGAAGGCAGATGGAGGGCAAAAGAGGGAGACAAAGGTAGAGAACAGAAGGCAGGGGTTGGATTTATGCATGTTAAATAATTGTGAAAACTTGTATTTTAGCCAAGGAAAGACCAGAGTTAAAGCAAGAAAGAAGGAATTTCTAGTGGATAAAGTCTGCCAGGACCGGAGGAAAGCTTGTGTTTTTAATTAAGCCATGTGTGTAGATTAGATTTACAGAAGGTTCAAAGCAGAAGACAGGGTGGAGTTGTATGTTCTGACAAGGCTGTTAGTGTCAGCATTAGTGTAAAAAGGTGGTGATCAGATGGTGGAAAAGGGAATATATTAAAATCAGAGTACGCAGTCTATAGTGAAGACAAGAACTAAGAATTAATCATCCTTGAGAGTACAAGCAGCTGTTCTCTGGTGTAGTCCAGAGCGAGAGAGTGAGTGAGAGAGAGAGAAAGACAAAGCAGGCTATCTAGGAAACAGAGGGATCATATACATGGCAGTTTAAGAAGGAAGGGTGTAGGTGGGCAATAGATGACCACAACATATAGCGAGTCAGAGGCAAAAATATGACAGCATGTGATTCAATAGAGGAGAAGCAGAGTGAAGAGTAGGCAGAAAGTGGTTTGTAATGGCAGTGTTTAGAAAGTAGCAATCACGTGCCTCCAAATGTCCAGTTTGGTGTTGTGTGTGAGAGAAGGAGAGACAGTCATAAGAGATTACTGCCTCTAAAGCAGAGTGAGATTGAGACAGCCAAATATTGGTTAGAGCCAGCAACTGTAGAGAGCAGGAGAGCAGAAAAAGCTTTGGGTCCAGAGGAACTCTTAACAAAAAGAAAAGATGAAGTACTGGAAGTCTATGCTGTATTCTTGCAAAATGACCCGCAAAACCCCACAGTCTGTCACAAAAGACACCTAAGCATTTTGAAAAAGATGGAGGCAACCCCTATGGGCTAGGATGGACCAGGCCCCTGCAAGTCATGTAGAGGATGACTTGTTAACCTTAGGCTTTTGAGCATACTTCTTGTTATGCCAAACCTGTCTGGGCTTTGGGGTGGGTGGAGGGGGCCTGGGAAGCCTGAGTCAGTTAAACCCTCTGCGCTCAAACTAGTGGAGGAATGAAATCCACAAATCTTACTGGTAATAAATAATGACAGTTTGAAATAAAACTGAGGCCTCCAGTGGCATCACTAATGACCTTGCCCTAGTCAGGCCCAAGATATTCTTGCCCACAAAAGGGAGATAAACTAAGGATCTCTTGGAAGATTGTTCTGCAGACCAAATCTAGAGCCATAAGGTAGCATACTTGGCAACCATTAATCACAGGAGAGGAAGGCCATTGCTCTGGAACCTCTGCAGAAAATGGGTATAATTTGGAAAATATTAAAGAAAAGTCACTTATCTAGTGTCTTCCATTCCTTCGGTGTAACCTGATCTAAGATGGTATTAGGAGGAAAGACTGGGGAGTCTATCTTGTGTCACTGATAAATGTCCAGCGCAGGTGACGCCCACCATTAGAGGCCTCAGAGACCTGAAGGGTCTCCAACATTGCTCTGATGAGCCCATCCACTCAGGGGTAAGGGTCACCCTCATAGAGATCTACAAAGAACAAGGAAGAAACCATGTATTCTTTCTCTGTGTTTATCTCATCAGATGAGTCCCCAACTCGCTAACCGTGTCCCCTGGAAACAGGATCAATGTGTCTAATAGGGTGCATGGGTCACAGCACAGACAAGACATAGGGTGTCAGAATATTCCCTTACAAACCCAGTATGGCATGAGGGACAATGAGATAAAGGGTTTATGGAAGCCCCTGAATCTTAGCTTTGGGATTCTTCACTTGTCCCTTGGGATCAGACATGTCCACATAAACTAGGACAAAAGTGGTCCAAAGTAGTAATAAAGTTAGAATAAACCCCCCAAAACAAACCCAGAGGTATGTATCTGAATGTAAAGTGTTAATTTGGAGAAGAGACAGAAGGAGAGTCAACCCGTGCATAGTATAAGCAATGAAGGAATAAGATGGCAGCCAATACACTGCTCATCCAAGCAGAAAAAAGCCTAAGAACTAGGGAATTTGGGAAATGTCATTTTCTAGTACATTGCCTATATTAAGTAAACAGGGGCTCCCAAGCTATGAAATACTCTCTGGCAATCAAACGGTAACACAATGAGCAAAATACACTTGAGTTATGAGTTTCAAAAAAGCACTTACTAAGGCTGGTATGTTATGTGGTAATTTTTCTGATATGCTTGCTTTCTGCATGAATTTATAGTGCTTTTTTCATTGTTTTTAAACTCTGCACCATAAAAGTCCTTTTTCAGGGCTGGTGAAATTATTTGGGTATGTTTGCTGACCTTTGAAGGCATTTGAAAATTATATTTATGTCTTTACAATTTATTGGGCATAAGTGTGTTCAGTCTGTCATTATTTGACTAAATGAGATGACGTATCAGTGTTTCTTAGCTGGTTTTCATCAACTTTGGTAAAACTTGACTCTGCTGTTTTAATTTGCACACAGTTTAATAACTGACAAAGGCTATTTTCAGGGCTGTTAAACCATCTTGGGTATTCCTGGCTGGAGGAGTGTGGCAGTGCAAGTGCAACCCATTTTGCATTGCTGCCCTAAGAGTGCTTATATCATCTTGTTCTGCCTCACTAATTAAGAACATTCTCAGAGCCTTTTGTTTTAGAAAGTATTGGTGTAGACAGCTGGCTCTTTTTGTCCAGGCTCACATAATTTTATAAGTGACAAATCAGTTTATTTGTTGCCCCGGTATCATCCCACTAATATCTTCTATTAGTCTGAAAAAAATGTTACGTTTTTGCCCATTTGATAGGTCTTCCCCTTTCCAGCCTACTTGGAAGATGCCATTCAGTAATGCTAAGTTACTTTTGCTTTTCTTCTGTTGGCTCTCTATAATTTATAGAGAAAAAGGGTTAAGTAGTATTTTGTGTGTGTTAAATAGAATTTTTTTTATATGTTGTAATGGGATGTTACTTGGTGAATCCTTGTTAGAGATGGATTTTGCAGAACTGGTAGACAGACTAATCAATAATCTTGCAGTTTTACTACTACAAGAGAAACAGGGTGCTATCCTGTATAAAAAAGGTACATATGCCTGGGACAGGAATATAATATATATATATATATATATATATATATATATATATAATATAAGATCTCAACTAGAATACGAAGTACAGTTTTGGGCACCTGTTCTTAAAAAAAGTAATTATTGAATTGAAAAAAGTACGGAAACATTCAACTGCTAATAGGATAATTGTTTACATCAGAGAAGAGGTGTCTAAGGGGTGATATGATTACTAATTACAAATATATTCAAGGAAATACAAGACTTTCTCTGGGAAACTCTTTACTCAGATTTGTGCAAAAAACAACGGGGCATCCATTAAGACTAGAGGAAAGGTGCTTTTGACAAGAACAATTCATTTACATTAAGGAGAGTAAGGACGTGAAACTGCTTGCCTCAGAAGGCTGTGTTGGCAGATTACTACAATCTAAAAAGTATTGGCTTCCCTTTTAACAAAGAACTATATACATAATTAAGACCGTTGGTTTTGATGCAGACAGGTTGTCAATCCAGAGAGATATCTGGCCACCTTTACAAACCAGGAAGGAACTTTAATTTTATACCTACTTGAGGCATAATTTTGAAATAGCTACAAGGTTTTTTGTTTCTTTTGCCTTTTGGAGCAACAAAAACAAGGGTGATGCATCAAAGGGTGAACTTGACGGACGCATGTCTTTTTCATCCATGCTATTATGTAATCCTTTTCCATACCTTTAAACGAGTGTGCTTTCTTCGCAGTACCACTGGGGACATTAACTGATGAAGAGCCCACTGCTGCAAACAGTTGTTCATTCACTTCAGATACATAACTGGCTCCTGTTAGCTTGTCAGTCACTAGATGCTGTGGTACCAAGTAATCAGAATCATCATCCAAAATATCACCTGAAGAGAAAACTGCAATTACTCACTGTGAATATGAATATGACATACTCCTACTTGCTAGTGATCGAGGGGGGTATTTAATTTAATTTATAGTTAGAGGGAGGGAAAAGGGAGTACATATTGTATTATACACATGTACATAATCCTGAGAGTTCATGGTAGCAATAATGGTACAACTTTGCTTGTGCAGTTAATAAAACAAATAAAAAAAACCTCACATGCAATTGTATGCAGGTCTAAATAAACATAGAATGTTTATAAAGAAATGTGATATGAAGACAGACACTACAGAAGACATCCTAAACAGGAGTAGCCATTATGTGTGTTACCAATCACATTGCAACCAAATGCATTGGATATATCTGAAAAAAAAATTAAAAAAATTAAAAAAGTTAATTTATATGTAGGAATATTTTCCCCTAAGATCCAGGTGAATTCTAGGAAGCAGGAAATGATTGGCTTGTTGAATTTTCAGTGCTTAACCCTTTCAACTCCAAAAATGTGTGCAAAGCTGATGTACTGAACACTTTCTTTGCACTGGTATATACCAAGGAACAAAAAATGGTAGAAGTAGTAACAGAAAACCACACTATGAGATACTGGGTTAATCCAAGAGCAGGTGAAGGGAGGACTGCACAAAATTAAGACGGAAAAAGCACCAGGTCCTGATTGTATACATCCAAGGGTTCTTTCGGGAACTCAGTGCAGTGTTAGTAAGACGACTGTTTTTACTTTTTAAAGACCATCACCACAGGTTCTGTGCCACAAGTTTGGAGTAAAGCCAATGTCATGCCTTTATTTAAGAAGGGAATTTAAACTGCTAGAAGAGATAATAAATGATTATATTTAGGTTTACACAGCTGAAAATAAAAGTATTAGCACATGTCATCATGGTTTTATGCGGAATAGATCTTGCCAAATTAATCTTTTGAGCTTATATGAAGAAGGAAGTAGCAACACAGATAAAGCAGAAGACGTAGTATATCTAGACTTAGCAATGGCATTTGATGCTATAACACACTGGAGGCTGGTGTATAAAATAAGGAAATTCCGGCTTCTTCCCTCAGATCTGAAACGACGGACAATATTTTCTGTGTCTGAATAAGGAAAACCTTGCCCCCACCCCCTTACGAAGGGGAGTAGGGTTTTCCTTATATGTGCTGGAGGTGCCTGAAAGAGAGAGGAACTTACCTCCATATTTGGTGGACCTGCCCACTCCTATCCTTGTATTGGTAACGGTGCATCTTTGTTACTAATTTCCTCCTAATTACCCTTCGTTTGGACCCTCTCCCAGTTCTTTTCTTTTTGGAAATTCAGTCTCTCCCTGCCCCAGAGAGAGCTTTGGCTATGCTTATGCTCTCAGCTGCACTGGTACCTGCTCACTGGAAAGACACTCAGCCCCCTACTCTAAGGGAATGGCACTCCACAGTTGCGGAGTTGTTCCTTTATCATTGAATGTCTTTGCTTCGTAAAGGTCTAGATCCTGCCTCACATTCTCCTCTAATTTCACTTTGGGAATCTCTCGATATTGACGAAATGGTTTCAGTCTCAACTAATTAATTTGGAGATCACCTAATCTATATACGAGTCCAGAGTGTTCCCCATCCTTATCCTTCTCCTCATACCCACCTCCAATCTTTTCTCCTTCTCCCTCTTGCTTCTCTATCACTTTCAATTCAGAGCTTTCTTGCTCTTCTATTTCTTCACTCCTCTCTTTTTCTCTATGTTTAATTCATCTTCTTCTGCTTTTCTTTTCATCTGTCTCATTCTTCTTTTCTCATTCATGTTCTTCTTTCTATTGTCCTCACTATCTCTTTATAAAAAAAAAGGGGGCACTTTCAGTTTCTGTTTTATACGATACTTGTACTGAACTGTTTGTAAGTACATTATATGTATATCTATCTCTATTGTAATCTATGTTTGTTTCTCAATGGATTTATTGAGATATTTGTTGTGATATTGCTCCTGCTTCAAAAAAAAATTGAATTGAAAAAAAACAAACAAACAAAAAACGTCAGTATGTGTTTATAAATTAGTTTGTGTAAATAAAATTAAACGTGTCTTGTTAGAAGTCATTTATTAGGTTACACAAGGAGGTGTCAATAGGTCATGAAATAGCCTAAAAATTATCTGTAATGCCCTACCAACCACGCACCCAGAAACATCCCCTAAAACACAAGTGTAACTCTTTGGCACTTTGAAATGTTGGGATGTATGCCTCCCTAATGCCTATTCACTCCCCAAAATATCCTCTCTACGTGTCTTATGCCACGAGAACGACAGTGGAATCCATTCCTCTTTATCTTATTTCATTCCATGTACTACTTACAATGCCCAGAGTAAATCAGTAACATTCTTCCATTGGCCTATGCTTGCAATAGGGATGTTGTTTGGGCTTGCTCTCATCAAACTGCTAACACAAAGGGCAGGTCAAGTTAACAAAGTTTGTGTCATAGCAAAGTGTTGTCTTAGCGAGGGAAGAATATTGGACAGACATATAATGGTGGTTACCAAGAAGGGGAAGGGGAGACCAAATGGAACGGTCTGAGCTGCAGATGGGGGCTCAGACCCCAGAGAAACAATACTTAATAATGAACACTTTAGTGTTCAGGACAAGTCCAGAGTTCCTAGATTTACTTATTGTTGCTGATTTTTTTCAAGCATTTTACTTACTGTCTTCCTTTGGGTTTTAAGTATCTGTGTTAAAGGTCCTTTACAATAACAATCATGCACTGGATTCACCCATAAAAGCTATCTTCTGCACGCAAAAAGTGAGGTAACATTTTTAGCCTTCTTTGTTTAAAATCAAAAGAAGTGATATATTGTAGCGGTCCACAGATAAGTAGTTTAGATGAAATTAAGTAAAATGCAACACAATCTTTCTAAATAGTGTTACCTGTCTTTAACAAGAAACTCACTTTAATGTTTTGCATTCCCAGTAACCAAATTAGATTGTACAATCATACGGGAAAGAACTTGAACAAAATCATGATTACAAAAAATATAAGATTAAACATTTACCAACAGCCCATATTTATACTGACCTTCGGATTCGTAATCCAGATTGGAGAAGTCAAAACTTTCCTCCAGAAGGCAAGAATTGGCATTAGGTGACATGAGTGCAATGCTGTCCCTATTTCGAGCAATCTCTTCCTGCAGGCCCTTGAGCCAATCCTCAGTTTTAGGTCTTATATTTACAGCTTTACCTTTTACCTACAATTACAAGCAAAATTTTTTTGAGTCTTTTAATAAGGGGGATAAATGAAAAAATGAATGAAAAAACTACCTGTTCTTGCCATGCTGTTGTGCTAACATCATTTTACACCATTTGTATTAGACCTGGATTCCGCTGCAGCTGAACAAGGGTTTCATATAAATATGTCTCCATCGACTTCAGTCAGGGAGGACTGGCAACTTGTGGCCCAGGGGTAAAATACAATTAAATGGCCCATATCTACAATCATTTGAGCCCACTGTCCCAGCCCAGTGATAGTGGTGTAGTGAAGTAATAGTGACACCTAGCTTACAGTTGAAATGGAACTACACTAGTGAAACTCCAGAGATACAATTTAAGTAAAGCTACACTAGTGATACCATAGAGCTTATGGTTCACTATCAAAATGTTGTCCACTATTGGGAGACCAACAAAATGGTGCATTAAACGTGTCACCAGCATGAAAAGGGTGACATGACAATCTCACCTGCATCAAAAGGGCGAGATTGTCAGGTTGCTGGCTTAAGCTGTGTAGTCCAGTTATCCTTCCCCTCACTGTCTATGGCTCAAAATAATAAAAAATCATTGTGAGAAGCACACATACCAGGCCAACTCTGCAAAAGGCCCAAAGAATGAAGCAGAGGTTAAATATAGTGCAAGATGGTCAGATTTATATAAACAAATGCACTATATTTAACTTCTGCTTCATTCTTTGGGCCTTCTGCAGAAGTGGTCTGGTACGTGCACTTCTCACAATGATATTTTTATTTTTATTATTTTGAGCTGTGGACAGTGAGGAGAAGGAGAACAGGACTACACACAGCTAATACAGACACATCAGTAAGGTATCTTTACATTGCTTGCAAATCGGCTACGCTTAAGCCCGTGACATAACAATCTCTTTTACACATTCCTTGTGTATGTGTTAAATGAAGTTCCACCAGTTTATTGTTTGGTATACCCATTCGAACATACTTTTTTTTTCTCAAGATATAATAAGGTTTCTTTTCGTATAATACATAAATATCACCTAAATATGTTAACCACTTTGTTTTCATGATTCTGGGTGTGGTATACAAAACCACCCTATATGTTCATTTTTGGTGCACATTGGTGACTATAAGTTAAAAGTACAAGGGGTATATTACATTTTAAAATATAAAATCTATTTTATAAGTACTTGCTTTATTTTTAATATCTGTACAGGTTACAAGCCTCAGCCTATCCCTCAATTTGTGGCATGGAACCTATCCCTTTAAATAGTTAACCCTGTGAAAGGAATTCATTAGGTTATTTTTACTGCTGGGACTCAGATGTGAGCAGTAAGAATGTAAGCCAAGTAATCTTGGGAGTGTCTGTGTGCACATGCGTAAGAGTATGCTATATGTACTGACAGTACTCCTGTAGTACCGATTGCAATCCAAAAGATCACTGACCATTAACTTACAGAGTACAGTGTGGGAGGTGATGAGAAGCCCAATCAAGATTCCTGGTGGATGACAGAGAGAAATGTTAGGTCTGACAGACCTCCCTATTATTTAAAGGGGAACTTTCACCCTCAAGATACTTGAATTCATATGGTGTACCTTTGCCTATACATTGTATTTTCCCCCAAAATCTATAGTTTATTAGATATAGCCTTTTAAACCTTACGTAATGACGTCGCCTATTCCTGTGGCGCAGGCTGCACCTCTGATGGATGTCCCCTACAATGGTAATTCTACTCCCACCTCTCATCCCAGCTTTTCCCATCATTACATTGATTTGAGGGCACTGAAAAGCATTACAGAACTCTCCTGCCACCTGTGAAGATGAACGCCAGCCTATAGAACAGGACGAGATGGAAGGAGGACAGAGCAAGTGAGGGGCAACTGATTACATGTAAGTACAACCATGGAAGCTTTAAAGGAAGGGTGCATCCCTTTGAGTGCAAGAGGGGTACATAATGCATTGCTTTTTAATGCAGTAGAAGAAACAAACACCACATCATACAGACAGAGCAAGTAAAAGGAAACTTTCAGTTAATGATATGCAAGTACAACCATGGATTTAAAGTAAGAGGCCACCAACACTAGATTGAGAGGCAAAAAAGCGAATCTCTGCATTTATTGCATGGTAGCACGGACTCATGTCTGCTTTCCAGTAATGGGCCATGTTTTTTTAACATATCATTTTATTTGGGTCATCGGTATACAATGCATGACAGGGCTGGGTTTGGATCATCGGCTCCACTGGGTGTTCGGGTAAGATGTGAGCACATGACTTTCCATAGGTTAGTGACAGAAGAGAAGGAAAAGTTGAGCAAGCCCTGAGACAAGACAAATGGGGGGGGGGCTTAGGAAAGAGGATGAGCTGCTACTCAGAGGAAGAGCTCTGCCAATCGTTCTAGACATCATCAAGATGGCAACGCTCTCTCTCTTGTAAAGGAGCATAAAACAGGTAGATCTTCTTCATATAGGGAACAATGATTTAAATTACTGGGGGGGGGAGTTGGATCATGATAGTTCCACTTTAAGGGGCTGTGTCCTGCATATATACTGGCCTTTACATTTAGGCCCAGTTTATGGGTCAATGCCTTATCACAGTGGGAGTGTGAGTGTGTGTGTGTGTGTGTGTCAATGAAGCAAGAATTATGCCATCTGGAGCATATACTCCTAGGGTCACCCAAGGTGGGTGGATCAACGCCCTGACAGCAGTCTAAATCAATCCAAAATCTGCCCATCCAGAATAGACCAGCGTGACAGATAACAGTCCATTCGCTGAGCATGACTTCACAACAAAAACAATGGGCCTCATTCCTCAGAGGCTTCCAAGATACTTCCTGTGGCAGTGGAAAGAGCAGATCAATGGAGGAGGGTGCTAAGATTGACCAGGTTCTATCAGTCTGCCTTTGGTCTTTGGACATTGGAAAGCTTAACATTTGATCTAAGAGTACGGTTTCACACATAAAAGAACTAAACATCAATTGGGACATTATTGGATTATGTGAGACTCGTAAAAAAGAAGATTTAGTCAAATTAGAAGATGGACACTGGCTATACTATAAAGGAACAAATGATGCAATATGTGGAGGAATTGGATTCTTGATTAACAAAAGACTGACAGACAGTTGTAAAAGCAGAAAGAATTTCTGAAATAATCTCTTCCTGTGCTAT
Source organism: Rhinophrynus dorsalis (assembly GCA_037306005.1). Taxonomy (NCBI): domain Eukaryota; kingdom Metazoa; phylum Chordata; class Amphibia; order Anura; family Rhinophrynidae; genus Rhinophrynus; species Rhinophrynus dorsalis. The sequence goes on along the minus strand of CM074720.1, from coordinate 193,063,989 downwards.
CCAACTAAACAGTTGCTATGTTCTTCAAATCATTCAAATTTATGCCCCAACAAGTAGCCACAGTGATGATGAAGCTGATGAATTTTATGATTATTTATTATGCCTCTACAAATAGGATAATTACCACTACAAATTTATAATGGGAGATTTCATTGCAAATAAGATCCAAAATGGTGAAACATCGATCGGACCACATGGAACTGTAAAAACACGATAGAGGCAATGTACTGATCGAATTCGCAGAAAAAAATTTGTACATCATGAATTCATTCTACAGGCAAAACTCCCAGAAAAAATAAAAATGGAAAAAGCCCTAATGGTAATCCAAGTGAAATCTACTTCATACTTGCAAATAATAAAATGATATCCACTGACTGCTTAGGCTTATTTGTTTTGATCTTGGAAGTAACCATCGTCTACTGAGAGTAAAAATCAAAACTGACTGCAAGAAAGAAAGAAAATGATCAAGTCAACAAACATGAAGATTGACACTAGCCAGCTATTGAAAAATCATAAGAATTTTGAGTTAGCACTGTCTAATTGCTTCATTGTGCTGCAAGACCTTCCAGACAAATACATTTCGACCCACAATGAAAAAGTAATTTAGACTATTGTAGACACTGCCCATGCCCTTGTACCTACTATAAAACAAGATAAACCAACCAGACTATCAAAAGAAACAGTTTCCATGATGAAAAAGCAATGAGAAATGAAGCAAAATGGTGATATGAGAAACAAGGTAGAATATGTAGAAATGTGTAAGACCACAAGGAAGTACATAAAATAAGAAATGAGCAAGTTCACCTGTCAGAAGGACACAAAGAAAATCAAGAGTTAAAGAAACAAAATGAAAGATGGCCACAGATAGGAGCCAAATGTTTGTGTTAAAGCGTGGAGATGGTAAACGGTAAAAATTCAACAATACTAAAAGGAGTGGGAGAATTGTAAGCAAATTTTTATAAGGATGAAGGAAAATGATTGAATGCAGTGCCAGAGGCTGAAGCTGTGCCAGAAGTTTTGGCAGAAGAAGAAGCTGCAGTAAAATCAATGAAAAATGGCATAACAGTTGGACCTGATAAAGTTACTTACTATTGAAATGTTGAAAGCTGGAGGTCAACTCTTATTCAAAGCCCTAGGTAAACTATTTTCAAAATGTTTACTATTCTGCAAAGTGCCTGAAATGTGGAAATATGCAGAAGTCATCCTACTGCACAAAAAAGTTATAAGGCAGAGCTAAAAAAAAACTACCAACCAATAAGCCTACTGCTACTCATCTGCAAGGTTTTTGCAAAGGTACGCTCAAGAAGAATGGACACAATACTTAATATGGCACAACCTAAAGAACAAGCAGGCTTCAGTAGCAATTTCAGTATAAGGAACTATATTTAGACAGTGCAAAAGGTTATAGAGTGGCATTATGAATACAGCCTTCCATTATGCATAGCCTCCATTGACTAAGAAAATACCTTTGACTTAGTGAAAAAGCAAGCAATAATTGATGTCCTGATCAACTAAGGACTAGACAGAGCTTACATCAATATCCTCCAATCGATATATGAAAATGCAACTGCATCAATACAAGTCAACAATGATAAAGTCCAGATCATCATATTGAAAGGTGTCCAACATGCAGACACAATCTCCCCTAAATTGTGGCAAAAAAGGACTTAAGATCAATGGAGACTACCTACATAACTTACATTTTTCAGATATCATCATACTCTCTGCCAGTAGTCCTGGAGAACTGCAAGAAAGCATTGAGAACCTACAACAGGTGTTAGAAATATTAACTTAAAAATTATCGTTTTCATTTTTCTTAATAAACTTACACAAAAATTAACTTCTGCTATGTAAAAGTGACATTATTTGAGCAGTTGTGTCCTGCTACACCCTCTTGTGAACCAGTGGTATATGTGATGCCATATATGTTGAAGTCCTAGCCGACACATGCATTATACAATTTTAGTTAATAAAGTATCACCCTCCCACCACTTTTATGGATGTAACACTGCTCACCTCAGAGCAGCAAGGCTGTCCGGATGGATTGCAGAGAGGGACAATCTTCAGTGAAAATAAGGAAAACCCTGAAAAGCCTGTCAAGAGGGCAGGGTTTTCCTTGTGGTCACAGTAAGAAGATTGTCCCTTGTGAGGACCAGAGTCCACATCTAAGGGGAGGTGGCTTACACTAGTTAAAAGGGGCAGGAGGGGGGATCCTTTATCATTCAGTTACTCTTGAACTACAACTCTGACAGTTTTGAAATAACACTATCCATGGCCCAAATACTATGAAGATTAATTGAAGCTGCCATTTTTGTGAAACATTACTATCCCTTTAAGTTGTCAATGTATGAGAGCTATTCATAATATCAAATTGCAGGAGAGGGAAAGAACTATACCATGTGCTTATCTAGCCAAGACAATCTCTCCATTCCATCTGTAAATTGAAACTGCATGTACATCCAAGCCTGTAAGAATAAAGGCTTCAACTTTCACAACATGGACTATGTTTTTCAAGCAATTCTCAGAAAACTCAATGTGAGTGGAAACAAAGGTCTAAGACAGAAGTGCAGGACTAAAAGGAAACAAATGGTATAGATATATATTTGCCATTATGAGAAATTTTACAAAAGGAAAGCATATATTTTGCTCTGAAGATGAATACCAAGAAAACACAAGTCATTATTAACAACGTTACCATATCATGGAAAAGTCACAGTAAAAGGACAAGAACTACAAGACCTGGACAAGTATGTTTACCTTGGACAGGAAGAGTCAACAGATGGAAACATCATGACGGAAATTGAGCAATTAATTAAATTGGGATAGTAAGTATTTGGTACTATTTTTAAGACAAATTTGCCACTCTGCTTAAGATAAAGGTTTTTGACAAATGTGTCCTCACAGATCTTACGCATGGCTGCCAAAACCGTACAAAAACTGTACAAAAACTTAGTTACACAGAGAATTATGGAGCAGCGAATTCTAAACATAACAAAAAGAGACGGAAAAACATGTACATTGATTAGTCGGCAAACAAAGGTCTGACATAATTGAAAGAGTAAAGAGCCCAAAATGGAAATGGGCAGTCTACATAGCAAGAAGACCTGATGGTAGTAACAAACAACCAAGAAGAAGACTAAAGACAAGATGAATAGATGAAATTACCAGATTTGTTGGTACACAAAGGCAACAAAAGGCACAGAAGCAAAGTTGTTGGAAGCTTGCTGAGGTGGCCTTCATTCTGCAGTGGATCGACAAAGGGCTGCTGCTGATATATATACCCTCAGTTCAAAAGGTGTTAAATACAAATGTGTATTCATATTAAATGTCATGTTGTAACTCGATTACCCTTTAAAGAAAACTTTTAAAATGTTAAATGTAAGAGCTTAACAGAATCCTCGACATAATGCCAGATGAGCACCAAATGGACCAATGTACTTTGCCAATTTCTACACATTTGTTTTAAATTTTCTTGCCAAAAAACATGATCATTACAAAAAGAAGAGAAAACAAGAAAAGATCAAAGTAATAGAAGGAGAAAGAGGAAAGTGGGAGAAAAAATAAAGAAGTAAAGGAAAGGGGGGCTATACTGAAAGAAAAAAAATTATAGGGAAAGGAATGTAGCTTGGATCAAGGAAGGACCGAACTCAAATTTCTACGCATTTTATAAAAACATTATTATTTAATGTTTAGGGTAGTAGTTTCTGTATAGTGTGTATTTCTCTACTTTTTTGCATTTCTTTTTTTAATCTGATCCACCACATTTACTGAGAGACCATGACATTTTTTCATGCAAAATACCCCTTAATATTTACCTATAAGCCTTCACTCAACCAGCTTAAGAACATAGCCTTCTGTTCCAAACCTTTCTATTTTTCAGTTTAAAAAATGCGTCTCTCCAGAATTTCAACAAATCATATTTTGTATTTGAATGTTTTGACCTTTTCCTCATGTTTCCTGTGTCTTCTCTCTCTTAAGGTCTTTGGGGGATTTACTATGCAGGAGCAATGCTAAAACTATAAAAATGCCACTTCGGGAAAAATGCAGAGTTGTGCCTCAGCATCAAACGCTTAATACACCAGATACAACTCTAGCATTAACCCTCGAGTGCCAAAGGGGTACTCTGCAAAGCGATAAGTACCCCTCTGGCACTCAAAGGGTTAAGTTAACATCTCCTTTACATCAATCTGAGTCCTTGGAATTTTGATGTATCCCTTATAGTACAAGTGTTTTGTACTAGATTTGCTCCATTGCATTTATCCATATTTGGCACCCTGTCCTGCTTTCAAAGACAATAACAAATTTCCCCGTAATCAGCTCATGGAGTCCCTCGGACCAGTGTGATTTCATCTAGGGCTGCTGGACTATGACAATGCCCAGATTCAGCAGGACCATAACAATTTAGCTGATTTGCTCCTCAGTCAGGGACTGTAATGAATCTCCCAGAATCCAGGTCATGGAATCTGATACTGTCAGAGACAACTGGGCCATGTGATAGTTAGGCTGCGACTTCCTCCACCACTCCCATTAAACCTCCTAGTGCTAGAGGACTGTGAAATACCTTGCATACTCCTCTGGCAGTCAAAGGGTTACATCAAAATTCTCCTTTTATCACTACCACTCACTGACAATCATTCCCAAGACTTGTACAGGGGCAGGCCAACCAAATCTGGGGTAGGGGCGGATGAGGCTTTGTTCCAGCAATAAACCATAATTTTGCTATGCAAACATATTATTTATAATAAAAAAGTGATCATGACCAGAAATTTGGGAAAGATTTGGGAAAGACGTTTAATAATGATCCTTACTAATACAGTCTGCTATATTTGTACTCATGAGATGTGCATATTTGGCAGGGAACATTTGGTTTGTAGAATTGTATGCTGCAAAGAATCATTTTATAATGAACTGGTTTCTTAATAAAATGCACGATAATATTTGCATACAAATGGTTAATTTTATTTCTGTAAAAGCTGTGGTGAGCATCTGTCTTTGGTGTAGCTGGGAGATCTGTCGTTTCAGTAGCATATGTTTCAATTTATTGTAGGCTTTGTTGGCTCCATCTCCAGTTTACCTTCCTCTTCAAGTGGATTTCAATATATATCAATCACTTAGGCATCATCATCCCACCCCACCCTGACAAGATTTACAAGATTACTTTCAATCATTAACAAGTTATACAGGTTTTTTTATGGCTTGACCTCAGCATTAGTTTCTCTGGCCGTTATCACCTATTTAAAATGGTCAGTTTTTCTACCCTGGCTCTTGGCTAACTTGATTGAGTTACATAATTTCAGAGATCCCTTATGGACAAATTTTAAACAAACTGGCTCTGCTTATGAACACACTGCATACAAGCAACTGTGGAATACTTTCAAAAAACAAAAGCTCAATATTTTACTGACAACTTGAACAGTAACATATCAAAACCGGCCAAGTTTTCAAAGGATATTAAAAACATCTACAATAGTCATAGAAACAATACGGTGCCCCACAGAAATAGCTAACTATCACGGTCCCCGTGATTCCCTGTCAATTTCTGTAGGTATACATTTGCATTGGAGGAGTCTGATTGGCCCGCCCAGGATGTGCCTTTATATGCTAGGCTTGGGCACTTGTCAATTGCCTTTTCGTGGTGTTGTGTTGCTGCGCCTAGTTACTGCTCTCCGGTGTCTCCTGTGTACCGACCCGGCTAGTCTGACTCTCCTTCTGTTCCTGCTTCGTGATCTGACCCGGCTCTGGCTGACGACCCTGCACCGTGATCTGACCCGGCTCTGGCTGACGACCCTGCACCGTGATTCGACCCGGCTCTGGCTGACGACCCTGCATCGTGATCCGACCCGGCACTGGCTGACGACTCCGCTCCGTGATCCGACCCGGTTCTGGCTCCTGATCCTGCTCCGTGATTGTTCCACTCTCCGGTGGTGTTTCTGCGACTCAGTCATCCGGTTCCGGCTACTGCTCCTGTCCGGTTGCTGCTCCTGTGTACTCCGGTTGCGTGGGCGAAATTCTGACTGTTCTCAGTTTCCTCGCTCATTTCGCTGTAGCCGAGGTTGCCTGCCTTGTTCTCGTGGCATTGCTCTTTTCAAATGTACCAGATTAACCCTTGCACTGCTGGTAGTCTCCGATTACGTGCCACTTTGATACATTGCCAAGCTCCGGTGATTCTCTGAGCCTTTACACTTTTGAGCCTCTGCTTTACGCTATACCAGTCCTTGCAGAGCTCCGCTTGTTCGATGCCCGGTGAGCATCGTGATTACGCTGGTTGTCACTGGTAGTCCATTCGCTCTTGCATCAAGGATTCTGGGTGACACCCACAACTACTCTGTGCATCGGCTCCTCATAGCTTGGGCAATTCCGTTCTACTGTGGCCTCCCAAGGGCTGGCATATTTCCGTGGCAGACGCAGGGTTACTCGATACTCATTCAGGGCGATTTCTATTCTGGTTACATCAAATTGGCAGTAGCAATCCTCATAAGCCCACTGTGGTGGTACGGGCTCAGCTTAGAGCAACAGGGGCTCATCCTGCTTATGCTTCAAGAGTGTTACAGCGCTTCTCCTGAGTTCCTGATCTACATTAAAGACTATTACCATAGACTGCTATATATCTCCTGGGCGTTGGCCAATCTAGTCTGAGCCTTACCAGTTGCTCCACTTAACCCTCTATGCACTACTGTTTGTAGTTTACTCCATTCACTGTTCATATTGCCTGTTCTTACCTTTACTAGCCTCTAGGGGCAGTGTTGTTCATTTTTTATTTCAATAAACTGTGTTTTACGTTACAACCCGGTCTGAGTGTCAGTAAAACCGTAACAGTATGAAAGGGCCACGACCTCAGACGGGAAGAGTGACGTTAATACACAGAACCTCCACTGGAGGATGGATGTTCACGAGCAACGCTTAGATCAGTTGGCATTGGCCATGCAGACCTTGCTTGAACGTACGGTACATCTTGATAAGCCGAATCAAAATCCGGTGGTCCCCCCAGTTATGACACCGGATGATAGTTCTGGTCAATGCTTGGTCCCGCAGAGAAGTCTAACGGCAGCGGCGCCGTTACCAGTAAGATATGATGGTGAACCCACATTATGCAGGGGTTTCCTTAATCAGCTAGAGATCTTCCTCGAACTTACACCTCATGCATTTCCGAGTGACCGTAGCAAGGTGGGGTTCATGGTATCCCTGTTAACTGGCAAAGCCCTGGCATGGGCAAATCCGTTATGGGAACAGGCTAAACCTTGCACTTTGTGCTTTAAAGAATTTGTTAAACAGTTCCGTAGAGTCTTTGAGGTACCTGGGCGAGCTACGTCTGTGGCCAAAAAACTGTTGTCAATGCAGATGGGCGATCAGACTGCAGCCGAATATGCTATAGAATTTCGGATTCTAGCTGCAGAGGTGGCATGGAATAATAAGGCACTCCTGGCAGCATTTGCCCAAGGGCTCTCGGATGCTATCAAAGATGAGATTGCTGCCAGGGAGGTACCCACCGATTTGGATGAGTACATCGAATATGTGATACTCATTGATACTCGTTTGCGCGAGAGGCGCTTGACTAAGAGGGCAACTTCCAAAATCCATGGGCATGAGAGATTGTTTAACCCACCCTCTCCTCCCATTCCTCCGGTACGTGTACCTGATACTGGGGAACCTATGCAGATTGGTTTTACTAGGCTGACTAAGGAGGAGAGGGCGTATCGTAAAAGACAAGGATTATGCCTGTATTGTGGCAAAAATGGGCATTTGTTGCGCAACTGTCCGGTGAGGCCGGGAAACGCATGCACCTAGGGTACCTTGGGGGACAGGCCCTAGGTGGTGTACAGTCGTCCTCAGATCCTTGCTCCTTGAAACCCACTATACCTGTGAGTTTTCTTCTAGGTGACCAGGTTGTGGAAGCACTAGCTCTGGTAGATTCTGGTGCTGCTGGCTATTTCATGGACCAGGCATTTGCTGAAAGACATAATATTTCTCTGTCTGAAAGAGACACTTCGCTAGCCATTGAGGCTATTGAAGCCAGACCTCTTGAACCAGCACTCATCACAATGGAGACTACTCTCCTTACTATGACTGTGGGGGCCCTCCATAAGGAGGAAGTTCGTTTCCAGATTATTCGTTCACCCTATCATGTGGTCATTCTGGGGTTCCCTTGGTTGACAGTGCACAATCCCCAGTTTGACTGGCAGACATGTGAAGTCAAAGCATGGTCAGAATACTGCACTAATCACTGTCTATCCCGTCCCGTTAAGATTATGTGTACATCCCCTTCTCTGCCAGCTGAATACAGCAAGTTCAGCGACGTTTTCAGTAAAGGGGAGGCTAGCGCTCTGCCGCAGCATCGGCTATGTGACTGCGCTATTGATTTGCCCCAGGGAGTGGTTCCACCGAGGGGTAGGACGTACTCATTGTCATGTGATGAGACTAAGGCAATGGAGGAATACATTGAGGATGCTCTCAAACGAGGGATCATTCGCAAATCATCCTCTCCGGCAGGTGCAGGGTTCTTTTTTGTGAAAAAGAAATATGGCGAGTTGCGACCTTGTATTGCTTACCGTGGGCTCAATAAGATCATGTCCAAAAATGCATACCCCATTCCACTCATCACAGAGTTATTTGATAGGTTGAAAGGCTCCTCTATTTTCACTAAACTCGATTTACGAGCTGCCTACAATTTAATAAGGATCAAGGCCGGTGATGAGTGGAAGACAGCCTTCAATACAAGGTCAGGGCACTACGAAAACCTAGTCATGCCATTCGGACTATGTAATGCACCTGCCGTATTCCAAGAGTTCATCAACGATATCTTCCGCGATATGTTACAATCCTGTGTAGTGGTATATCTGGACGATATTTTGATCCACTCAGCTAATTTAACCCAGCATATACAGGATGTCTCAGAGGTATTGCTTCGTTTGCGCAAGAACAAATTGTTCTGTAAACTCGAAAAATGTGAATTTCACTGTTCTCAAGTACCCTTTTTGGGTTTCGTGATTTCTAAAGATGGCATAGCTATGGACCAAGAGAAGTTGGCTGCAGTCCTTAAATGGCCACGACCCAAGGGGTTAAAAGCTATTCAAAGATTCCTGGGCTTTGCCAGCTATTACAGAAAATTCATTCAGAACTTTTCTACGATTACTAAACCTCTCTCTGACTTAACGCATAAGGGCGCAAATCCCTCTCAATGGTCTGAGGCAGCTGAACAGGCCTTCGTTACTCTCAAGCAGGCATTCGCATCTGCCCTTATTCTGTGCCATCCTAATCCTACTCTGCCTTTTACCCTGGAAGTTGATGCCTCCGAGGTTGGGGTAGGGGCAGTTCTCTCCCAACGACCCAGGGAGGGAAGTAACCTGAGACCATGCAGATTTTTTTCCAAAAAACTGTCTAGTGCCCAAAGCCATTATGAAATTGGTGATAGGGAATTGTTGGCTATCATCTTGGCTTTGAAAGAATGGCGACATCTCCTGGAAGGCACTAGGACCCCTGTCTTAATTCTCACTGACCATAAAAATCTAATTTACTTGTCTGAGGCGAAAAGGCTGTCTTCTCGCCAGGCTCGTTGGGCTCTCTTCTTGTCAAGATTTAATTTCATAGTCTCCTACTTGCCGGGGTCCAAAAATATTACAGCAGATGCGCTTTCCAGACAATTCTGCACAGACATTGAGAGGGATGAAGCGCCAGTGCCTATAATTCAGCCAGATAAGATCCTGGCCACTATTCGTACCAACATCACTTCACCACTGGGGGAGCAAATCATGGCTTCACAAGCACGGGCACCTCCTGAAACCCCAGTTGGCAGATGTTTTGTGGACGAACCATTTCGCACCCAGTTACTCGAGACCTATCACTCATCTAAGGCGGCCGGGCACATTGGCAGGGATCAGTTGGTTTGGTCATTGGCACGAACATTCTGGTGGCCCTCCCTGAGAGCAGATTGCTTCGCATTTACCGCTGCCTGTGCTACCTGTGCCCGTGCTAAAACTCCCAGACATCTCCCCGTGGGGTTACTCCAGCCAGTACCCAATGGCGACCGTCCCTGGTCCCATATATCTGTCGATTTCTTGGGAGAGCTGCCTTTGCCTAAGGGCTACACTTTCATTCTGATGGTGGTAGATAGGTTCTCCAAAATGGCTCATTTCGTGCCCCTCTCTGGTCTCCCATCGGCCTAGGAATTGGCAGTAATTTTCGCCAGGGAGGTATTCCGCTTGCACGGGGTTCCTAGTGTGATAGTGTCTGATCGGGGAAGCCAGTTTGTGTCTAGATTCTGGAAGGCATTCTGTGGCCAGATGGGCATTCAATTGTCATTTTCCTCTGCCTACCATCCCCAGACCAATGGGGCCGCTGAGCGTGCCAATCAGACCCTTGAGCAGTATTTGCGCTGCTTCGTGACTGATCATCATGATAACTGGTCCAACCTGTTGCCATGGGCGGAGTTCGCCAGGAACTGTGCGGTTAATTCATCGTCTGGGAGTTCTCCGTTCCTAGTTAATTATGGGTTCCAACCCTGCCTACTCCCAGACTCATTTCAGTCCCAACAGATTCCAGCTCTGGATGAGCACATGGAGCAGCTCCGTTCCACTTGGGCACAGGTACAACGGTCCCTCAGTCCGTCCTTCCTGAGAAATCAGCGGCATGCCAATCGCAGACGGCTACCAGCGGTCTCCTACCAGGTTGGGGACAGGGTATGGCTCTCCTCCAGGAATCTTAACCTGCAAGTACCTTCAAACAAACTGGCTCCCCGGTTCACTGGGCCCTTTAAGATCATTCGCAAGGTCAACCCCGTGGCATACGCATTGGAGCTCCCCAGGGCTATGCGTATTCATAATGTGTTTCATGTGTCCCTTCTTAAGCCCTTGGTGTGCAACCGTTATACTACCACTCCGGTGGTTCCTGGGCCGGTGAATGTACAAGGCCAAGAGGAGTATGAAATTCAGAGCATAATTGACTCCAGGAGATTTAGAGGCAAGTTGCAATATTTGGTCCACTGGAAAGGTTATGGGCCTGAGGAGCGGTCTTGGGTTGATCATAAGGATCTTCATGCTCCACGACTGATGCGCAACTTTCACTCTAAATATCCCCTTAAACCTAGACCCTCTGGCAGGGGGTCAAAACCGGCCAAGTTTTCAAAGGATATTAAAAACATCTACAATAGTCATAGAAACAATACGGTGCCCCACAGAAATAGCTAACTATCACGGTCCCCGTGATTCCCTGTCAATCTCTGTAGGTATACATTTGCATTGGAGGAGTCTGATTGGCCCGCCCAGGATGTGCCTTTATATGCTAGGCTTGGGCACTTGTCAATTGCCCTTTCGTGGTGTTGTGTTGCTGCGCCTAGTTACTGCTCTCCAGTGTCTCCTGTGTACCGACCCGGCTAGTCTGACTCTCCTTCTGTTCCTGCTTCGTGATCTGACCCAGCTCTGGCTGACTACCCTGCATCGTGATCCGACCCGGCACTGGCTGACGACCCTGCACCGTGATCTGACCCGGCTCTGGCTGACGACCCTGCACCGTGATCTGACCCGGCTCTGGCCGACGACCCTGCACCGTGATTCAACCCGGCTCTGGCTGACGACCCTGCATCGTGATCCGACCCGGCACTGGCTGACGACTCCGCTCCGTGATCCGACCCGGTTCTGGCTGCTGATCCTGCTCCGTGATTGTTCCACTCTCCGGTGGTGTTTCTGCGACTCAGTCATCCGGTTCCGGCTACTGCTCCTGTCCGGTTGCTGCTCCTGTGTACTCCGGTTGCGTGGGCGACATTGTGACTGTTCTCAGTTTCCTCGCTCATTTCGCTGTAGCCGAGGTTGCCTGCCTTGTTCTCGTGGCATTGCTCTTTTCAGATGTACCAGATTAACCCTTGCACTGCCGGTAGTCTCCGATTACGTGCCACTTTGATACATTGCCAAGCTCCGGTGATTCTCTGAGCCTTTACACTTTTGAGCCTCCGCTTTACGCTATACCAGTCCTTGCAGAGCTCCGCTTGTTCGATGCCCGGTGAGCATCGTGATTACGCTGGTTGTCACTGGTAGTCCATTTGCTCTTGCATCAAGGATTCTGGGTGACACCTTGTGGGTGTCTGGGCAGTACCTCATTCGCTCATAGTGCTTAATCCTAACTGCACTACTCTGTGCATCGGCTCTTCATAGCTTGGGCAATTCCGTTCTACTGTGGCCTCCCAAGGGCTGGCATATTTCCGTGGCAGACGCAGGGTTACTCGATACTCATTCTGGGCGATTTCTATTCTGGTTACATCAAATTGGCAGTAGCAATCCTCATAAGCCCACTGTGGTGGTACGGGCTCAGCTTAGAGCAACAGGGGCTCATCCTGCTTATGCTTCAAGAGTGTTACAGCGCTTCTCCTGAGTTCCTGATCTACATTAAAGACTATTACCATAGACTGCTATATATCTCCTGGGCGTTGGCCAATCTAGTCTGAGCCTTACCAGTTGCTCCACTTAACCCTCTATGCACTACTGTTTGTAGTTTACTCCATTCACTGTTCATATTGCCTGTTCTTACCTTTACTAGCCTCTAGGGGCAGTGTTGTTCATTTTTTATTTCAATAAACTGTGTTTTACGTTACAACCCGGTCTGAGTGTCAGTAAAATCGTAACACTAACGCGTTCAACAGCTACTTTGTTGGATGTGCCACATTCCTGATTATACTAAACAAAGGTAGAAATGTGCACGGAGCAGTCCGTCATCTGCAACCCAGTCCATCTATACTAATTAATTCAATCTTACGCAAGCAAATGATAGAGAAATATATGACTACCTCCTACACCAAAAATGAAATCGCAATCTCTCCCTAACCAACTACCAGAAATGTTATTAATCCTTTGAGTGCCAGAGGGGTACGCAATGCATTGCAGAGTAATGCATAGCATACTCCTCTGACACTCAAAGGGTTAAAGCTCAGTGCTTGATCACTGCCCATCCTATTGCATCCTTAATGTCCCTCTGTTATCCGGGTATATGCCCAAAACCTGGAAAGTAGCTAGAGTTGCTCCTATCCACAAAAGTGGGGATAAAAATGTATCAATGTCCTTACTTCCTGTATTATCTAAAATCCTAGCTAAATGTGTCCTTGTTTAGCTATGTAAGTATTACCAACTGACCAGTTTTTTCACCCCACTTCAGTCAGAATTTCATTCAAATCACTCAGCAGTCTCTGTCCTCCTAAAAGTATGCAATGATATCCAGACTGGCATGAAAGATGGTGAACTCAGTGGAGCTATTTGATACAGCAGACCATAGTACTCTGATAAGCAAATTCCAAAGTTCAGAATTGGGTAATCATTCTCTAAACTGGTTCTGATCCTATATATCAGACAGAACGCAATATGTGTCTATTGCGAACAATATTTCCCTTCCACTCAAAGTAACAAGAGGAATTCCCCAAGGCTCTATTAATGGCACTATTCTATTTTCTCTATTTATAAATGATCTACACACAGTTCGCAAAGCATCTTCTGTGCACATTTATGCAGAAGACACCATAATCTATGCTAAAAATTAAAACATATCTAAACTAAAAGCCTTATTACAATGTGATTTCTCTTAAGTTAAAAGATGGATAGCAAAGAACAAACTGTTCTTAAACACCAACAAAACGGTTATAATGGTATTCGGTAAAAAGCACAAACTGCATAATCTCTGCAATACCCATCTATCCAATGTAAAAGATTTCTAATCATAACTTGGCTCTGGTGGACTCATACAAACATCTTGGTATGTGGCTGGACCCCAATCTCACTTTTGGTCTTCAGATTGATAAATGAACATCCAAACTTTATCCCAAAATAGGTGATGTGTTTAGAAACAAATCCTTTTTAAGTCCCCTGGTAAGAAAACTTATTGCTGAACAGATGGGAATGTAGCATTGTAGTATATGCTCCTCGACGTTAAATCCATCTTGCTAAACTTATCACACTGTATAACTCATTAAGCTGCTTTATCCTCCAATGTAATTATTCGAGCCATCATTGTGATATGTTTAAAAAACTAAGGGCTAGATTCTATTGCAGGTGATAAATGTTAACACCCGTTTTATCAAACATTTTCCTATTGAAGTCTATGGGGAAACCTGGAGATAAAAGCAGCGATACAATTAGCCACTGCAATAGAATCCAGCCCTAAACTGGATAACACTCTAATCTAGATTTGCCTTTCACCTTTCTTGCTTAGTATACAACCACTTACAACAATAATAATAATGATATCAAAGTATTTTATCAGGAAGAATACATTGATATTGTCTCTCGAAAGTCTGGAAAGCTACCAGACTACCTGAGCAGTATGCTCACTCTGGCTATACATACTAACAACAACTTCCGCTCCACTGCTAACAACTCGCTGAGTATACCACACTACAAGAAAGAAGCTATTCAATTGCCTTCTACTTCAGATCTCTGAAAGGCTGGAATAACCTGCCTGAAAAAAATCAGGTATTTTCCTAGTCTAAAATCCTTAAAAATAACTGCTTCTTTATATTTAAAAACAATATGTAATTGTATGTACATTTTTGGTATGTATGTTTATGTTTCTCTATTTGTGTAAATATGCAACTCTTTTCCGTAAACTCTCCAGAACATACTTGAAAATGAGAGGAATGTATTCTTCCTGGTAAAACATTTTTTTAAATAAAAAAAAAAGTTGTACTTATGTCATAAAAAATGTTCCCCTTCTTTAAAGTGGAACTACCACCCATTTGAAACTTAGCCCCAAATAATTACCCATCTGACACTAGCTGATAAAGAGTGCTAGTCGCCAGAATTATTACCGCGGTACTGAGAATGCACACTGCTCCCGGGACTGACAGCCAGCAACCACAGCAGACATCTCTCTATAGTGACGTCTGCATGTCTGCGCTGTCAGTCCCAGTCTGCTCTAGGAGGCGTTGCTGGGACCTGTTCGGCTGCAAAAGGGACTGACAGCGCAGGGTCCAGACGTCACTATGGAAAGATGTCTGCGCTGGTTGCTGGCTGTCAGTCCCGTGAGCAATGTGCATTCTCAGTAACACATTAATATTTCTGGTGACTAGCATTATTTAGCAGCTATTCGCCAGATGGGTAATTATTTGAGGCTAAGTTTCAAATGGTTGGTAGTTCAGCTTTAAACTGGCATGCAGAAAAGGGCACAGTTATAATAAACAGCATCACATGGGATATAAATTTGCCTAACTTTAGGGAATATAACGGAGTAGCCCTATATATTCAGTGGCTTATTGGTAAAATATAGAACAACGATAGGTTAATCCTTGTAGCCCTTCTTTGTCTTCACAGTACCCCATCAGATGTCCCTGCTGATATTTTAAACAACCTGCTTATTAAGATCTGCAGGGCATGGCATATCTTGAGCAGATTTCCTAACCATAATCCCTCTAAATTCTTTTATCTAGCATTTTTAAATATTATTATTTTCAAAATGGTAATGTTAACTTAATTTTCTTTCAACTGAAAAGCACATTATTAATTTAATAGATTATCTAGATTACACAGTCCTGTCTCTACAAAATCCCCTCTCTAAATTTACTGATGCACACTCTGTAGTTAAAAACATATCACACCAAGACCTAGACAACCTGTTAGATTCCTTGATAAACCTAGTAATACTGTAAATTCATTCTCTCGCTCTCTCGTTTATCAAACCTGTAGGACTCACAAAATTTGGTGCACTTCTACTGGTCTGATAAATTGGTGTTTCGCACTTTTCCTCTGCTCACACCAACCGGGACCACTGAAAGTTTCAGAAATGCAAATAAAATCACTCCTTCATAGGCCATACTTCACCCACAAACTTCCCATGTAAAATAGTTACCCAACAGTAAATGTAACAAAAGCAACTAGCCTATAGCAGGTACCCCACATTACCTATGGTCCAGTATATTAAATCATACTTTCCAAAATACAGAAATAAGGTAAAGATGAGTTCGTATTATCATTCATTCTTAGCTCAGAACAGCAGCACCTATTGAAAAAGTTCCATTATATGGCATATACAATATTTATTTTATCAGAAGAAGTAGCTGAATACATTTAGTGATAATTCTTTAGTTACAAGTTATGGAAAAAAAAAGCAAAAAAATAAAATGACCCCCCAAGGAGATGGAAAAAAAGAAAGAGAAAGAGGGTGCCCAATTGTGCGTGAGATCGTTCAATACCAAAATTGGTTTAAAATCCAAAAGAGGATATACTCACAAAGATGAAGGCTGGAAATAGACATACATCTAAACCAGCTATATACGCATGAGAGGAATATCAACCTGTCCTCACTCAGGTATCTTCTTATTCTCTGAAGCTGTTATTCCAGTAAAAAATCCAGGGAAAAAGGATAGAGGCTGCTGAATGTCTTCCAAAATGTATAAAGTTTATTAAAATAAGATATATAAAATATATATATAAAAGACCAATTGTATGGACAGTAAAGTAACGTTTCGCGGCCTAAACCGCTTTATCAAACCAACTGGTCAGTACAAACAAAAGAAAACACAGCAGCCATAATCCTCATTTAAATTTCCCTCCCTGTCCTCTGATAGGGCCAAACCCAAAAGGTCAAAGTGCAGGACTGAACCAATCATAATTTACAAATGCATAATCATAAAATTAAATAAACATATATGTGTAAATAAACATAGGTATACTAATTTCTAAAAGTTATTCAAAATACACAATTGGATCAATTTCCCTTTTCATTCCATAGGTATACAAACATGAAATTATATAAACCCATATAGATATATCTGTCATGAAACATATTAAAAAGCTGTCATCAAGTCCATCAAACAACCTGAAAAACTTTTTCAAATTAGAATGTTGTCCTTCAAAAGATCCTTTATTATAAAAGACACATTTATGATTTTTTTTTTTTTAAATATATATATAAATCCCTTAAAGACATAGACAGACTTCCAAACACAATTATTCAAAAGCCAGAAATTATAAAATGTCCACAGAAGATAAAACTTACTTTAATAATATCCAGAGAAAGGTATTTGGTTCGGTGATCTATTTTCATATATATTTTTCTACAATGTCATTCTTACTTGAGGAGACAATATTAAAGAATAAATCCTGAAAAATAATTGTTTAATATATATAGCATGTGTACATATTCCGATAATATAGTCACTACGGATCCCTAGAGGAACGAAACCGGAAGTGACATATGCGTTCCAAAGCCCACATGTTTTATATTAGTACAATAAACTGATACAACCCAAAACCAAAATGAACATTCATTAAAGTAATTAAACTTTCTATTATCAAAAGAATATAATTACAAAAAATTATTCTAAAATATAAAAATTAAAACTAAAATGTTTGTTTGTTAATAAAGTTAGTTGAAAAAAATATGCGTTCCAAATAGAGGAAATGCGTTTCAAAGACTCCGTCGGGTCCGACTTCAAATTCTAACGTAATAAGAGGAAGTTGGCACACCGGCATTGGACATGAAATTGCTATCATACTATCAATGACCAAAAATATTCAAACAAATAAATGAAAACAAATATATCGCATATGTATGTCACAAACATAAATAAACTTCAGACCGTTATCATATACCCAAAAATTAAGTATACTGTCATCAAAATACAAAATCCCATGTATAAAAACGAAGCTAGCAATGTCTATTAATAAACTTATACTTCTAAGTGTAGTGAGTTACTATATTAGGGTGTTATAATATTGTGTGAAAGTGTATTATTCAGTGACCCTAAATATATTAAAAATTACTAACATGTAGTGGACAAACTGAATGTGATAATAATCTATTGATATCTGTATTAACCTGTATTCATATATGTGATAATGATCTCTATATTAACCTTTATTATGATGAAATAAAATAAGATGAGTACTTCATATCTAGTTTTATTACAGTGGTGGTTACTAAACTAAACTAATATAGTCTATGCTAACCTATACTATAATAATATAAAGTGTTGAAAATCAATGTGAACATCTTATGTGATATCACTAAAGACTTGAATAAAAATGTCCTAAAATAAAAGAGTGAAAATAAACTTAGTGTTCAATGAGAACTACATAAATAAATATTTCGTGTCTACAAAATAATTACTTAATGTGAAAAAAAAACAAAAAAAAACAAAAAAAAAAAAATATATATATTTATTTATTTTAATAATGTGTCACCACGCAACATCGCATGCTTCATTTAATCCCTTGGGTATCATTGTACCAAGTCTAAAAATCCAATATGACTCCCTCATAACCAATTTTTGGAGAGAATCCTGACCGGCTTCAACCCTCACATGTTCTATAGGAAGAACACGTAAAAGATTTGGGTCTTGGTTATGATATCTTAAAAAGTGCCTTGAAACACTATGTAGTAGATGACCTCTACGAATATTGTACCTATGTTGAATAATTCTAGCCTTAAAGCTTTGTGTAGTTCTTCCTACATACTGTAGATTACAGGGACATTTCAAAAGATATATAATATGTTTGGTGTTACAGTCTAAGTAATTTTGAATTCTGAAAACTTCTTCTGTAACTACAGAGGCAAAGGTTAAAGACTTGTCCAGCATTAGGGTACAAGTAAAGCACCTCTGAGCTCTACATTTATAAGCTCCCTTTTCATTAAGTAGTTTCTCGCCATTTTTATCAAAACCATCATTTAACTTAAGTTGACCCCATATATTTGTTGAACTATTAGTTGTTGAATTTGTTGGACTTTTGATAGTTAGATTGGTTTTACAAACTGTTGGAGCTAAGATATTTTTAAGTGTTTTAGCTCTTCTAAAGGTGACCTTAGGTCTACATGGAATGCAATTGTTCAACAAAGGATCCTCTTTCAGGATGTTCCAATGTTTAGATAATATTGTTCTAACTTGTTTACCCTTAGAACTATAATTGGTTATAAAGTTAGGAAATATCTGTCTATTGTCCTGAGAAGACAGAGCTGAACCACCTCTCTTGATATTAACTGTAGAATCGTCAACATTCTTATCATTAACACAATAATTCTTAGCTTTAATGAAATAATCTTCTATCAGCTGATTAGGATAACCATTTTCTTTAAACCTTTGTTTCAGAAAAAGGGATTGTTGTTCAAAATCCTTTATGTCTGTACAGTTTCTTTTTATCCTTCTAAATTGTCCATAGGGCACATTATTAAGCCAAGGTTTATAATGACAGCTATTATACTCCAAATAACTGTTGGCATCTACCTCTTTAAAATGGGTACGTGTCTGTACAATATTATCAACCCTACCAATAAGTTCTAAATCTAAAAAATGGATACAATTTGGGTCAAAAGTGCTCGTGAAAGAAATATCCCAAAGGTTATCATTCATGTATGTTACAAAATCAGCTATCAGATCGGGATCACCCTTCCAAACAATTAAAATATCGTCTATATATCTGCGATAGAGCACCAAGTTCGCGCCGAACGGACAATTGTGATAGATCTTAATATCCTCAAGATAACCTAAAAAAAGGTTAGCATAGCTCGGCGCGAACTTGGTGCCCATTGCATTACCCTTAATCTGCAAGAAAAAATCATTCCCAAATGCAAAATAATTGTGAGTAAGAATAAATTCAATAGCACCAAGTAAAAAATTGACCTGCTTCGATGGCATAAGTAAATCTTTGTCTAAAAAATACTTGGTAGCTTTCAAACCTCCATCATGTGGAATATTAGAATAAAGAGCTGTAACATCCAAAGAAAGCCAAAAATAATCATTATGCCACATACAATCTTTCAATGTGGTTAATAGATGATTTGTATCTCTCAGATAAGAACGCAGACCAACAACAATCCTTTGAAGATGGAAATCAATGTACTCTGACAAATTGCTTGTAAGCGAATCAATCCCTGAGATGATAGGTCTACCGGGTGGACAATCCAAATTTTTATGAATTTTGGGAAGATGATAATATAGTGCAATCCTAGGGCTTTTGGGAATAATAAAAATTACAGGTATCATCTGTAACATGATATAATTTTAAAAAAAAAAACAGTATCCCACCAATTTCTACATTCATTTTTCATGGTGGAAAAATGGCCCTGTCAGAGGACAGGGAGGGAAATTTAAATGAGGATTATGGCTGCTGTGTTTTCTTTTGTTTGTACTGACTAGTTGGTTTGATAAAGCGGTTTAGGCCGCGAAACGTTACTTTACTGTCCATACAATTGGTCTTTTATATATATATTTTATATATCTTATTTTAATAAACTTTATACATTTTGGAAGACATTCAGCAGCCTCTATCCTTTTTCCCTGGATTTTTTACTGGAATAACAGCTTCAGAGAATAAGAAGATACCTGAGTGAGAACAGGTTGATATTCCTCTCATGCGTATATAGCTGGTTTAGATGTATGTCTATTTCCAGCCTTCATCTTTGTGAGTATATCCTCTTTTGGATTTTAAACCAATTTTGGTATTGAACGATCTCAGGCACAATTGGGCTCCCTCTTTCTCTTTCTTTTTTCCTTCTCCATGAGCTTCCTTTGGATGATGGTGAGGTGCGGCCCTTGATAACAATCCTGTATTGCTGTTGACCATTTGGGACGGTCTTGAGATCCCTATCGCCTATATACTTGGGGAACACATAAGTGTTACTCCAAGCATTATTTTTGTGAGTATACATCTATTAAGTGTTCCTTATTAAGACATCTTTACATATTACACTAGGAGCGCCTCCTTCTGTGTGCTTTTTTACAGCCCCCAAGGAGATACCATATGTTGCCCTCTTTCCAGAAATATATTCTATTAGAGATGTATTTTGTGTTTAGGGATGTAAACCAAAGCAATTAAGACCTAGGCAGAGAAAATGTTCAGACTGAAAGCTGTAATGCAGACCTTGTAATATAGGCCCTGTATTTGTCCAAGAAACGCACACAAAAAACCTATACATACTTGGCAGTCAGTATTTAAGAAGGAGCTGAATACATTTAATGGTAATTCTCTATAATTACACAATGACCCCAAAAAAAATCTTCTGCAGAAAATTAAAATCAATGACATACCTAGGCAGTCCTATTTCAAAAAATATCTTGATTCGTGATTGTAATTGTGTTTTTGTATTGCCATTTAAGATCCAAGCCCAGCAGACCAATCTCTGAAAATATCCAATTTATAAATTGGACTCACTGTAAATCCAATTTACAAATCAGATAATTTCAGAGATAATCCAGTCAATAAAAAGGGGGGGGGGTAAACATTTTTTTAGGTATACATGTGAAAGGAGGAAAATGAAACAAGAAATAGTTAGACTGGAATATATGTAAATGAAAATAAAGGGCTAGCTGACTGTTTCAATAAATATTTCTGTTCAGTTTTTACAGAGGAAGATGAAGAGAAGGGACCTCTTAGAAAAAAGAAATAGCAAGACGTGGGAAGCATGCACGTTTACAGACAAAGAAGTTCTACTTCATCTCTCTAATGTGACAACAAAATCGATGGGACCAGATGGGATACACACAAAGTTATTAAAAGAACTTAAAACCTTTAACAGAATTATTGAATCAGTCACTATCAACATGAGTAGGTCCAGAAGATTGGATGGTAGCAAATGTAGTACCGCTTCACAAAAAGGTAGCAGGGAAGAGTTTAGTAACTACAGACCAGTACGTCTTAGGTCAGTAGTGGGAAAATTAATGGAAACTATGTTAAAGGAAAGAATTGTTAAAGGGATAGTAATGGTTAATTTTTAGTTGATTTAATATTGTAGACATTAAAAAAAGATTAACATCGATGTAAGTCTTATCTCTCAAACCTTTGTGGTTTGAGAGATATAACTTGCTAAAATTACCTTTTCCTGGTTGTTTTACTCAAGTCTGCCATCTAGCTGACAGCTGCAGATTCCAGTCATTTTACCAGACAGAGGCTCTTCAGCAGAGCTGAAATCACGCTATTTAGAAATAAATACTTCACTGGAATGGTCTACAAAGTGTGCTTGCAAGCCAGGCACACTTTGTAGACCATTCCAAATTAAGTATTTATTATTATATAGGCGCTGCTGAAGAGCCGCATCTGGTCAAGTGACCAGAATCCGCTTCTAACAGCTTTACAGCTCGTCAGGCAGAAAGGGGAGGGACCAGAGAACTTTATTTTCCTATATCTCTCAAACCATAACGGTTTGAGAGATGCAAATAAGTGCAAGTACTCTTTTTTTAATTGTATATACCATATAGTTAATAATTTTTTTCTGACATTACTATCCCTTTAAATATCTTAATTTAAATGGCTTGCAAGATCCCAAACAGGAGGAGTTTACAGCAGGGATATCTTGTCAAACTAACCTCATAGTTTTTTTTTTTGTTTTTTTTTGACTGGGTAACTAAAATGATAGTCTAAGGGGGAGTAGTATAGTTTGTCTAGATTTCAGTAAAGTGTTTGACACTGTCCCTTATAGAAGACCCATTAATAAATTGCAGTGTTTGGGTCTGGATGTAAAAATAGTTAAATGGATAATGCACTGGCTGAGCGACAGGAGACAGAAGTTGGTAGTCAATGGAGAATATTCGAACAAAGGAAGTGTTACAAGTGGGGTACCTCAGGGATCTGTACTGGGGCCCATTCTTTTTAATATTTTTATTTGTAGGCAACAGGGTAGACATTCCTGAGGGAATAAGCCAAATGACAAATGATTTAAGTAAATTAGAAGAATGGACAAGAGTGTGGCAGCTGCAGTTTAATGTTGATAAATGTAAAATAATGCACTTGGGATGTAAAAATCCAAATGAAAAGTATAGTATTAAGGGTACTGTGCTGTCAGAGACAACAGAGGAAATGGATTTGGGAGTACTTATTTCTAATGATTTAAAGTGTTAGTAATGTCCCAAAAAAATTTGTAATAGCTTTGTAGAGGCTAAAAAAAGAATCTCATTGCCACAAACTCCATCTCTCAAAGCTCTATGGTTTGAGAGATATTCTCAATCAAAGTTCCCCCTTTCCCTCCCCTTCTCCTGATGTCAGTGTCTAGCTGACAGCAGGAGATCCCAGTCCGGGGATCAGCCGGCGGCTCTGCATAAGAGCTGAAATCCTGTTATTAGAAAAGAATTACTTCATTGGAAAGGTCTATAAAGCGTGCCTGGTTTGCAAGCACACTTTGTAGACCGTTCCCATGAAGTAGTTCTTTTCTAATAATGGGATTTCGGCTCTGCTGAAGAGCCTCATCTTGTCAGCCGAAATGTATCTCCTTCTGTCAGCTTTAAAGCTGACATCAAGAGAAGGGGAGGGAACGGGGAACTTTGATTACCAATATCTCTCAAACCATAGTGGTTTGAGAGATGGAGTTTGTGGAAATGCGATTCATTTTTTTAGCCTCTTCAAATATATTAAAAATGTTTTGGGGACATTACTAACACTTTAAAGGTAGACAGGCAAAGTAACAAAGAGATGGAGAATGAAAGCAGGGTGCTGGGTTGTATAGCTAGGGGCATTAGTAACAGAAAAAGGGAAGTGGTCATGCCACTCTACAGATCTCTGTTTAGACCTCACCTAGAGTATTGTGTACAGTACTGGAGACCCCATCTCCAGAAAGATATAGATAATCTAGAGAAAATTCAGAGAAGGGCTACTAAAATGGTGACTGGTTTACAGGAAAAGAAATATCAGGATAGACTAAAGGATCTAAACATGTATAGCTTGGAGGAGAGAAGAGAAAGAGGGGATATGAAAGAAACATTCAAATACATTAAGGGATTCAACAAAGTACAGGAGGGAAGTACATTTAAAGGAATAAAAATGTTAGGACAAGAGGCCATAGTATAAAACTAGAGCGACAAAGGTTTAGACAAAATATAAAAAAGTTTGTCTTCACTGAGAGGGTAGTAGATAAGCGGAACATCCTACCAGCAGAAGTGGTAGAAGTTAATACAATGGCAGAATTTAAGCATTCATGGGATGGGCATACGGGTGTCCTGAACATAAGAAAAGACCAAGGACCAAATCAGGTTTGAGGTTTTTACAGTAGAACAATGGGCAAACTAAATGGGCTGAATAGTTCTTATCTGCTGTTTCTAAATATAGCAGTTTAACATCTTACTGCAAATTTACATAAAAATGTATGTTAAAATCTGCCTTTAAAACATACATATTCAAAACTATTTATATTAAAGCAAATGGCTAGCAGAACATCTAAACAGGTATTCATATCTAAAATTAATCTAACTTATTGTGACACATCCACTTTAAGGTAGAAACCTGCATTCTTGCATCTCAAGTTTCATTTACCTTCAAGCCATCCAGATCCAGAACATTCAATGCCGTCCTACTGTCTGCAAATGTCACAATCATTTTCCCTCCAATTAATCTAAAAATTGAACAGGACATATAAAACATTACCAATGGTGATTCTTTACTCAAATAGCTGAGCACAAAAAAGAGAGTCATCCATAAAAACTGGAGAAAATACATTTTTGATTAAAACAAAGGCAGGAAATTTTAAACAAAAATACACTTAGTCTTAGGGTGAAATTCTCCATTAACATATCAATATATCCTCTTCTTTATTTTTATTCTCTGTAATAAAAATAACTGTGTTAACCAGATTTGCTTGGAAAGCAAGTATAAAGTGTTACAACATTATCTTTAAACTACTGCAATTTGTTCCAGGAAGGTAGCTCATCATCAAACACACTTGCTACACTGATTAAATATTAGGGTGACCACATTTCCATTCTTCCATTCCGGGACATGTGGTCACCCTAGTCCTGTGGCTGAGGTTCCTGTTGGCGCTGACCATCTTTCTGAGGCTGACGCAGAGTAAGAGTTCCCTGCTGTCTCACACGCTCCATCCCAGCTGTCTCGCACGCACCAGTCCAGCCAGCCAATTAAATGTATTTGCTATATTGTCTTTACTGGCTGGCTCAGCCAGTCAGGACCATATAGCAAATACATTTCATTGGCTGGCTGGACTAGTGTGTGTTGCTCCATTCCGGGACTGTTTGTTGTCCCGGTGGGGGTTGACCCAGGAGGCGGGACACAGACCCCCAATAAGGGACAGTCCCAGGCATTCCGGCACGTGTGGTCACCCTATTAAATACAAGTGTATGCTTGTAATACTACCTGTGCCACGTGCTACATTAGAAAGGTAACGGGAGATTAGGGAGTTAAATACGTGGATAAAGACTTGGTGTAAGCAGGAGGGGTTTGGGTTCCTAGAGCACTGGGCAGTCTTTTCCCTTGGGGACAATCTTTATAGTAGTGATGGACTGCACCTTAGTGGAAGGGGGGCCACGGTGCTGGGTGATAGGATGGTTAGAGGGCTGGAGGAGACTTTAAACTAGAAAGGGAAGGGAGGGAGAGCAAACACAAGCTGGGGAAGGTAGTATAATTGAGGAAATGGGATTAGAGAAGGGGCATGGGGGTGGAGAGGGGGAATGGGCTAGTTCATCTAATAGGGAGTTGCCATTGTTACAGCCTGATAAAAGACAAATACATTTGACAAAGAACGAAATCTTTAGGAATGACAAAAAGATAAAATGTATGCATGCAAATGCTCGCAGTCTGGCTGGTAAGATGGGGGAACTAAAAATGATTGCAGTACATGAGCAGTATGATCTGATTGGAGTGTCTGAAACCTGGTTAGATGATACTTATGACTTGGCAGTCAGTCTAGAAGGTTATTCACTTTTTAGGAGGGACAGGGTTAATAAAAGGGGAGGAGGGGTATGCCTATATGTAAAGCAGGCCTTAAATCATAGTTTAAGGGAATATATAAATGAGGGGTCCAATGAAACGGTAGAGGCCTTGTGGGTTGAAATACACACTCACACTCACAAGCTCAAGTGTGTTCTGGAGTAATTTGAATTGAACAGTTGGACATCCCAGCATTGGAAAAAGTGTTTTTTGTGTTGACATTCTAACCTGCAGTAAGAAGGTTAAAGGGTTAAAGTTTAAAAGGTTGTGTTTTTCTCTGGGAGTGTGTGTAATTAATTAATTAAGGGTGGGGTTTGTGAACAATCCCCTGTGTAGGCCTGTATAAATCTAGGTACAGGACTCACAGAGCTTGCTCACAAATAGAGTGTGCTCTTCACTAAGTGCTCTGAAATAAGTGTACAGTTTGTGAAACACAGGAGTTAGTGAAACAGAGGAGGTAGTGCAACACAGGTAAATTAATTGCTTACATTTTTAGGAACTCACACTTGCACCATACAAGATGAGCAAGTTTGGAGATCTCACTCAGTGCACATCATGCCATATGTATGCATGCTTGGAACAGCAGTTCCAGGGTCCATACCGCTGTAGCAAATGTGAGCAAGTGGCCCTTCTAGAAGCTCAGATTGGAGCTCTAGAGGGTCATATTGCAACATTGAGAGACATTGACAACCTTGAGAGGAGTCTCTTGCTAACGGAGCAGAGTCTAGCTGGGTCACCTAGCAAAGAGGGAGGAGATCAGCTAGAAGGGAACCAGGCACATAGCTGGGTGACAGTTAGAAGTGGTTGCAGTGGGGGAGGGAAGAGGAAGAGGGCAGCCAGTCCTGAGTTTTTCCATCCAAACAAATTTGCTCATTTAAGTGAAGATGTTGGGAAGGCAAACCCAGAGGTGGAATTGCTGGAGAGGACTGTTCTCCCTAACAGCCGGGAGAACAGCTCCTCTAGCACAGAGGGGATCCAGAGGGAAGTGAAGCCTAGGCAGGTTGTGGTGGTAGGGGACTCTATTATTAGGAGAACAGATAGGGTAATCTGTGGCTCTGATCGCAGCAATCGAATGGTTTGCTGTCTCCCGGGTGCCCGGGTTCGGCATGTTGCAGACAGGGTGGACAGATTATTGGGAGGGGCTGGAGAGGATCCAGCTGTCTTGGTGCATATTGGTACCAATGACAAAGTTAGAGGAAGGTGGAGAGTCCTAAAAGGTAATTTTAGGGATTTAGGCAGTAAGATTAGGAACAGGACCTCCAAGGTAGTATTCTCAGAGATACTACCTGTGCCATGCGCTACGCCAGAGAGACAGCGGGAGATTAGGGAGCTCAATGCATGGCTGAAGTCTTGGTGTAAGAAGGAGGGCTTTGGGTTTTTAGAGCACTGGGCTGATTTTGCTTTGGGGTACAATCTCTATAGCAGGGATGGATTGCACCTGAATGCAAGAGGGTCTCAAGTGCTTGGGGAGAGGATTACCAGACGGTTGGAGGAGATTTTAAACTAGGAAGGGGGGGGGAGGGGCCAATAAATACTGGGATAGATAGTATAGAAAGGGAAGGCGATGTAGTTAATAACCAGGTGGGAGGATCTGGGGGCAGGGTTAGTACAGATGATAGGGAGAAGACTATAAGCCACAACAAAATTAAATCACAAATGGAACACAGCAGTGGCATAAATTGTATGCTTGCAAATGCCAGAAGTTTAACTGGTAAAATAGGGGAACTGGAGCTGGTAGCTGAAATTGAAAACTATGACTTGATAGGCATAACAGAAACATGGTGGGATGACACACATGATTGGGCAATCAATTTAGAGGGCTACATGTTATTTAGAAAAGATAGGTCAAGCAAAAGAGGTGGTGGGGTCTGTCTGTATATCAAACCAGCATTATTGCCTCAATTGCGGGAAGATATATGTGAGGACAGTAGTGAACATGTGGAATCCCTGTGGGTTGAAATAGTCACTGGGGATAAAACTGCCCAGAAAATATTAGTGGGTATTTGTTATAAACCACCAAACATTGGTGACCTTGAAGAAACACAGCTATTAATGCAAATAGAAAAGGCTTCCCAAATAGGGAGAACTATAATTATGGGGGATTTTAATTATCCAGAAATAGACTGGAAAAATGGAATAGCTAACTCTGCTAAAAGCAGCAAGTTTCTGAACTTGTTGAATGACAATTTTTTGTCACAACTAGTGCAGACCTCAACCAGAGGGAATGCATGTCTGGATTTGGTAATAACTGACCATGAAGAACTTATCTCTAACATCCAAGTAAGGGAGCACTTGGGGAATAGTGACCATAACATGGTATCGTTTGAGATTAATTCAAAAAAACAAGTTGATACGAGTTCCACCAAAACACTGAATTTTAAAAAGGCCAACTTTAGCAGGTTTAATTCATCCCTTGGTCTCGTTGACTGGGATAAAATATTTTCAGGAAAAAACACAGAAGGTAAGTGGAATGCCTTCAAAATAATATTGCAAAAATACACATATAAATTTATCCCTGTTGGAAACAAATACAAAAGAAGCAAATTGAAACCAATGTGGCTAACCAGTAAAGTAATTCATGAAATAAATAACAAGAAAGCGGCATTTAAACATTACAAAGCTGAGGGATCAGCAGAGGCATTTGCAGAATACAAAAATGTCAACAAAACCTGTAAAAAGGCTATTAAATTAGCTAGACTGGAGAATGAAAAAAATATTGCTAAGGAGAGCAAAAGCAACCCAAAAAAATTCTTTAAATACATTAATGGCAAAAAATTAAAGTCTGATAATGTTGGGTCCTTGTTAGCTGAAACGGGTGAGATGGTCAAAGGGGACAGAGAGAAGGCAGATATTTTAAATAATTTCTTTTCTTCTGTTTTTACCAAGGACCACCCATTGGACAAGAATCTGCAAACTACTTTTACAGAACAGGCACAGCAAGCATGGGACTGGCTAACACAAGAAAAAGTGTTAAAACAATTGAATGGTGTCAAGGTAGACAAGGCTCCGGGGCCAGATGGTATACACCCACGGGTACTTAGGGAGCTAGGCCAGACCCTGGCCAGACCGATATATCTGATTTTCAGGGATTCTTTTATTTCTGGTATGGTGCCCATGGATTGGCGTAAAGCAGATGTGGTGCCCATATTTAAAAAGGGATCAAAGTCCCAGCCAGGAAATTACAGACCCGTAAGCTTGACATCTGTGGTAGGGAAGCTGTTTGAAAGGTTGCTAAGGGAATATATTCAAGAATTCTGCTGGAACAGGAATATCATTAGCAATAGCCAACATGGCTTTGTGAAAGATAGGTCTTGTCAAACAAACTTGATCGCATTTTATGAAAAAGTAAGTAATAATATAGATGAGGGAGAGGCGGTTGACGTGATCTATTTAGACTTTGCCAAGGCATTTGATACGGTTCCACACAAGAGGTTACTGTACAAATTGAATGAAATAGGACTAGGGCAAAATGTTTGTGAGTGGATTGGAAATTGGCTGAAAGATAGAATGCAAAGAGTGGTAGTAAATGGCAAGTTCTCCAGTTGGATAAACGTGATAAGTGGAGTGCCTCAGGGATCTGTCCTGGGTCCTCTTCTTTTTAATTTGTTTATTAATGACCTCCCAGAGGGCATAGGAAGCCATGTATCAGTGTTTGCCGATGACACAAAATTAAGTAAGGTAATAAAGTCTGAACTGGATGTGTCTTCATTACAAGAGGACTTGGACAAATTGAGTAACTGGGCAGGCAAATGGCAAATGAGATTCAATATAGACAAGTGTAAAGTTATGCATTTTGGGTATAATAATAAAAATGCAACATATAGTTTAAATGGTGTTTCTCTGGGGAAATCTACTAATGAAAAGGATTTAGGAGTAATGGTAGACAATAGACTTTGCTGTAGCATGCAGTGCCAGCTGGCAGCTGCAAAGGCCAATAAGATATTGGCATGTATTAAAAGGGGTATTGACTCAAGGGAGGAAGATATAATTATGCCTCTTTACAGGTCCATGGTAAGACCCCACCTAGAATATGCTGTTCAATTCTGGGCGCCCTTTCTGAAGAAGGACATTATGGAACTAGAGAGAGTGCAGAGGAGGGCTACAAAACTAGTAAGGGGAATGGAAAGTTTTAGTTATGAAGAGAGGCTAGAAAAGTTAAACTTGTACACACTAGAGAAACGGCGTCTTAGAGGGGATATGATAACACTATATAAATATGTTCAAGGCCCATATAAAGGGCTTTCAAAAGACCTGTTCATTAACAGAACAGTACACAGGACAAGGGGCCACCCGCTTAGACTTGAGGAAAGGAGATTTAGTCTACAACAGCGGAAGGGTTTCTTTACAGTAAGGACAATAAAGGTATGGAATGCACTTCCGGAGGAGGTGGTGCTATCAAATACATTAGATGCCTTTAAAAGGGGCCTGGATACTTATTTAAAAGAGCATAATATAGAGGGCTATGCACGTTAGTATTGGGATTAATATTTAGTTAGGGCTTGTTGATCCAGGGAGAAATCTGATTGCCATTTGGAGTCGGATGCCTTCTTTTGGGTCAGTGATGGTAAACAGGAATAGGAAAAGGGTTGAACTGGATGGACGCAAGTCTTTTTTCAACCTAAATTACTATGTAACTATGTAACTATGTAACTATGTAACACTGGGGGCACACATAATAAAAAGATGTTGGTGGGGATTAGCTGCAAGCCACCGAATGTTGGATATCCATTGGGATGTAATTTCCAAAGATAAAAATGCACAAGAATCATGCTCTTGGGCAAATATACACGTCAATATATACCATTGGGAAATAAGCACAAGAGAAGTAAAGCAAAACCAATGTGGCTTAATTATGTGGTTAGCAGGGGGGTGAGAAATAAAAAGCAGGCTTTTAAAATTTTTAAGTCAAACGGGTCAAATGCATCATTTAAAAAATATAAAGAATGTAATAAAATCTGCAAACAAGCAATTAAGCTAACTAAAATAGAAAATGAGAGAAACATTGCAAATGAGAGCAAGAAAAACCCTAAACAATTCTACAAGTATATTAATAACAAAAAAGTTAAGGTTGATATTGGTCCTTTTAGGACTGAGACAGGTGAATTGATTAGTGAGGATAAAGCTATGGCTGACACCCTAAATACGTTCTTTGCTTCAGTATATACAAAGGAAGCAGCAATGACAAGCTATGGGCAAACAGACAAAACCACAGAATTTCCTCCAACATCTACATGGCTTACTGAGGACAAGTTCCAAAAGAGACTGGAAAGGGTTAAAGTGAATAAAGCACCTGGACCGGACAGTATACACCCAAGGGTACTGAAGGAACTTAGTTCAGTAATAGCAAAATCATTATACTTAATATTTATTGATTCACTTTCATCAGGCATAGTGCCCTGTGATTGGAGGAAAGCTGATGTAGTTCCATTGTTTAGAAAGGGAGCAAGATCCAAACCAGGAAATTATAGACCTGTGAGCTTGACTTCCATAGTGGGTAAGATACTAGAAGGGTTATTAACTGACAGTATTCACAACTATGGTTAAGACAAAAAATATCATTAGTAGGAATCAGCATGGTTTCATGAAGAACAGATCATATCAGACTAATTTACTTGCATTTTATGAAAGAGTGAGCAGTAATTTGGACAGGGGAATTGCTGTTGATGTAGTATACTTGGATTTTGCAAAAGCCTTGGATACAGTGCCTCACGACAGGTTACTGCATAAATTAAAGGCTTCGGTTTGGGCAATGTTATCTGTACATGGATTGAGAACTGGTTAAATGATAGATGGCAGAGATGGAACTTTTTCAAATTGGTCTAGGGTCATAAGTGGGGTGCTGCAAGGTTCAGTCCTGGGACCAATGCTTTTTAATTTGTTTATTAATGATCTAGAAGTGGGAATTGAAAGTAGCATCTCAATCTTTGCTGATGACACTAAGCTATGTAAGGAAATACATACAGAATTCAATGTTTTTTCCCTATAGAAGGATTTAGATAAACTAAGTGAATGGGCAGAAAATTGGCAGATGTCATTTAATGTAGATAAATGTAAGGTTATGCATTTGGGCTGTAGAAACAAACTTGCTGCATATACTCTAAATGGGAAACAACTTGGGAAATCCTCATTAGAGAAAGATTTAGGAGTACTTATAGACAATAGACCACAGCAGTGTGCAGAGTCAAGAGCAAAAAGAGTACTAGCCTGCATAAAAAGAGGTGTAGAAGCAAGGGATGCTAATATTATCCTACGTCTGCATAAAACCTTGGTTAGGCCTCATCTAAAATATGGAGTACAGTTTTGGGCGCCTGTTCTAAAAAAAGACATTACTGAACTGGAAAAGGTGCAGAGACGTGCAACAGAACTGATATAGGGATTGGAAGATCTGAGTTACAAAGAGAGACTAGCTAAACTGGGTTTGTTTACATTAGAGAAGAGACGTCTAAGGGGTGATATGATTACCATTTACAAATACATTCAAGGTCAATACAAAGAACTATCCAATGAATTATTTATGCAAAGAGCTGAGCTAAGAACAAGAGGTCATCCATTAAGACTTGAGGAAAGGCCCTTTCAACTAAAACAAAGGCAGGGATTCTTTTCAGTAAGGGCAGTAAGGCTATGGAATTCTTTGCCTCGGGATGTTGTGCTTGCATATAATAAAACTGCATTCAAAAAAGCAATGGATGCCTATCTAGCACAGAACAATATTGACAATCATGACAGATGGCTTGAAAGCAAATAGGATATTGATCTGGGGAACTATTTGACTACCAATTGGAGTCAGGAAGGAATAATCCCCCCACCCCACACACACACACTTGGGACTAGATCGGAACTGGCTCCAGAGGGCTTCTTTTTGCCTTCCTCTGGATCAACAGGGGTGTTTTTGGCATGGGCTGGACTTGATGGACGCATATTACTATGAATACTTTAGATAGATATATTACATTAAACTATTAGAGAGAAAGTGGACAGATCTTTATTATTCCTTAACCCCTTAAGGAATGGCCGCACATGCATGTGGCAGGCACTTAAGGACCACAGAACTTTTTTAATTTTATTTGCAGATCCTATGCAGGGCTCCCCGAAAAGCGTGCAGCCGAGCTGGGGGCCCTGAAATCCATGAAGGTCCTGGCACATGATACGTCCTTATGGCTTGTCAACCCATGATGTGCCAGAACCGTCATGGGTCCTTAAAGTGTTAGTAATGTCTAAAAATAATTTTAATAAATTTTTAGAGGGTAAAAAAATAATCAGATTGCCACAACCCCCATCTCTCAAACCGCTATGGTTTGAGAGATATTCCCTCCCCTTTTCTTTACAGCTGACATCAGGAGATCCATGGCGGCCGACACGATGAAGCTCTTCAGCAGAGCTGATATCCCGTTACTGCAAACAAAATACTTCATTGAAAGGTCGACAAAGTGTGCTTGCAAACCAGGCACACTTTGTAGACCTTTACAATTAAGTAATTAGTATGCAATAACTGGATTTCAGCTCTGCTGCACAGCTGCTGGCTGATTCCCGAACTGGGATCTCCTGCTGTCAACTAGATGCTGACGTCAGGAGAAGGGGAGGGAAGGGAGAACTTTGATTCTGAATATCTCTCAAATCTCAAAGGTTTGAGAGATGGGGTTTGTGGCAGTCTGATCATTTTTTTACCTTCTACAAATTTATTATGAATTATTTTTAGATATTACTAACACTTTAAGGGATAGTAATGCCTACCATGAAGTAGATCTAAAGTAGTCTTCTCTTTTGTAAACATAACACTTTGCACTATGTTTAATAACTTGCTTTTCTCTAGTTCAAGAGATAGTCAATGTAAAAAGATCCACCTCCTGCCCCTACTGGCCGCATCACTCTTCCTCTAACTGCAGTCCGGATGGAAAACGGCAAGCGGCAAACTTCAGTAAGCAAAGGAAAATTCTGCCCCCTTTCGTCAAGGTGGACAGGATTTTCCTTATACTTACTGACTTAAGTTTGTCCCTAGCTGAATCCGTCCGGTCCTTCTATGCATTTTGTTAATTGATAAAAAAAATTATTAACATGTCTATTTTTGAAAGCATTCTTACTTTACAGTATTTTTCACATCTATCTAACACTTTTGCACATTACTTTATATGTTAGCAGTATGTTTTTTAAATGTACAAACATATATTTTTATAACTTATGGTTGAAATACACAGTGCATAGAACCTTTTTATTGAGAACATATTATATTTGATTTCAAATTACCAGTTACAATGTACAATGTATAATTAACAAATGGAATGAAACATTATCAAAATCTCCTTTATATAGCTGTTAGATAAAATGTAAACATCCTCTGCTTGAGAAAGCACTTGTTGAAAGACGTTGCTTGACAACATTATATTTGTGGCCCTAATCTTTATTATCCATTACCCTTACTGGATGCACTTTATTTAAGTTTTTTTTTATCTTTACTGATTTTGTTAGTGTTATTTTAATAAGATACATATATTCTTGTATAATTACTTACCCTATTAGCTAAATGTGTATATATTTGTTATATGTATGTAGTATATAGCCTACTCCTTTTGTGTATTTAGGATTAGTTTAATAGATCTGATTACTTATTCTATAAAGTATTTGTAGTGGCAAAAGTAGTAATATATTTTATTACTATTTAGAGTTGTTTTTTATTGGGGAGGGTTCAGAGCTTTATGTATATGTTTTTGATTTTTTGGAGCTGGAAGTGAGGTTGAGTTTATTCTGAGCAAAGGCTGTAGAGCTCTCACAATCCCAAAACTATTACACAATAATATAGCCTTTGCTTACATTAACTTCTTTTTGGATGTTATAATCCAAGTGTGTACTAGTTCAGTGCTGCCACATATTTTCAAACCTATTCCTTGAGTTTCTAGCTGTATGTTTAAAGCAGGTGTAGAGTTGTTTTTGCAGTTCCCTGACTAATGCTTTTAAGAAGATTCCTGCAGTAGCATAAATCTCTAATCCTTCCCCTCTCTAGCTTGCAGGGCCAACAGCCAGAAAAGTTTTAGGACATGATTGATTCTCTCAAACCAAGATATGAGGCATAATGGAATGTTGGTTGTCCAAATGGCTAAGATACACACAAGAGCAATTAGTATAATTATACTGAATATTTTATGATTGAGTGAATTGGTGGTGCAGATGTGGTGTACATACGCAGTAAAAATGAGGGATCATTTATGGAAAGCGTGGTCTTAGACATATTGCCTATATATAAATTGGGATACTTTAGTAAGTGAATATCTCTGGGCATTTCCACATTAAGTGAATTAAACTATTGGGTTCCTCGCATTTATGGCAATTTAAAAAGGAAGGTAGAACAATAAAAGGAAAAGTGTAGTCCCTATGTAATAATTTGTATATTATAATACATGACGCTAAAACAAGACCACGTTTTTGGTTTCCAAAACTCTCTAAGATTTAATTTATTGTGGTGTGAAGGAAGTCAGCAAGCCACACATATAAGCCCCCTTCCCTTTTCCAAGTTCAAGTGGGATGGAAGGCAAAAGTACCAAGTTTTTTGGTTTGGGAGTTTTAAAAGTAGAAACAAAAGTTGTATTTGCACACCTAAGGTCTCAATAGAAGTTCAGCAAGTTTATGTGATTTAAAAAGTTTTTTCATGTTTATTATAATCTTTAAAATAAGAACATCCACAAAAAAGCAGGACACACAGAACAGAGGTGCTATGTGCCTCCACACACCATCTATTGAAGCCTTCGGTGTGCAACTACAACTTTTGTTTCTATCTATGAAGAAAGCTGGTCGAGGGAGAACCGTGGTAGCTTTGGCATTATTTGATGTTATAGCACTGTTCTATTTTTTTTTATTTGTTTTAAAAGTAGGACTCAAAAGTGTTTTGGTTAAGTTGCAATGTAATGCATTTAAGGATTTTGGTTACGTATAGTTTGTAGGTATAAGAGAAGATAGGCCTGATGGGATATGAAAATTATATATATCACATGGAAGGAATATGCTTTTCAGTTGCAGGGTCAACTAGATGACCCACTGTCTCAAAACTTTTAGTATCCCATTAGACAAATCTAGGGTCAGTACACCCATATTGAAAATATGGGTTACCACAGAAAGACAGAAATAATGAGGCATATTTCACTTGGAAGAAAATGTGTCTGGAAGACTGCCATGCCTTTATCATGTTAAAGATAAGGGGATCTGAATGGCAGCATTTGGGTATCTTAGAAACACTGGTGTGTAACAGATAACATAGGTTGATGTGTGCTACAAATTGTTCATCCCTTTACCAGTTAGTGAAGACATTAAACCACAATGTCAGTTTTTGGCTGTTCATAGTAGGCAAGTGAGATTGTATAATCAAAGATCTGGGAGCCCAAAGACACAATTGGTCAAAGAGCTGATGTAATTTAATAGTTCCAAATAATACATGGAAGTTCTTGTGAACTAAGTCTATGTCTTGTTTAGTAAGGAACAATGGAAGGGTCTGTTAAATTATATAAGAAATGGGGGAACATGACCATTATAATTATATCAATCTTTCCTATAAATGAGATGGGAAGTTTTGACCAAATTGCAAAGTCTTTAGTCATTTTGTTAAGTTTTACAAATATGTTTGCCATGGTAAATCTTGTATAAATCTTTCCACTCATGACGGAAACATCAAAACAGTTCAAACCTCAGAGACAGAAAAGAGAGAAAACTAAAAAAACTAATTTCTCATCACCAGTCTAAAGACTTCATCTCTCTAGACCCTATGGTTGACTTTCCAAAATGCTTATGCTCAGTTTGAGCCAGATTTCTTTCAACAAATTGGTATCTGAAGTAAAACCACAAAATGACAGAATGGAAATAATGAGGGGAGGCCTGTGAAACTAATATAATTGGAGACTAGTAGAATAAAAGTGATACTTTACTGGCTAGCCAAGTAACTTTGGAATGCAAGCTTTCAAGAAAACTTAGGTCTTGTCATCTGCCATGTTTAGAATGAAGGCTGAATGCAAAATACATGACAGGTTATAATATTTATGCAAATTCCTTGTATATTTAAATTCCAAAGGAGGTGAAACACTTATCAACAGTATCTGTGTATGTTATCCTTTAGACTCCATTAGAAGCTTCTCTTTGTGCCTGGAGTGGTACAAGATTTATTTCCCTTTTGAGGTGTGTGAAGAAACTCCTGAGAAGTAAGAAGTACTGTCTTATCCATGGAGGTTTGAAAGACAGAGCATGAAGCTCAGCCACCCTCCGAACAGAGACAACTGCCACTAGAAAAGACATCTTCAAAGTCAGCTGACGCAAAGAGAAAGAAGCTAGAAGCTCAAAAGGGGGCTTCTGAAGATCACACAAGATTAGGTCCCATAGAGGTGTGGGATGCCAAAAGGAGGATAAATCTTTACGTCTGGGATGATAGCAATCTGTCTCTGAAAAAGAACAGAGAGGGCTGAGATCTGAACCTTGAGGGAACTCAAGCTAAGACCCTTGTTGACTCCATCCTGGAGAAAAGAAAACACCATTGGAAGGTCGAAGGCCTGTGGGGACATGTTCTTGTCCACACACCACCTGTGAAAAATGGACCAGCTCTATGATGTGCCTTAGAAGGGACTGGCTTCTGTACCTGGATCATGGTAGAGATAACATCAGCAGAGAATCCCTAAAGCACCAGAATGGAGGACTCAGGAGTCATACCATCAAAGCCAATCTCTCCACATGCTCGTACCACAAGGGACCCTGAAGTAACATATCCGTTCTGGGTGTCAGCCAAAGTGGATCCCAAATGGACAGACTGACCAGATACCAAACGGGCAGACTGATTAGGTCCACAAACCACTCTCTCCTGGGCTTGAATGAAATGATCAGAATGATCAGCTCCATGTCCATTCTGATCTTCTGGATCACCCTGGGAATGGGAGGAATTGAGGGAAAGCAATGCATTCCGTACCCCTCTGGCACTCAAAGGGTTAAAGAAAAAGGATCCACAATGACTGCCAAAGCAGATTATGGGGTTCAGGTCAGCCTCTGTATAAGAATAAGCTCAGAATGGGACATAAAGTAGACCAGGGCACTGAAAGGGTTACTTATCAATCGTCTGTTCACTCTACCATAACAA
This sequence comes from Rhinophrynus dorsalis, assembly GCA_037306005.1. Taxonomy (NCBI): domain Eukaryota; kingdom Metazoa; phylum Chordata; class Amphibia; order Anura; family Rhinophrynidae; genus Rhinophrynus; species Rhinophrynus dorsalis. The sequence goes on along the minus strand of CM074720.1, from coordinate 193,026,285 downwards.
GAGGGCTGAATCACAGAGAGATTCAGTCATGAGGAACAGACTTGTCAAAAAACCAACTTCCACATGGCAATAAAGGCCACAAAGCACCAGTGAACTTGGAAATCCAACTGCAGGGAAGCCCAGTGATGGTCACCTGCTTAATAGGGGACTATACAGCCCCATAGGTAAGGAAAAAAAATAATAAAAATGAACAGAATGGTCTCAAACTGCTTTGCAGGACACATGAATTATGGGAATGGTAGGGGGGTTGAGCTGGAGGAGGGTGTCTCCAACCCAAAACCATGTTTTTTGTGCAGGTAGTCATTCTGAGATACAAGCCTAAATTTGAGTTTGCTTATGGTAAGACTTGGAGTAAATCACTGTTACAAATCTGGGCCTGTGGCTCTAATCCTGTCCTAGCTGACTCCAGTATCTGCAGCATTTGCCAATCTACACTCCAGTAAATAATGGATATACACTATCCATCTATTAGTGTGTCTTATTCTGTTTTTCTTATTCTAGCAGAACATTAATTTTGAATTCCTCTATTTACATCATCTTTTCATTTTTTTGTGTATTCTATACATTTTTATCCTGTATATTTTATTGTTTTTCAAGTTAAATATGCTCTTACATGTTTATTTTCCAGTGCAAAAATATATATACAACAGCACAGAGAAATAAAGGATTTCTCTGAAAATACAGACCTTTAATAAATATTTGCTCCCATAGTGCCCTGTGATTGGAGGAAAGTTGATGTAGAACCATTGTTCAAAAAGGGGGCAAGATTCAAAAGTATAGACTTACATAGTGGGTAAGATATTAGAAGGGTTACTAACTGACAGTATTCAGAACTATGTGAAGACCAACAATATTATTAGTAGGAGTCAGCATGGTTTTATAAAGAATAGATCATGTCAGACTAATTTATTTGCATTTTAAAGGGTAAGTAGTAATTTGGACAAGGGAATTGCTGTTGATGTAGATAATTTGGATTTTGCAAAAGCCTTTGATACAGTGCCTCACAATCAGTTACTGCATAAATTAAAAGGCTTTGGTTTGGAAGGCAATATCAGTACATGGATTAAGAACTGGTTAAATGATAGATGGCTGAGAGTTGTTGTAAATGTTGGTCTAAAGTTGCAACTGGGGTGTCACTAGTTCAGTCTTGGGCCCAATGCTTTTGAATTTCAGTGGGAACTGAAAGTGGTCTCTCAATTTTTTAAATAATTCTTTATTGAGGTAAAGAAAAAGCAATACAGCAAACAAAGAAAGTCAACATGATCCATTCACAACATGAAATCATCTCTAGAGCGTACATCATCGTATTATACAATTTTAGACAAAGATCATGAACCTCATTAAGTAATCAGTGTTTTAAGGCACCTTGGAAATTGAAGGGTAGCCCCAAGTATGCTAACTATGGCAAGCCAATAAATGATTCGCTGAACCTCCAATATAAGAGTTAAGTAAGGAAGGTGAGTAGGAAAGGAGTTTAAATGGGATTCGCATTGCCAGATTCATGAAACCAACAAGCTTGTTTAGATTGAATGCCCCATAGGGGGGCAAACTCAGGAGAGGAAGAAGGTAATGAGCCATGAGAACAGGGAGAGAGAGGGAGAGGAGGCAGCAAGGAGGGGGGGAGAGGAAAGGGTATATTGGCACATATGTTCCAAATCCATGTAGCTGGTTAGGTTGCTGATAGCAAATAGCTTCCATGGCTGACAGATCAACAGAAACTCATCCCATTTCAGAGTAGCTAGTGCATACATTTTTTGCATGGAGTATGTAGAGCCAACCTGGGCAGACTACAAGCAAAGAGTGGGAGAGAGTCTGGGCTTCAGATGTAAAGGAATGAAGGTTTTGGCTGCATTATTAAGGTGGCAGTAGTAGTGATTCTGGGAGAATATATTCAAACAGCACCAATAGAGGGTATCACTAGGATGTCTCCAGTGTGTGAACTAATCTCCTGCTAAAAGGAAGTAATGTCTGGGCATACCCAGCAGATGTGAAAGAGGGACCTAAGATCAGAGGAGCATCACCAGCATGAGGATGTTGAAGGGTATATGGAGTATAGAACTTGGGGAGTGCGATACCAGCATGAAAAAAGTTTATAGTTGCATTTTTTGGTGGTGACACCCCATGAGGAAAGGAGAAGGCTTTTGATGATGGGCTAAGGGGAGGAAGATACCTAATTCTGCTTCCCAGTCCTGAAGGAATTGAGGACTGGATTCAGGGGTTTAAGAAATGAGAAACCTGTACCACCTGATTAAGTTGTGACTAAATTCCCAGGGGCTAGACAAGAGAGAATCAAAGTGAGAGGCTCAGGAAAGGGCATAACCACTACAAAGAAGCGAAGTAAGGAGTGTCTGACCTGTGAGAACTGCTAGAATTGGTCTGCTAAGAGGTTGAAGTCCCCAGCTAACTGTTCCAAAGAACGTATCCCTGTGTCTGTGATCAGGTCTCCAACCATACCAATTCGTAAGTGTCAAGCCAAACTTGAAGGGAGGTCCCCATCCTGGGGGAAGGCAGGGTTGAGGGCTAAGGGGGGACGTGGAGAAGGGTAGGGAGGAAGAAGAGAAAGTCAAGAGTTGTGTTTTGACCATAAGGAAAGAATGTGACTTAGAATGACATATTGTGAGCATGCTTCAGAAAAGGAACATGTGTCAAACCAGCAAAGACTACCCAGCACAATGGGGCATAGAGTTGATTGCAAGTGATCCATTATTTAGATAGTTGTAGTTTTGTAGTAGTTTAAGTGTTCCGGAACTCCTAAACCTCCAAGCAAATGGAGGAGTTGTAGATGGGCAAGTGAAAGTCTCTGTCTCCTGAATCTCCAGATGAAATTGATTTTGACCAGGTCCCAAAGATTCGGGGTTGGGATAACACCCAAATATTTGATGCCCTGGGAGGGCCATCAGAAGGGGTAGGAACAGTGAAGATTAGAAACTGTTTCAGAAGATAAATTGAGATTCAGGATTTCAGACTTACTAAAATTAACTTTAAAGCGGAAGTTTCAGATAATAGCCAGTCACCATGCATTCATTAAATGCATGGCGACTAGCTTGAAAATAGAGGTCTTACCGTAAAAAAAAAAAAAAACATGTGTCTAAAGTAATCCATCCCATTTCGGGACTGATGGGCAGGTTAGTGCGGTCTGTGCACCTGTGCAGTCAGTACTTTCTGGTGACCATATGGTGCAAAGTAGTCTACTCTATGGAGACCGGGACTGACGGTGCATGCGAAGACAAGATGTCTGCACTCTAGCCTTAGTTCCGGTCTCCAAACGGGACGGATTCCTTTAGATACACGTACTTTTTTATGGTAAGACATCTATTTTCAAGCTAGTCACCATGCATTTAATGAACGCATGGCTACTTGCTATTATCTGAAAGTTCTGCTTTAAAATGAGAAAGGTAGCTCTCAGTCTTTGCTGATGACACTAAGATGCCAACTTTAGCAGGTTTAATTCATCCCTTGGTCTCGTTGACTGGGATAAAGTATTTTCAGGAAAAAACACAGAAGGTAAGTGGAATGCCTTCAAAATAACATTGCAAAAATACACATATAAATTTATCCCTGTTGGAAACAAATACAAAAGAAGCAAATTGAAACCAATGTGGCTAACCAGTAAAGTAATTCATGAAATAAATAACAAGAAAGCGGCATTTAAACATTACAAAGCTGAGGGATCAGCAGAGGCATTTGCAGAATACAAAAATGTCAACAAAACCTGTTAAAATTCTATTAAATTAGCTAGACTGGAGAATGAAAAAAATATTGCTAAGGAGAGCAAAAGCAACCCAAAAAAATTATTTAAATACATTAATGGCAAAAAATTAAAGTCTGATAATGTTGGGTCCTTGTTAGCTGAAACGGGTGAGATGGTCAAAGGGGACAGAGAGAAGGCAGATATTTTAAATAATTTCTTTTCTTCTGTTTTTACCAAGGAAGACCCATTGGACAAGAATCTGCAAACTACTTTTACAGAACAGTCACAGCAAGCATGGGACTGGCTAACACAAGAAAAAGTGTTAAGACAATTGAATGGTGTCAAGGTATACAAAGCTCCGGGGCCAGATGGTATACACCCACGGGTACTTAAAGAGCTAAGCCAGACCCTGGCCAGACCGATATATCTGATTTTCAGGGATTCTTTTATTTCTGGTATGGTGCCCATGGATTGGCGTAAAGCAGATGTGGTGCCCATATTTAAAAAGGGATCAAAGTCCCAGCCAGGAAATTACAGACCTGTAAGCTTGACATCTGTGGGAGGGAAGCTGTTTGAAAGGTTGCTAAGGGAATATATTCAAGAATTCTGCTGGAACAGGAATATCATTAGCAATAGCCAACATGGCTTTGTGAAAGATAGGTCTTGTCAAAAGAACTTGATTGCATTTTATGAAAAAGTAAGTAATAATATAGATGAGGGAGCGGCGGTTGACGTGATCTATTTAGACTTTGCCAAGGCATTTGATACAGTTCCACACAAGAGGTTACTGTACAAATTGAATGAAATAGGACTAGGGGAAAATGTTTGTGTGTGGATTGGAAATTGGCTGAAAGATAGAATGCAAAGAGTGGTAGTAAATGGCAAGTTCTCCAGTTGGATAAACGTGATAAGTGGAGTGCCTCAGGGATCTGTCCTGGGTCCTCTTCTTTTTAATTTGTTTATTAATGACCTCCCAGAGGCCATAGGAAGCCATGTATCAGTGTTTGCCGATGACACAAAATTAAGTAAGGTAATAAAGTCTGAACTGGATGTGTCTTCATTACAAGAGGACTTGGACAAATTGAGTAACTGGGCAGGCAAATGGCAAATGAGATTCAATATAGACAAGTGTAAAGTTATGCATTTTGGGTATAATAATAAAAGTGCAACATATAGTTTAAATGGTGTTTCTCTGGGGAAATCTACTAATGAAAAGGATTTAGGAGTAATGGTAGACAATAGACTTTGCAGTAGCATGCAGTGCCAGCTGGCAGCTGCAAAGGCCAATAAGATATTGGCATGTATTAAAAGGGGTATTGACTCAAGGGAGGAAGATATAATTATGCCTCTTTACAGGTCCATGGTAAGACCCCACCTAGAATATGCTGTTCAATTCTGGGTGCCCTTTCTGAAGAAGGACATTATGGAACTAGAGAGAGTGCAGAGGAGGGCTACAAAACTAGTAAGGGGAATGGAAAGTTTTAGTTATGAAGAGAGGCTAGAAAAGTTAAACTTGTACACACTAGAGAAACGGCGTCTTAGAGGGGATATGATAACACTGTATAAATATGTTCAAGGCCCATATAAAGGGCTTTCAAAAGACCTGTTCATTAACAGAACAGTACACAGGACAAGGGGCCACCTGCTTAGACTTGAGGAAAGGAGATTTAGTCTACAACAGCGGAAGGGTTTCTTTACAGTAAGGACAATAAAGGTATGGAATGCGCTTCCGGAGGAGGTGGTGCTATCAAATACATTAGATGCCTTTAAAAGGGGCCTGGATACTTATTTAAAAGAGCATAATATAGAGGGCTATGCACGTTAGTATTGGGATTAATATTTAGTTAGGGCTTGTTGATCCAGGGAGAAATCTGATTGCCATTTGGAGTCAGATGCCTTCTTTTGGGTCAGCGATGGTAAACAGGAATAGGAAAAGGGTTGAACTGGATGGACGCAAGTCTTTTTTCAACCTAAATTACTATGTAACTATGTAACTATGTGTAAAGAAATACATACAGAGCTGGATGTTTGTTCTCTGCAGAAGAACTTAGATAAACTGAGAAAATCAGCAGAAAAGTGGAAGAAGACATTTAATGCAGATACTTTTAAGGCTATGTATTTGTGCTGTAGAAACAAACATGCTACGTATACATCAAATGGGAAACAACTTGGGGAATCCTCATTAGAGAAGGATTTAGGAGTACTGATAGATGATATACTTCACAGTGGCACGCAGAGTCAGTCAGATGATGTAACAGAAAATAGGGTACTATCCTGAATAAAACATGGGATAAACGCACGGGATGCAAATATCATTCTCCCTCTATATAAATCCTTGATAAGGCCTCATCTAGAATATGGGGCACAGTTTTGGGCACCAGTTCTTAAAAAAAGACATCAATGAACTGGAAAAAGTGCAGAGAAATGCAACAAAACTTGAGAATCTGAGTTATAAAGATAGACTAGCCAAATGGGGTTGTTTACATTCGAGAAGAGACATCAAAGGGGTGATACGATTACCATTTACAAATATATTCAAGGTCAATAAAAAGACTGGAGGACAGACGCTTTTGACTAAAACAAAGGCAGGGATTTTTTACAGTAAGGGCGGTAAAGCTATGGAATTATTTGCCTCAGGATGCTGTGCTTGTGAATACTGTAGCTGCTTTCAGGAAGTAATGGCTAGCTACCTAGCACAGAATAATATTCGGAATTATGACAGCTGGCTTCAAAGCAGATAGCTTGTTGATGCAGGGAACTATCTAACTGCCATTTGGAATCAGAATGGATTTTTTTTTACCCGCTTGGGGCTTAACTGGAAATTACTTCAATTAGTATTTTTCCCTTCCCCTGGCTCAAAAGAGGTAATTTGGTATGGGCTGGACTTGATTAACACATTTTTTTTTAGCCTCATCAACTATGTTACTATTTAAGACCCAGGTACTTCTTAAACACTATTTTATATTCAGCTGGGACACACCGATTACCAGAAACATTCTTTAAAACGTACAGGATTTGCAAGCAATCTTCAGCAATCTATTGAGTATGTACTTTTCTTATAATTAAATTTCCTTTAAAAGAAGAAAAATTACCTTATCTTTTACATTAAAGTGAAACACTGATTCAAATAGACACTGATTGCGTGTTTTTTATGGTAACTGGTCTGATACAATGCTTTTCATTTTTCTATAGGCTATGGTTAAATATTATTGGTAATTAACTATTATTAGATATTTCATTTCTCATACCGGGTTTTATTGAGGTGCCGGTCAGCACTATTATTTTACACATCCAAATATGGTGTCAGAGAAATGCCTTGAGCATGGATGTATGCAGCCAGGGCTTCAATAACCTTCATGAAGATCCTGGGAGGCAAAGCCAGGCCAAAAGGCAGAGTGGTGAACTGCACTGCAAGCAAAAGTAAAATGCAGGAAGCATTGATTATCTGGGTGAATTTGGATGTGCAGACAGGCATCCAGAAACACCCTTGAGCACAGAGCTCAAAGATTCCATCTTGAAGCACATTGCAACCATGTATTGATTGAGACATTTCAGATACAGAATAGGCTGGCAGACGCCGTTCTTTTTAGAAACCACAAAAATGTTGGAATAAAAACTGGATAACCACTCTTGGGCTGGTACAGGCACCAGAACCTGCTTGTCTAAAGTGGATGGCTCCTGTAAGATGTGCTCGTTCTGGGTCCTGCTGATCGTTAGACTAAAACATTTCATGTGCCTTCCTCCTTATCACTTCTATGTGGTACCCTTCCGATAACACCCGCAAACCCTGCTGGTCCATCACGGAGGATGCCCAGGCATCTCAAAAAGGAGGAGATGACCCCTTACAGGAAATGATGGACCAGGATTCCGTGAGTCATGCATAGGTTGGTTTGTCACATTTAGACTTTGTAGAAGATTTCTTGTTCTGCCAAGGCTGTCTGGGCTTTGTGGCAGTGTTTGCTTGGGATACCTTGGGTATCTGCACTCTTTGCACCCCAAAACGGCAGGAGGAATTAAATCCACATTCTTTCCTTGTCAGAAAGGACCATTTTGTGGAAATTTGAGGCAAATGGTACTTTTTTCCCAGTAGTGTCACTTCAGTTCAGGACCAAATTAAGTTCTTACCAGAAATGGCAAGGAATTCAATGACTTCTTGGAAGATTGGTCTGCAGACTAAATATTGGCCCACAAGATGTGGGGTGCAACAACAGAGAAAGCTGAGGATTTGCCTTAGAACTTAGCCACCTCAAAGACAGCTTCAGTAATATAGACATTAGCTTCCATATAGATTAGCATGATAAGCAGGTGTTCTCCAGGAGCATCAGAACGCATTGCATCAGAAAACTGCTTTCTCCACATAGCAATAGCACTCGGCCCACAAGGAGGCAAAAATAGGCCTCAGTGCTGCTCCAGTAGCTGCAAAGTTCACTTTAAGCAGGAAATCAAGATGCTTATCAGCCTGGTCCTTCAGACCAGCAGTATCTGCAAGAGGAAGGGTTGTGGTTTTGGACACAAGTGACTGCTGGGGAAGAAGACCATGGTGCGAGTGCCTCTGCCTTGAAAGGATAAAGCTGACAGACACATTTGTTAAAGAAAAGTCTCTTATCGTCTCTTACCTGGGGTCTTCCAAGAATCTGATGAAGGGCATTACTGGGGGAAAAGAGAGGGGAGTCTTTCTTATCCCTCTGGTAAATATCTAGAGATGCAGACCCTCCATCAGAAGCCTCAGAGACCTGAAGAGTCTTCTAACACCTCTCTGATGAGCCCTTTAACTGCGGGGAAAGGGTTAAGGTTTATATGTATCTCCAAAGAGAAGGAAGCATCCATATTATCATCCTCTTCTGAATCACATTTCTACTCAGAAGATGCCCTAAGTAACATGAGAATGCACCCTAAAGACCGGTTCAACCTGCTTAATGGTGAGTAAGAGTTTATCAGAATGGAGAACACCTGTAAACAAAAGATGGAATAGCTACCATACAGGACATCAGGGTTTTAACCCAAGCAGACTCTTGGTCAGTGCTGGATGTACCCGGGGGAGTAGCAGAGGCCTCAGAACACGAGGAACATAAAGAGCCAGAACATTCTCTTGGAAGCCCAGCATGTCATGAGGAACAGTGAGTGAGAGGATAAGTGAAGCTCCTAAAGCTTTAGTTTTGGATTCCTCCATATGCCTCTTAGGGTTACACATCCCCAAGAGACAGTATCTAAAACTAGTTAAAAGTTTCCGCAGTTAAAGGCAAAGCTCACAGAAAGACCCATCTAGAACACAAAGGGTTATACTGGAGAGGAGTGCAGAAGAGTCAGCCTCTGTGTAGATTAAGTAAGGGATAAGTAAGGTGGCCACCAGAAAGGGCACCAGTCAGTCAGAGAAAAGCCCAGGATTATGGGTATTACAGTCTTCTCTGTTATTAGTTCCCTACCACTGCATGGCTCCCCAGCTACGGGTCACAACACACTCGTTGGATATTCACAAACTAGATCATAATCAGAGAAGAAGAAAGTGCCATATCTGACCCTTCCAGAAAGAAGGGTTGTAAACATGTCCCAAAGAAAAATAGCTGTACACAAACCCAAAACGTATGGAAAGAGTTAAAACTGAAAACAGCTGCAGCCTACTGTGGCACAAGAGGGAGATAGAGGAAAACTCAGAATGGGACATACAACGGACAATGGCACTCAAAGGGTTACACACCACTCTTCTGTCTTCAAGCTCCCATCTGAAAAGGGGCAGAATCACTACGAGACTCAGCCATGAGGAACAGAATTTCCATTGCACCTCCATCTTCTTGGACACAGAGAGTATAAATCTGGTGTTCAGGGAGTTATGCTGGAGGGAGAGGAGGGAGTATCCACTCCACACTGTCTTTTCGAAGTGCCCTGCCCTGTGTGCTGGCAAACCCACCCAGAGGCAGCAGTAAGGAGGACTTATTCAAATCTCCTCTATACTGCTGTTCCTATTGGTCCAACCATAGGGAAGAGATTTTGACAGAAGTGCCCCCTGGCCACTCCTATCAAAACCTCTGCAAGGAATGCAAGGGCTACAATGACCACGCACACACAATGCACACACTGCTACATGCATAATGCTACATGCAACCTGCACAACGCCACACACACAACGCTATTCGCAAAATACTGCAAGCAAAACACTAAAAACTACACACAGTACGCAGAATATTATTCATGCAATGATATACGCAAAATGCTACTCTCAATATGCACGCTATATACACAACACTATACACCAAATGCTATACGGCAAAAGCTATACTTACAACACAGAACAATATACGTAATATGCCAAATGCTATATACCAAATGATATAAGCAATATGGCAAATGCAAAGAGCTATACACCACATGCTATACACAAAACTCCATACGTCAAACTGCATATGACAGGCACAAAATGTAATATGCTACAAGACAAATGTTATACGACAGACCCTAATTGCCAAAAGCAATACACTATACTCTATATGCCAAAAGCAATCTGCCAAAAGCTATAAGAACAATGCAATGCGTCAAACACTATACACAATACTCCAAAAGCAAACTGCCCTACACCTAACGCTATACACCATATGCCAAATGTTATAAGCAATATGCAAAGTGATATACACCAAACAAGGGTGCTAAATGCAGTCCGCCATAAGCGATACACCAAACTCTATACACAAATAGTTATATGCTGTAAATCAAACGCAACATGCTGTACACTAAATGCTATACGCAATATTCCAAATGCAATATGCCAAACGCTATATACAAGATGATGTAGCCAAACACTATATGCAATAGGAAAAATGCTATACTCAGTTGGCAAAACTCAAATATTGTCATAGTAGTGGCGGCTGCCGTGCAGACCGCTAACTTACCTAGTCCCTCTGCGCATCTGGCAGATTGCCTCTGTGTCTCTGTGTGTGTGTGTGTGTGTGTGTGTGTGTCTCTGCTGTTCCCGGCAGCTCAGCCGCAGCCCCTTCCGGCAGGTCCCACGCTGTGTCTTGGCGTGCGTACAGATTCAACGTGTGTCAAATTTAAAGAGACAGGCACCTGTTTGGGGACTCCTCCTCTTCCTGGCCATTCTGCTCTTAAACTTCCTGGACGCCACTCTCAGTTGCCCTTTCATGGTGTTCAGTGAAGTTTTCTTGAGTTTGTCTGATTATTCTGTTCTGGTGCCAACCTTGGATTGTCTGACTACCCGCTCTGTGTATGACCTCGGTTTGTCTGACAAATCCTTCTGGTGTGGACCTGCGGCTCTGATAGACTATTCTCTCCGTGTATGATCTTGGCCTGGCTGACTATCCGCATTGGTGCTGACCTGGCTCTGTCTGACTAACAGTTCTGCTGCCAACCTTGGATTGTCCGACTACCCGCTTGTGCATGACCCCGGCTTGTCTGACTATTCCCTCTGGTGTGGACCTGTGGCTCTGGTAGACTACCCTCTCTGTGTATGACCTTTGGCCTGGCTAGCTTTCTGTTCTGGTCTAGTGCAGGTGCGTTACGTATCGAACTTCCCTTTTCCTGCCTGTCTGATCATCCACCTTGGTACACCTGGGATAGTCAGCTGCGAACCCAGCATACAAACGCTCCAGTGGAGACTTGGAGGGTATCTCGGTGGCTCTGGCAGACTTCCTTTACTGCAGCGTTCAGGTGCGGACCTGTAGGGCAGTTCCTACCTCTGGTACTTTGCCTGTTCAGGTGCGGACCTGTAGTTACCTCTGATACTTTGCCTGTGCAGGTGCAGACCTGATTTGGCTTTGTTCTAATTACTAGGGACTCAGTTCGTTTTCTGAGAAGAACCTTCCTTCCGGACATCTGCCTATTGTGTATTGCTCTTGTAAACCATTATCCTTTACGTATTCTCAATAAAGATTGTGTTACCTATTGTACTGGTCTTTAAGTAATAGGAAAAACACTATACACAATATGCACAATGCTATTAGGCAATTTTCTATACACAAAAACTATATGCAATACACACAAAACACACGAGCTCAATCTAGTTCACACATGCTGACATGCTCTCGCTCACACATGCACTCACTCAAGCATGCTGTTACTCAAAAAACACAAACACACATGCAGTGGCGTAACTATAGGGGTCGCACCTGCGACCAGCCCTGTACACTCCAGGGGCCCGGCCAACCCCTGCGACCCCTCTACCTGGCGTCCTCAATCTCCGACATCATCTCCCAGCGGTCTGCATTACTAAAAGTACCTCGTGGGAGCTCCAGGTAGGAAGTAGGAGATGGGGGCATTGTGGACCATGAGGGGCACTGTGGTCGAGGGGACTCTTGGCACTTCTTGCACCAGGGCCAGGAGGCTTCTAGTTACGCCTCTGCACACATGTTCACATGCACATTAATTGATGGAGAGTTGTGTAACAGTATTTTGCAATCCATTTCACACCTTTTTGGAGCTGAAAGGGCTAAGCACTGATAATTTAACAGCACTCATTGTTTTATTAACCACATGGGAAATGCAGTGGCAAAACTGTATATAAGAGGAAAAACCCTATTTTTTTTAACAGAAACAATATTTTTAATTAGGGGTCTGAATAAGGCATGCATGTAGTTAAAACGATACATAGTTGGTTCAGCGCTTATAAAAATAACTGACATTTTCACAACCAAAAATATGTTTGATATATAGTGCATGAAATTAGCAAAATATGTATTTTTTATTTTTGTAATTATAATCATAGCTGTCACACAATGTAAAATTTACTTCATGTGAGGCACCAAGCAAAATGTTGAAAAAGTTCCTGACCTCCTTGGTGAACAAAATTGCCCAAACCGCCGGCAGTCAAAGGGTTACTATCAAGTATGAAGCATGTGCTTCATTTATCACAATCTGCTACACTCTGTTTTGCAGCTCATCAAGAAATTTCTCTTGTCAAATAACAATCATCACCTATTCTATGACATAAATATATACATGCAGCTCATGTAATACTCACCTTACAAGCACAACTGTGCCAAAATTCTGAAATGTCCTTAAAAGTTCTGTACTTATGTCTTCTGGAAACTCTATTTTATCTTCAGGTATTGGTGAAAGTATATTAATTTCCACTGTAGCATCCAATGGGCCCTGCAACGAGGATATATCTTGGAAAACTCTCTCCCTGGAAATTACATCAACCTCCTGGACATTTACTTCCAAAATTGCCAGCACTGGTCTGCGGGTTAAACAAACACATTTCTTATCAGTTCTGAATATGTACAACATTTTGGTTAACTTAGGATTTATATTTTACTTTTCTTATAAAGAATAAATGAAGATACATACTACGCCAAAGTAGCAATTTGTGCTAAAAAGATGTGCTAAAGGGAAGGTCACACCTCCACACATTAGCTATTATTAAAGCACTAATGTGCTCTAATAGTAAACCTGTCTGACAGTCAGCAGTGCTGTCTTTTAGTAATTACTGAATTTTTACATGCTACTTCCTGGACATGGAGAAAGAGAAAATCCCTCACCTCCATTTCAAACTTCCACGGCAAAGGATACAGCCCCTGTAGCCTCATTGGTGTCTGTCTGGCAGGAGACCCCACCCAGTCACACACTTCACTCGAACAGAGTGATGGTGCAGACGAAATCAGCTCTTTTTTTCCCTTCTCCCCATCTTCCAAGTCCTCCCACAGTGCAGCATGTTGCCACTTAAGGCTGCTAAAGTAACCAAAGCCACCAAGACAAGATAACTGAAAAATTAAAAGCTTTAAAGATTTAGAATATACATAGTATTAAAGCACATTTTATGTAATTTTTCAGGGATGTTCCTTTAAGTCATTGTGTAGCTGCTTATTGTGCAGCACATTGAATTGGTTTGCTTGAGTGCTATGATTGTAAGGATTTTAAGAACATATAGCATCTGTAGTTGCTCTGCAATACTACTTGCCAAAAAATATCTATTTCCTGCAAGCATCTGACACCTCTTAGATAATTTACATCTCAAAAACTTATGGTGCAAAGAAGCAATGTATTGACTCAATGGAAGGTACATATAAATGACAGAAGGAGAATAACTCTGAAATGAAACAACTGCAGCTTATATAATAGAACTTACAAATGAGCTTAAATTAGACTATTAACCCCTTGGATGCTAGGAAATTTTCCAAACTGTGTAAATTGTTTGTTTCCGGATTGCTCCACTTTAATCGTTATACGTATGCCCAAAACTGTTTAATACCAGTATGTGGCTTCCTAAAAGTGTGACAGAAATGGATGATGGCTTACAAGTATAATTAAAGGAGCAATAATCACTGGATGGTGAGGTTGCCATAATTTTCTAAGATCAGTGTTTCCTAAAGTGCAAAATTCTTCTCATTATTCTTCAGCTCCTCTAGTGGGTGAAATTATCCTGTCCAAAAACTGACTTAACTGGTTCTGGTTATCTGGGTTTGTGGCCTTTCTTGACAGAGCTCTGCATTCACTCAGTCTGTTTATAACTTACAAACCGTGCCGTGCACATCTTCAAAATCAACTTCAGCACCTCCATACCAGTGGTGCCCCTCTCCTGGCTTGTCACCTACAAATTTGGTACTAACATTCCCTGGAAGTGTTTCTGTGATACCAAATTGCGAAGTACATATTCTGGAAAGGTTTCTGTTTATCAAATTCAAACAGGTTCTGCATGAAAGGTCTTGTTTTTCTTTAAAAGCTTTTTGGCCAAATGAGTAGCAATCTTTAACAATATTTGTACACTCTGTACTGATCGTGCTCTCATACCTCAGAATTTTTCAAATATGGCTTCTCTAAGACTAATTCTTTAAAGACAAAAGAAGTCCATTTTATCATTTCATCAAGATTGTAAATTTAGTATAATCCACAATCCCCTCCACTATCTGGTCATTAAGGAGTAAAGAAAACAACAGATCTTATCCATCACACATTTTGGTGGCCAACCAATAAACTTTATATTAAATTATTTGTGCACTCTTGTGATGTCTGTGCTCAGGTCATGAAGCCAAAACTCCACCTGAAGGTTTAAGCCTTCCTCTGGACATCCCCTCTCAGCTTGATTGGAGGTGTTCATATGACATCATTGTAGATTTACTACCTGCCAAGCATTTCTATACAATTCTTGTGGTTGTGAATAGGTTACCCAAAAATGGCTCATTTTATACCAACCATCAGTCTACCTTCTGACACTGAAACGGTAAACCGATTTTTTTCATCTTACTGAGAATGTGAATTCTGACTGGTGCTCACAATTTACATCCCACTTCTATAAAGCCTTCTGCCAGAAAACCCTACACTCTATGCAGAGATTTTCATCCTCAATCCAATGGATAGACTGAGTACACAAACCTCACTCACTTTCTGGGTCCAGCTCCCTCCATGGAAATAATTCACTTATAGCCATCAGATACATTGTTCTTCTTGCATAACTCCTTTCCTGCTAACTATTGATTATATACAAATCAGTTACATGGAACCTCCTCTGTTAACCTAGTTCATGTGGCTTCTGAATGTTGTGATTACTATCCACAGGCTTCTCTTTTATTCATAACACATTCTAGAGGTAAACAATCGTACAAGCCATATGCTGACCAATTACAAAGATCACCTCCTTCATACAAAGTGGGAGACAAAGTGTGGCTCTTCACCAGCAACCTTACACTCTCTTGTCCTTCAAATAAGCGGTGTCCCAAATACACTGGTCCTTTTTCTGTTGAGGCTGTCATTAATCCAGCTGCTGTCAAGTTTTGCCTTCCTGAAACTGTGTCATTACCTCTGACTTCTTAAAAACCCTGGATTGCCAACTCCTTTTCTCTTCATGTGCCTTCTTCTCCTGATCCTATACACATCAATGGGGCTGAAGAATTTGAGGTCTACAAAGTTGTGGTTACCCACTTATTCCAAAGTAAACTTGGACACCTTACAAACTGGAAGAGTATTGGGCACGTGGAGTGATCCTTGAAGCCAGCCACTAATATCCATGTCCTATCTTTCTTATACAAGGTTGCCATAGAGCGCAACCCAACAAATCGGCGGTTGGTCTCAGAGGTCGCCCCTTGAAAGGGTGGTACTGTCAGACCCTCAACCCCAAACTCTAGGTCCAACACAAACCTTCCTCATCATGTGCCTTCTCCTCCTGATCCTCTACACATCAATGAGGCTGAAGTATTTGAGGTCCACAAAGTTTTTGTTGCCCACTTACTCCAAAGTCAACTTGAATACCTTACAAACTGGAAGAGTATTGGGCATGAGGAGTGATCCTTGAAGCCGGTCACTAATATCCATGTCCTATCTTACTTAGTACAAGGTTTCCATAGAGCTCACCCCAACAAATCAGCTCTTGGTCACAGAGGCCGCGCCTTGAAAGGGTGGTACTGTCAGACCCTCATCCCCAGCTCTAGGTCCAGCACAAACCTTTCTGCCACGTGTCAGGTTCTCCTTGCCAGCTCCCATTTAGGCACACACCTGCTCATCATGCTCAGCCTCTTTCTGTCAGCTTGTTACATGCATAGGAATACTCACTCTTTATATCAATATGAGGTCCCTGCATTTGTATATATATATGTGCAACAATAGTTATGCTGATGCCACAGGAGTAGAAACTTGCTGTGTACCTTGAGACTTCCCCTCCTTTCTACTGAATGGTTTCCTTGGATTGACCTTCATTTACTGGACTTCTGATCTTCTCTGCCTGAACCTACCACAGCATACATACTTGACTTCTCAACATGTGCTGCCCATCTTGACCTTTGGCTTGACTCTGTTATTCAAATACATACTGCATGCCCTCCATTTCAGCCTGTCTAAAGATTGAGAATTTTCTTCAAGCTTGCTCCCTTTCTCCATGGATCTACAAGATACTGCATCACAAGTGTGAGCAACATACATAATAACTAAAAAGTAACATTGCCTCTTTTGGTTTAATATAATTGCCTAAAAAAGCAGTAACAAAAGTGATCACCATGGGAAAGAAAGCATAAGCAAAGGGGTAGCCAACAGAGCCATTGCCCCACATTATGACCCAATAAGGGGCAATGCTATATCTAGTCCAGGAGTGGGAAATCTGAGGTTTCCAACTGCTGTTGGACTATAATTCCAAACGCCAACTGAGCATGATGGGATTCAAGCAACGAGCTGGGCATTATGCGCTAAGTTTTATCTCCATTGCGATAAACTTAACTCAAATGTATTTGTTATTCTATGAAGTGTATGCAGTAACATACATCAACGGTGCAGCTTTGCTGGTTTCTCTCATTTGAGCATAAGTATCATTAGCACAGATAGATTTGTGACAATAAAGAATGTATTTCGTAATCCACTTGTGCTTATATTAGGATATCCTGAAAACATACATGTATCTCGTGGAGTGGAGTTGGGAAATACTGCACTAAGATCTCTCCAACTTGAAAAGGAGCCACCAAAGAATAACTAAGGAACTGGAGTTTCTTTCTCACCTGTATCTCACCTTAATATTTCTCCCCTCTGGGCCCCAAACGCCTCACACAGAATTCCTCTCAGGAAACTGTTCAACCATTTCAATCCAAACTGAATGAAAACTTATTTACCTAACAGTCAACTCCAGTGAGTTAAGAGTATAGTGCAGTGCTTCTCAACCAGAGTGCCCCTTCTATTCTATAAAGAATTTGACAAAAATATAAATGTTGAGTTTCAGTTGTATATTTATTGAAATTTCTATGCACGTTTGTTTTGTTATTGTAAGAAACCTAAATATAAGTATTTATGTATTTGTACCCTTCATTACTCATTGACAACTATAAGATGTTAGGGGCTCCCCTATGAATTCCAAACTATTTGTTAGGGGCACCATGATCAAAAGAAAGTTGAAGACCACTGGGATAGTGACTGAGGAAATGGACAGGAATAAGGCTTTGGAGGAAATAGAAAAAATATATCTGAGAGAAATTATCCTTCACAAGAAAATGAAAGGAATTAAATGACAGGAATTGTCAAAATATAAAAGCATTAAAGAGATTAATAAAACAATGATGTGCCAAACAATATTATGTGTATGGTGTGGTCTTCTTATGTTACCAACATAGGGAAGCATCCCTGTGGACCTCTGTATGTGGGTGAGGCCACCCAAGAATTTATGGATGCAATATCTGCTCATAAATGTACCATTAGGAATAAGAAGGTGGAATGCTGTTCCCAGTGCACTATGTGCAAGCTTAAAGGTATAATAATGTTCCATAATAAAAGCAGCTCTAATTGATCTTCATAGTATTTGGGACTTGGAGAGTGTTATTTAAATTCTGTCAGAGTTGTAGTTCAAGAGCAATTGAATGATAAAGTAGCCCCCTCCTGCCCCTTCTACTGATGTAACACTGCTCAGTTTAGAGCAGCAGGGAGTCTCGAGGTAGACTGCAGAAAGGGACAATCTTCAATTAAGATAAGGGAAAAAGCTGAAAACCTGTCAAGGGGTGCATGGATTTCATTGTTCTCACAGTAAGAATTTTGACCCTTGACGTGAGCTGTCTGGTCTATGGACTGGATTCCACATCTGAGGAGTGGGGGCTTACACTAGGTTAAAGGGGCGGGAGGGGGAAACTTTATCATTCAATTACTATTAAACTACAACGCTCACAATAATGAAATAACACTCTCTATGGCTCAAATACTATGAAGATTAATTGGGGCTGGTGTTTTTGTGAAACATTACTATCACTTTAAAACAAAATAGACAGTGGCAATAAACCAAGATGGGAGTGAATAAATGTAATTTGTTAATGACAAAGTGTTTGATGAAGGTTGCAAAGCAATTTAATATTTTGCAAGTTAAAATGTATTTATTTTTGGGTTAAGGGATTACAAAAAAAAACATTAGCACTGGTAATAGAATTGAGCCCCTGGCGAGAAAACTGGTTGAGCTTATAATCATTGGCAAAAACAATGTACATATTAAACAAAAGGCATAAGAAGCATAAGGTCTGTGTCAGAAATGGTGAACATGAGAAGTGGTTTTAGATGTAGATGGTGCGACTGATAATGGACTTTACTCCAATTATTGTTCTTTAATAGTTTATATTACTAAGCTGATTTTTGTTTAAAAAGAAAGGAATAAAATAAAAAGTACAAACCAGTACAGCATTGCAGTAAAGAAAAATATGGAAAAAGGAGAGAACAGATCATACATCATACATAAAATGAGAATGCTCTCCATGTTAATGTTCAGTTGTCATCAACATTTAGTCAAACTCCCTTAGTTAGCAGTGAGCAGTATGCAAAGCCGTGCAATGAAAGAGACAGCCAAGAAGGGAAAGGATAGAAGAAGAAAATTATAGAGAAGAGAAAAGAAAGAGGGAAAAGAGAAGGTATAGTATGCCACAAGGAGCCTTGGTGCCACCACCACTGGAGCGCAGAGCACCACAGATGCCTGCCGGTCCACCCCAAAGGCCACCATAAAGTATCTATTTCTGATGCTAAGCCAAATAAATAAATGCATGGGAACACCCCCCTCCACCCAACGAAACACAGCTCTATTCCATATAATGTCACGGAGCAGGATAATCCCTTAGTGCGCGTGCAAATTCCAGCCATGGGGACACATCTATAACACACCTGTTCTGAAGTAACATAAACGTGTGTCTGTTCCATAGCTGCAATCGTGCCATTCACCTAAAGTCGGGGGGAGGTGTCTTTCCAATGTAGTGGGATTAGTTGTTTTGCCGAGTTCTCAGAGGAGTCACAGCTGATTTTTCTTCAGGATCCATATTCAGACAGGGAGGAACAAAACCACCATAAGTGGAACATTGAGCCAGTGCTCAGCCCGCACCTCCAACAGAGCGACAAACATGAGGGAAGGAACCTTGCCAGACGTGTGTAGTACCACACAAGTTTAAAATTGGCTTCTTCAGCTTTGGTTTTGGTTGAGCTCAGCAGAAGGCATGTGATGGTTGTCTGCCACTTCATCAGAGGCCACTCGATGGAGAGCTCAGCTTGCCACTTAAGTATAAATGAAGGCTTAGTTCTGGGACATTCATAGAGCAGAAGTTTATTAAGTTTGGCTAGATGATGTTGGTGGTACACACCTGATCCTACATCTTGTTCAAAAGGGGTGAGATCTGTCTAGATCCTCCCCTTCTCCAGCATCCTCTGAATGACGTGTGACAGTTGTCTATATATCCAGGCACAAGATGGAGTAGATAATGGTTACTGCCTGGTCAGATATACAAATGTCCAGTGAAAGTTGACCCAACGTATGAATACCAAGCTCCTCCCAGATTTCAAAAGCACCAGGAGTCAGACCCGGGGAAAGGTAGGTGTGCTGTAAATGGAAACAAGAGGAGATGGGTAAGAGGTGCAGTGGTATTTCTCTACTACCCATCTCCAACATGTAAGAAGTCTCTTCAGAATGGGGTGTGAGAGAGCCAGAACCTTCTGTGATACAGTGGGTAACCACAGTACATTGCGCGGGCGTATCCCTGCCAGGTGTAGTTGGAAGGAGGTGATCCATTCTTTGAATGCGGGTAAGGAGCAGTCTAGAAGAACCATCATGGATATAGCATGGTACCATTTGCAAATATCCAGAAGCCCCAGTCCTCCCTTGTTCTTGGGTAGATATAGCCATGAGGAGGCTAGTCTCGGCTTTTTGTATAGCCATACAAAAGAACTGAGAAGAGACTGTAGTTGGTCAAGATATCTGGTAGGAAAGCTATAGGTAATTGTATTAAAAAATTATAATATTTGCTGTAGAACCATTTAATCCTACCAAACCATGACACAAAAGGCATGTGACCATCCCAGAATCTCAGTTTGTAGTTTTTGTAGTTTTCGTAGGAGGTGGGAAAATTAAGGAGAACCATATCCTCTATCCTCTGAGATAATAATATACCCAAATACTTGACAGAGGATGTGACCCAACTAAAGGGGAATTTCTTCTGTAATCATGAGAGGGTGGGATCGAGATATTGAGCACCACTGATTTGCAGAAGTTAATCTTAAAATTAAAGAGGCGGTCATAAAGATCAAGGGTTTCAATTAGGGTAGGGAGGGATGTGATCAGGTTGGTGACAAACACCAACTGACTGAAGAACAGGGTGTAGGGAGACCAGATATATCGGGATGCTGCGGGGTCATATTCAGTAGGGGTTCTAAGGCAATATGGGCAACAATGGACAATCTTGACGTGTACAGTGATGGATTCGGAAGGGGTCTGTCAAGAATCCGTTAATCTTTAACCAAGCTGAGGGTTCAGTGTAGAGATTCATGATACTGGTAATTGCCCTAGCCCCCAAGCCAAGGAAGGAAAGACGTTCTTCAAGATATATCCAATCCAGCCAAATCAAATGCTTTTTCAGGGTTAACTGAGACGAGAAGGGTCACAATATTTTTTTTTGTTACTGCCGTGTTAAACAGGAAGGCTTCTTTAATCATGTTATCCCTGGCTTCTGTCCCCTTAACAAACCTCCAACTGATTTGGATGAATATATTTGGTATCGTTGGAGTGAGTCTAGAGGCAATAAGCATAGCAAAAAGCTTCAGAGCAATGTTTAACAGGGAGACTGGACGGTAATTAGTGCACTCAGCTGGATCTTTGTCAGGCTTTGGGACCAGGGCAACGTGAGCCTGAAGAGAAGGATTTTGTGAGTCTCTATTTATACAGACCTGCCAGTTAGTCTCTAAGCTTTTTCAGTGCTGCAACATCTACTTGGGACAGTGTTTGTGTGTGTCTGATTTCATAAAGCTTTATGTTGGTAATTAGGTCGGAGATACAACAGCATAGCGACATATCTCTGAATGCACCCCCGATGACGCACTTGTGTGATTCCCATATAGTGGTAGGAGACACATCTGCAGTGGTGTTAAGGTCAAAATAAGATTTAAGGGCCATAGCAATCATCTCTTTAGACTCTTTGTCCTGGATAAGAAGGTCATTCAGCTTCCACACTCTGAGACCCCTGCTCATCACCATGAAGTCAACCCAAACTGGGCCATGGACCAACCAGGTAATGGGTTCAATGACCGCTGCCTTCAAGTTGTGGATCTGGAACTGTTACATAAACATGTTTTCAATCCTGGTATATTTATTATGTAGTGGGTAGAAGTAGGTATAGTCTCGGGTGATGGGTGAAAGCATCCTCCATGTGTCAATAAGATGGGATTCATCCAGGTGGGCTAAGCAGGTGGATAACGCAGACTGCGGGAAATGCGAGCGTCTAGTCAAACAATCCACTATGGGATCAAGCAGAATGTTGAAGTCTCCTCCCAGGGTCCTGCAACCCTCCTTAAAGCAGTTCATGAGTTTTAGGGTTCTGGCAAAGAAGGATACCTGTCGGGCATTCGGGAAGTAGACCGTGGCAAAGGTATACCACACAGAAGACCTTTAATGAACAGGAACCTACCGTCCAGGACTGTATATACATCCTTCAATTCCCACACCATGTCCTTGTGCATTAGGTTCAGACCCCCTGCATTAATTGTCAGAAGCCTGACTTTGGTAGTGTTGTTAGCCATAAAAAACATGATTACTCTGCTTCCCCCTGGGGAAGTGAGGAGTGGAGAAGGCTGCACATCAGAGTGTCAACCAAATATTGTGATGGACCCAGCGCTGCTGCCCCCACTCCAAGGCAGACCAGTACCCGCACAGCAGACCAGACCAAGAAAGAGGAGTAGAGATCAAATACAGGAAAGCTCCTGTTTCGAGAAAGAAAGAAACAGGACAGTGAAGAGACACATAAGTAGGTCAGGCATACGTGGGCAGATCAGCCCGATCGAGAAATGATCAGGGATCCACTGGATAAAATAAAAGTGGCTTAAAGATAAGCCAAAAGAGGAGTGGAAACAAAGTAAAGGCGCTAGCTCAAAGAGCCAGCCTCCCCAACATTGTAATGATCATGATTTATCTTTGGCAACTGAGCAAATCCAATGCATAAGATCATTGTCACAGATACTATTCAGCATTCTCTATTCTATCCCCAGATTCCTGCCCTATTATGCTATGAATTCAGAACGACTTCATCTCTCCCTTTCCTCCTGTCCATAAATCCTGTCTATCATCATTCCGCCACTTTCGACGCACCCCATTGGTTTGTCTGCCTTTATATACCTTGCCTGAACTCCAATAAAATGTACATTCTTCGATCCATATTGTATTCCTGAATTCCAGTTGTTTTGGTCAACTCCAGTGTATGACCCTTGGCTTACATCTGATTTTGCTGTTGATCTTCAATTGAATCCTGGTTCCTGACTCTGGCTTTGTGCAACTATCTGACTTGGCTGCCCGACCTTGGCTGTGTACGACTATCCAACCTCGGCTTTGTATGACTAGCTGACTTGGCTCTCAAACCCCAGCTGTGTACAACTATCCGAATTGGCTCTCAAACCCCAGCTGTGTACGACTATCCGACTTAGCTCTCCAACTTTGGCTGTGTACGGCTATCTGACTTGGCTCTCCGACCTCGGCTGTGTACGACTATCCAACTCCTGGTCTACTCTACATTCAGAGTACCTTTCTGGTTCTTCTTTTGTTGAAGTCCATCTTCTACACCAAGCATCTTCTCAGCAGTGTGGCCTATATCCATCCTGTTATCTGGCTTTGCAGCCAGCACTTTTAATGCCAGCTCAAGCCGGTTACTTCATGTTACTTGGTATCACCCAGTTCTTTCAATGATACAGCTGTCTTTGTACATTGGTACCAATCACAAAGTAGGGGAAGATGGAAATCCCTAAAGAATGGTTTTTCAGGGATTTAGGGTGCAAGCTAAAGGCAAGGACTTCTAGGGTAGTGTTTTCTGAAATACTACCTGCCATGTGCCAGTGCAGGTAGGCAGAAGGAGCTAAGGGAGCTTAATGCATGGCTCAAGTATTGGTGTGGAAAAGAGGGTTTGGGGTTTTTAGAGCACTGGGCTGACTTGGCTCTTCAATACAATCTATATGGAAGTGATGGACTGCACCTAAATGGTAGGGGAGCCACCGTGCTAGGGGAGAGAATGCTAAGAAGGTTGGAGGAGCCTTTAAACTAGGAGGGGGGATGGTACAGATAGCAAACATTGGGTAGATAGAGTAGATAGGAACTGGGTCTAAGTAAATGATTATGGTGGTGGAAAGTGATGGGGATAAATGTAGTCAATATGGAAGAAATCCTATTAACTGAAAGTGTAGAAAAAAGGCATTTAGGGAGTAAAATGTGTAAAGACTTCAAAATTAATTTTGCTGGCAAATGAAAGAAGTATGGTAGATGAAATGGGAGAACTAGAATTGCTGGTGGTTAATGAGCATTTATACATAATTGAGAGGGCTAGTCCCTGGTTATGAGAGACGGGATTAATAGAAAAGGGGGAGGAGTTTGCTTATATTTGAAAACAGAGCTAAATCCAATTTTATGGGGTGATGTTAGTGAGGAGTACTTGTGGGTAGAAACTGAGACTAAATGGGGTGTAAAAAGTATAAAAAAAATGTGGTGGTGGGGGGTAAATGCTACAAACCACCAAATATTGATTAGACTGTTGAGACCCAGCTGCTATTGAAAATGAGGAAAGCTGTGCAGCTTGGGCATACTATAATTATGGGAGATATTAATTATCTGGATGTCAACTGGAAAAATGAGACCGGTCAGAGTCCTAAGAGAAGCAGGTTTGTGAGCATGCTTCGGGAAAGCTACATGTCATAAATGGTGGAAGTGCAGACAAGAAATAATATATTGGACCTATACCAATAATAAGGTAGGTGAACATTTGGGAAACAGTGATCACAACAACTGAAATCAGTTTTGCAAAGCAAATCTGTATAGGTTCAAAAAATGGTCAGAATTAAAATTGGGTTGCAGAGATGTACCCACAGTATACACCAGTGGGGAACAAATGAAAAAGAATAGGATAACAGCCAGTGTGGTTAACTGCAAATGTAAAGAAGGAAACGGCAAGGAAAAAACCTCCAAAAATTCATCTTCCAGAGAGATACTCAGGCTGTTCATCAGAATATAGTGGATTCTTGAACCAATGCCTGTTACATTTTAAAACTTTAACTCAATCCTTTGGAAGCCATGCAGGAATCTCCCTTATTGGAAGACACAGACTGTTTCATAGCAGCCTTCAGAAAGGTGTTCAATATTCCAGGATGCAGGGCCTCTGCTGAAGCAGCTCTAATGGAGATCTGTCAAGATGCTCACAGAGTGGCACCGTATGCAGTAGAATTTCAAACACTTTCTTATGAAACCAACTGCAACAAGGAAGCACTGAAAACAGCTTTTCGCAAGGGTGTAACAGAAAAAATAAAAGACACCCTCACATGCCAAGAATCTCTGGAAGATCATGAAGCATTAATTTCATTATGCTTAGAGCTTGACCACAGAATGCAGGAATGGCAGAGAGAAGAATACCGAAGGAAGAACTGATGATGAGGAAAAACGTAGACGAAGAACTCTAAGGTTATGTTTCTACTGTGGGCAGAAGGGTCATCTCCTATGCCAGGAAACTTCAAGCACTGAAGTGCGGCAGGGAGACCCTCTCAAACCTCAACTTCATGGAATCATGGTGCCAGTCTTGTTAAAATGGGAGAGAGGATCAGTCTCCACCACAAACAGAAACCTGCACTCCTTTATATAAAGTGCAAATGTGTGTCCTGTATTGGGCATATATAATATTTCTTAGTAAATAAGTGAGATTTTTGTTTCATTAATTGGCCAAGTCTTGACATTTGTGACACTAAAATATCAGTTATTTACTAAGAAATATTATATATGACTAATACAGGGCACACATTTGAACTTATAGAACATTTGAACATAGAGGTGGACAGGTTTGTCTTTCTGATTGTGTTTGCACTTTGGGTTTCTGCCTGGGGGACTGGTGAACCCTCTCATTCATTGCTGCTATCTATATATTTTTCTTCATATTCACATTAAAATGTTAACTACTATATGGATATGTTATGGTGAGTTATCCCTGAGAGCTTTCCTTTTCCTCGCTCTCCACCTCAGCCTTCATTGTTTCTGGAGCAGCAAGAAGTTTTATCTATTGTATCTTCGCCCAGCTCCATCGGATACCGAAGAGGCGTAAAATTGTACCTCTCCTTGTGTCAGAGATGGATGGACAGCCCTTGGGTAAAGACATCGTATCTGTGGAAACCATCAAATTAACACTAAAGACAGGCAACCTGCACCAGGAGACGACCAATTTAAATCTTATTGAATCCCCACTTGTACCTATCATTCTAGGGACTTCCATGGCTTCAATGGCCCAACCCAGCCATAGACTGGACTACGGGACACATCACCACCTGGAGCTCCACCAATGTACATCAATGTAAAATCTGGAATCTAGTCCTGGTTGCCAGCATTTCTCAGAAAAACCCCATGAAACACTTAGTTCCTGAGGCTTACTGGGACTATTTGGACGTCTTCTCTAAAGCTAAAGAGGAACTATCAACATCATAACACTGCCCCCAATAATATAGCGATAGGTAAAGCCATACTTCTATTATGCTGAATAAGTTCACGTTATTGAAGGAAACCAACTTCTTCAGCAGGCATCCACTGCACAGAGCTTACAAGAGAAGCTATGTGCGCCTGCACCGTCAGCAACTTCCGTTACCTTAAGGTAACCAAAGAATGTCACCACCAATCTGGGCAGTGAATGGGACAGACAGCGCAGACTCAGAGGTACCTTTCCTCTGAGATATAGGAGCTGTTGTCCGCTGGTGACTGCAGGAGAAGTTGGTTTTCTTCAATAAGGTGGACTTATTCAGCATAACAGAATTATGGCTTTATCTATCGCTATATTAGTAATGGATTTGAGGGCAATGTTATGATGTTGATAATTATGCTTTGAAGTGGAAAGTTGCCCCCCCAGCATTTGCTCAATTATCCTCCTGCCTGGTACCTCCCTTCCTAGGGTACAGACACACTTACTACTAGAAGCAGAGAATCAACCTCTACTCACCTACATTGACAAAAACCTAGCTTGAGGTTTCATCCACCCCTCCACATCTCTTGCAGGTCAGGCGTCTTTCTTTGTGACCATGAAAATAGGATTTTAGTCTTACCTGTTAAATCCTTTTCACTTAGTCCATACAGGTTACTGGTAACTCTGGGAGGCGTCAGTCCCCTTTAAGTAGGCAGGAACATTCTCTAAATGTATGCAGGGGGTGGAGCCTCCCTTCCCTCTCAGGCTGCAGTCTACCCAGCCTACCTCAGAATTGTTTGAGAACTAACCAGACTAGATAGTAGAAGGAAAGAAGACTCCTGTGAGCATGCCCCGAAGGACTCCCACACAATGCCACAGGAGAGCCAAGCATGGTCTCTTGACAGGGTGGGAGACCAGTAACCTGTATAGACTAAGTGAAAAGGATTTAACAGGTAAGACTAAAATCCTATTTTCACTGTCGTCCAATACAGGTTACTGGTAACTCTGGGATGTCCAACCATTGAGTTACCCTGAGGTGGGAAGAAGGCAAGGACCAGGCGCAAGGCCCCCAAAGTCACCAGGACCTCCATGAACCAACTGGTCAGAGATCCCAACTAACCAGAGGTGTCAATGGACACCAACTAGAGGTAAAAACAGACCCCAAGAACTGTTACACAGTTCACTGAACCAGAGCCAACAGGGCTCAACAGTAAGGAGCACTGAGAACCTCAGAAAAGAAAGATCCTAGACAGGCAAAACTGCCTCCAGGACCTTCCTCCCAAAGCTGGCATCAGCCGAGGCCAGCACATCCACAAGGTAGCGCTTCAAAAAGGGGTGCACAGAAGACCAAGTGGCCGCCCGGCACAATTGAGCGGCAGACGCTTGATTCTTGGAGGCCCAAGAGGCCCCAATTGACCTGGTAGAATGGGCAGTAACCCAAAAGGGAACATGCTTATCCCTCAACTTGTAAGCTGCACGATTAGAACACTTAAACCAAGATGCAAAAGGTACACCGGATGCCGGTCTCCCTGCCCTAGGACCCTCAGGAATGACGAACAGGGTGTCAGACTTCCTGATAGACTCAGTGCGATGAACATAAAACTTGAGACAACACACAACATCCAACAAGTGGAGATCCCTCTCCTTGACAGAGGAAGGGTTAGGGCAGAAAGAGGGCACCACAATCTCCTGATTGATGTGGAACTCTGAGACCACTTTAGGCAAGGACTCCTTAGAGGTGCGAACCACGGCCTTACCCTTGTGAAACACCAGATAAGGTGGTTACAGGACAGAGCTTGCAAGTCCGCCACCCGGCGAACTGACACAATAGCCGGAGGAAAGGCCATCTTTCACGACAAAAGGCGCAAAGGAATAGTAGCCAAGGACTCAAAGGGGGAATGCTGGAGAACCCCCAAACCAGATTAAGGTCCCACTGAGGAGCCAGACTCGGAAAGGCAGGGTGCACAGTAGCAACACCCTGGAAGAAACCTCTGAAGTCAGGAAGATAGCAATGCGTTTCTGGAAAACGACAGAAAGCGCCGAAAGTAAGAACTGTAAGAGAACTCAGACTGAGTCCCTTGCCAACACCGTCCAACCAAAAGGACAGGACAGTGGGAAAATCAAAGTCGTGAGACAGATCTCTGTCAGCACACCAAGACACAAATATCGACTGGACACTGTGATAGATCGTGGAAGAAACAGGCTTATGACACTAAGCATAGTAGAAACCACAGCAGAAGAAAACCCTTTCTTCCATAAAATCGAGGATTCAACATACAGGCTGTCAACTTGAGCCGAAGAACATCGTCTTCCACAGATAACCCTGTAGAAGAAGAGCTGGACGAGAGGGGAGCCGAAATGGCTCCACCACAGATAGGGTCATAAACTCCTGATACCAGGGTTGACAATGTCAAACCCGAACAATCAGAATTACTGGACAACTAACCAATTACAATGTCCGTAACGCCCATATAAACATAGGAAGAGAGAGAGAGGGGGGGGTGTCACGGTTTATTATGACTCTCAGACAGTTTTAGGTAAAAATCAATTTTATTGAAATAATAAATTGATAACGTAGGATGGCAACACATACATACAGATACATACAGAATATAACAAGACAGAAGGCAGACTCTACCGGTCCTGTCAATATACCGGACAGGACAGTCTGAAGAAGCAGAATGTTAGGCTCTACCGGCCTTGCCAATACCGGGTAAGGCAACCTGCAGATGGAATAGCATAACGGTTCTACCGGCCTTACCAAATTACCGGGCAAGGCAGCCCCAAAAGATTCACAATGTAGGCTCCACCGGCCCTGCCAATACCGGGTAAGGCAACCTCAGATGGAATGTGGCAAAAGGTTCTACCGGCCTTACCAATACCGGGCAGGGCAGCCCAGAGATAGTAGCAGCAGTCAGATGCAAATGGCAAATTGACAGGATCGTAAGCAACCCAGTGTACACACACTGAGACCAACAGGGGAGTAGTAAAGCCGCAAGGCTTTGGAGCAAACCAGCGTCCGCACGCTGGGACCAATACTGACTTGTATAGCCGATAGGCTTTGGAGCAAACCAGTGACCGCACACTGGTGTAACAAGCAAGTTTGTATAGCCGCAAGGCTTTGGAGCAAACCAGCGTCCGCACGCTGGGACCAACACAGGATTGTATAGCCGACAGGCTTTGAAGCAAACCAGTGACCGCACACTGGTGTAACAAACGAGTTTTGTATAGCCGCAAGGCTTAGGAGCAAACCAGCGTCCGCATGCTGGGACCAACACAGGATTGTATAGCCGATAGGCTTTGGAGCAAACCAGTGACCGCACACTGGTGTAACAAACGAGTTTTGTATAGCCGCAAGGCTTAGGAGCAAACCAGCGTCCGCACGCTGGGACCAACACAGGATTGTATAGCCGATAGGCTTTAGAGCAGGCCAGTGACCGCACACTGGTGTAACAAGCGAGTTTTGTATAACCGCAAGGCTTAGAAGCAAACCAGCGTCCGCACGCTGGGACCAACACAGAATAGTATAGCCGATAGGCTTAGGAGCAAACCAGTGACCGCACACTGGAGTAACTAACAATGTCGCCGACGCGACCAGGCCGGAGGTCGCCAGGATACAGGAGACAGGCGATGAGATGACAGGAACCAGCAACGATCAGGCAGGTCAGGAAACAGCAGAGAAGAAGTACCGCAGGAACTGCAACACCAGAGACTAGGCCGGAACCAGGACTGGAACAACTCAGCAGGCAGGAAACACTGGAACAGTAGAGATCAGGAACTCAGGAACACATGAGATCAGGAACTCAGGAACACTGGAACAGAGGCCCAGCTATCACTGGCATAGTGATAGCAAGAAACAACACGAAAGGGCACTCAAAGGGTGCCCAATCCAGGTTTAAATAGGCCATGAGAGGCGGGCTATCTGCAGACAGCCAATAGAAGCCCCCTACTGGTGACAGACAAGGAACTGCAGCAATCACGGGCACCGTGATAGTACCCCCCTTTCAAAGACCCCCTCTCCTAGAATAGGGTCTAGGTTTCTGTGGGTAATTGGCATGAAAGACCCTAGTTAGCCTAGGTGCATGAAGGTCCTTACTATCCACCCATGATCGATCCTCAGGACCATACCCTTTCCAATGTACCAGGTACTGTACCCCTCTTCTAAGCCTACGGGAATCAATAATGCTCTGAACCTCGTACTCCTCCTGGCCCTCGACCTCAACAGGTCCTGGCACCACAGGTGTGGTAGTATAGCGATTGCAAACCAGAGGCTTAAGAAGGGACACATGGAACACATTATGGATACGCATGGATGCAGGTAGGTCTAGTGCATAGGAGACAGGGTTAATTTTACGAATAACTCTGTATGGACCAATAAACCGGGGAGCCAACTTATTAGATGGAACCTGCAGCTTGAGATTTCTGGAGGAAAGCCATACTCTATCCCCAACCTGAAAGGAAACCGCTGGAAGCCTTCTGCGATTAGCATGGCGCTGATGACGCTGAAATGACTGACCAAGTGCCCTCTGAACTTGTGCCCATGTGGAACGGAGTTGCTCGATATGCTCATCCAGAGCTGGAATCTGTTGCGTCTGAAATGAATCTGGAAGCAAACAGGGCTGGAACCCATAATTAATCAGAAACAGAGAGCTCCCAGATGAAGAATTGACTGCACAGTTCCTGGCGAACTCTGCCCAAGGCAACAAGTCGGACCAATTATCATGATGGTCAGTAACGAAACAACGGAGAAATTGTTCCAAGCCCTGATTAGCTCGTTCAGCGGCTCCATTGGTCTGGGGATGGTAGGCAGAGGAGAAGGACAGCTGGATGCCCATCTGTTGGCAAAATGCCCTCCAAAATCTAGACACAAACTGGCTCCCCCTGTCAGACACCAGTACCCTAGGCACTCCATGCAACCGGAATACTTCTCTGGCGAACACCATTGCCAATTCCTTCGCTGAAGGAAGGCCACAGAGGGGCACGAAATGAGCCATTTTAGAAAACCTGTCCACCACCATGAATATAAAGGAGTACCCCTTGGACATAGGCAATTCTCCCATAAAATCAATGGAAACATGGGACCAGGGGCGTTCGCCATTAGGCACTGGTTAAAGCAAGCCCACTGGGAGATGTCTCGGGGTCTTAGCGCGGGCACAGGTGGCACAGGCATTCGTAAATTCGGCACAATCGTTTCTCATGGAAGGCCACCAAAATAACTGAGAAAGGGACCATAACAACTGGTCTCTACCAATATGTCCCGCAGCCTTAGAGGAATGGTAGGTTTCAAGCAGCCTAGTACGAAATGGTTCAGCGACAAAACATTTGCCCACTGGAGTTTCATGGGGAGCGGACCCCTGAGAGGCCAGGATCTCCTCCCCTAAAGGAGAAGTGATACTCGTGCGTATAGTAGCCAGTATTCTATCAGGTTGGATGATAGGTGCTGGTGCTTCCACTCTGTCACTGTCGGCCTCAAATTGTCTTGACAGTGCATCAGCCCTGATATTCTTTGACCCCGGTAAATATGATACAATGAAATTAAATCGAGACAGGAACAGTGCCCACTGTATGCCTGCCCTGATGTATCTCCATAAGGCGTTTGGCAGCAGAGGTGGTTCTACCAGGAGGCTCAAACACTCTTCGAAAGGATTGCACAAATTCTCTAAAGTTCTTAGTACAAGGTTTAGCATTCTCCCACAAGGGGTTAGCCCAAGCCAAAGCTCTGCCAGTGAGAAATGATATCGTGAACCCCACTTTACTACGATCATTGGGAAATGCGTGTGCCGTCAATTCCATAAAGATTTCGAGTTGGTTGATGAACCCTCTGCAGAGACTAGGGTCACCATCATATCTTAGCGGCAAGGGTGCAGAAGCCGTTAACCCTTTAACAGTACCCCCTAGGGGTCTGGTATCACTTTCCGGTGTCTGACTTGGCGAGACCACCGGGCTAGAGCTAGATTTGTCAGCAAGTACCGTGCGTTCAAGGATCGTTTGAATTGCAGCTGCCAACTGATCCAAACGTTGCTCGTGCACATCCATCCTCCAATGGATATTCTGTGCGTTACCTTCACCTTTGCTGTCTGAGGTCATGGCCCTTTCGTACTGTCACGGTTTATTATGACTCTCAGACACAAGTTTTAGGTAAAAATCAATTTTATTGAAATAATAAATTGATAACGTAGGATGGCAACACATACATACAGATACATACAGAATATAACAAGACAGAAGGCAGACTCTACCGGTCCTGTCAATATACCGGACAGGACAGTCTGAAGAAGCAGAATGTTAGGCTCTACCGGCCTTGCCAATACCAGGTAAGGCAAGCTGCAGATGGAATAGCATAACGGTTCTACCGGCCTTACCAAATTACCGGGCAAGGCAGCCCCAAAAGATTCACAATGTAGGCTCTACCGGCCCTGCCAATACCGGGTAAGGCAACCTCAGATGGAATGTGGCAAAAGGTTCTACCGGCCTTACCAATACCGGGCAGGGCAGCCCAGAGATAGTAGCAGCAGTCAGATGCAAATGGCAAATTGACAGGATCGTAAGCAACCCAGTGTACACACACTGAGACCAACAGGGGAGTAGTAAAGCCGCAAGGCTTTGGAGCAAACCAGCGTCTGCACTCTGGGACCAATACTGACTTGTATAGCCGATAGGCTTTGGAGCAAACCAGTGACCGCACACTGGTGCAACAAGCAAGTTTGTATAGCCGCAAGGCTTTGGAGCAAACCAGCGTCCGCACGCCGGGACCAACACAGGATTGATAGCCGATAGGCTTTGAAGCAAACCAGTGACCGCACGCTGGTGTAACAAGCGAGTTTCGTATAGCCGCAAGGCTTAGGAGCAAACCAGCGTCCGCACGCTGGGACCAACACAGGATTGTATAGCCGATAGGCTTTGGAGCAAACCAGTGACCGCACACTGGTGTAACAAACGAGTTTTGTATAGCCGCAAGGCTTAGGAGCAAACCAGCGTCCGCACGCTGGGACCAACACAGGATTGTATAGCCGATAGGCTTTGGAGCAAACCAGTGACCGCACACTGGTGTAGCAAATGAGTTTTGTATAGCCGCAAGGCTTAGGAGCAAACCAGCGTCCGCACGCTGGGACCAACACAGGATTGTATAGCCGATGGGCTTTAGAGCAGGCCAGTGACAGCACACTGGTGTAACAAGCGAGTTTTGTATAACCGCAAGGCTTAGAAGCAAACCAGCGTCCGCACGCTGGGACCAACACAGAATAGTATAGCCGATAGGCTTAGGAGCAAACCAGTGACCGCACACTGGAGTAACTAACAATATCGCTGACGCGACCAGGCCGGAGGTCGCCAGGATACAGGAGACAGGCGATGAGATGACAGGAACCAGCAACGATCAGTCAGGTCAGGAAACAGCAGAGAAGAAGTACCGCAGGAACTGCAACACCAGAGACTAGGCTGGAACCAGGACTGGAACAACTCAGCAGGCAGGAAACACTGGAACAGTAGAGAACAGGAACTCAGGAACACATGAGATCAGGAACTCAGGAACACTGGAACAGAGGCCCAGCTATCACTGGCATAGTGATAGCAAGAAGGTCAGAAACAACACGAAAGGGCACTCAAAGGGTGCCCAATCCAGGTTTAAATAGGCCATGAGAGGCGGGCTATCTGCAGACAGCCAATAGAAGCCCCCTACTGGTGACAGACAAGGAACTGCAGCAATCACGGGCACCGTGATAGGGGGGAGAGGAAAAATGGCCAGAGAGAATGTCCAGAAATGGACATTGTATCAGAAGCAGAGTTAGAGTGTCGCTCCACAGACAGCAAAACGGCAGAACCTTCCTGTTGTGTCCCATTGCCATCAGATCCACTGGGGCATTCCCCATCTCAGAACCAGAAGTTGAAACACCTCCGGATGTAGTTCCCACTCTCCGCTGTCGACTGTGTGACGACTGAGGAAGTCTGCCATGACGTTGTCTACGCCTGTAATGAGCACTGCGGAAATGACCGGAACATGAACCTCTGCCGAGGACAGAATGGCCTTGACCTCTAACCAAGCGGCGAGACTTCTTGTCCCGCCCTGTCTGTCGATGTAAGCCACTGCCGTGGCGAAGTCGGACTCCACTCAGACTGGCCCGTCCTCCAGTTGACACTCCCAATGATGGAAAGAAGGGACTCCTCGATGGATCACTTTCCCTGAGCTCAAAAGCGACCCAGAACAGCTCCCCAGCCCAGGAGGCTGGCATCCGTTGTGACCTCGGTCCAGTCGGGAATCCGGAAGGATCTTCCTTGTAGGAGATCGGAAGGCCCAACCATCACTCTAAGCTCAACTTGACATGAGGGGGGGAGGGGATCGAAAGAGTTTGATGATCGGTCGGTCCCTGCATGTCCGTATCACAAACCCCTGAAGTTCCCTGGTGTGTACCATGGCAAATGGAACCGCCTCTATCGTGGAGATGAACTACCCCAACAGAGAAGACAACTTCGGAACCAGTATCCAATAGTGGGATAGGATCATAGAAACCCTTTGAGCAAATTGATGGTTACCTCGTCCGGTAGAAAAATCATGCACCTCTGAGCATCGAACAGAAGACCCAGGTGCCGAGACGGAACAAGGTCAGACTTGACCAAGTTCGCAATCCAACCGTGATGTGTAAGGAATTGAATGCAGGTCTGGACCAGCTGATGAAGAAGGTCCACAGATAATGGTTGCAAAAGGCAAGTCATCCATGTATGAAGGCACTCTGATGCCGTCCCGATGGAGGACGGATATCAAGGCCCCCCAACACCCGTTGGAAAACCTGGGGGGGGCTATTGTCAGACCAATGGTAGAGCTGAAACTGAAAATGACCTCTGGCACATGCAAACCTCAGATACTGCCTGTTCTCTAGATGGATTGGGATGTGCAATACACATCCTGAAGGTCCAGAGAAGCAAGGAACTCCCCCGGAGACATGGCAGCGAATACTGTGAGCAGAGACTCCTGACGATAGTGAGACTTCACTACAAAGCAATTAAGATCTCACAGACCCAAAATAGGGCGGCATCCACTGTCCCCTTTTTTTTTTTTTTTTGGTCACCACAAAAAGGCTGGAATAGAATCCTGAACCCCTGTCCGCAGGGGGTACCTGTTCCAGGACAACCTAGTCCAGAAGAGCCTGAATAGTGTCTTCGAACAGATGGCATCACTCGACTTCTTGAGGAGAACGAGAAAGATAAAGACGAAAAGGTGGGAGAGAAAAGAAAGGGATCTTATATCCCACAGACACCACCAGAAAAGTCCATGGGTCCGACACTGAATTATCCCACGGTGTTGGTGAGTCATGCCGAAGCAGTCACGAAGTCATGGGCTTGAATGCGGCCTTGGGCTGCAATTGGTGCATTGGCTTGAAGGAGGAATGTGGAGCAGATGGAACCGCCTGGTTTGTCGTACGTGTCTCAGAGTGAAAGGAACAAAAAGGACCGGTTACGTGTAAACTGCCACTTTTATTTTATTTTTTCTTTTTTTTAAAGATCAAGGGTAGAAGAGTACTCTAACCCCCGAGGCCTCGCTAATTAGTTCCTTAAGTTCGGATCCAAACAAGGAAGTACCTTCAAAAGGCAAAGAAAGAAAACTTTTTTTTTTTTTTTTGGAAGCCATGACAGCAGACCAAATCTTAAGCCAACGCACACGCCCAACCACCACAGGAGTAGCGGAGGCCCTTGCCATCATGCGGATGGCATCAAAGGCAGCAGCAGAAACATACTGGTGATCCACAGAGATAATAGCAAGGAGACGCGATCTCTCCGAAGTAGGTGCATCCTGACGGACCGCCATAGTAAGTTGCTCAGTCCAGTCTGCAACTGCCTGGATAACCCATGCAACAGCAAAGGCTGGACGCACAGCAGAGCCAATAGAAGAGAAGATGGACTTGAAGGGAACCTCAAGTTAGTTATCAGTCCAATCTTACAGCGCAGAAGCATCAGAAACATGTAAGACAGTAGATTTAGGCAGTCTCAGTAGAGGTTTCAGGATCAGCTTCAAATGGGTCCCCTAAGAGACCTGGAAGATTCCAAAAGAGCACCAACCTCAACATTCGAATCCAGCAACAATTCTTCCTCAGAAGAAT
This sequence comes from Rhinophrynus dorsalis, assembly GCA_037306005.1. Classification (NCBI taxonomy): domain Eukaryota; kingdom Metazoa; phylum Chordata; class Amphibia; order Anura; family Rhinophrynidae; genus Rhinophrynus; species Rhinophrynus dorsalis. The sequence goes on along the minus strand of CM074720.1, from coordinate 192,990,175 downwards.
CTGAAACATCAGGTGCTCCCTGCGGTTGAGGCAGGGAGGATCTGATAATAGAGGGGGGTCTGCCATAATTGAAGTACCCCCTGTATCTGGGATGTAAAGAGATGTAAAGTGGACCTGAGGTCTCCAGTTGCAGCCTTAAACTCTCGCACCCAATCTGGCTCAATAGCATGGCTGGAAGGCCCTGGGTTGCTGCCAGGAACTTCAAAACCTGCTGGGCAGAAATTACCAGAGAACACTCTAGGTCGCCCTGTGTGACAGGAAAAGCAATGCGCAATGGGGGATACCGATACCCCAACTTCCTTAGTCTTAAGTCTAACCCCTAGCACCAGCGGTATAGACATTCTCACATTGTCAAAATAACCAACTGTACAATGAATCACCCAATTGAAGTGTATAAGATTGATATTTCACCCCAGAAATGCTAAATATAGACTGTTCTGGCAGGTAAAGGGTCAATCTCCAGAGCAGAAAAGGATTGTCCAAGCGCTGTGTAGGATACTCAATGAGAAAAGTGCCCAAAATGGCTGCCGCGACGGGAGCCAATCAGACATTAGGCGCGAATCAAGCGCTCATGGGAAATGTAGTTTTTCCCAAAAAGTACCCCAAAACAGTGCCCGAAGCCCCCCAAGCCCCCCAACACACTTGAACTATAAACCGGATGATAGAGCAAGCGCAGACAATTAAAATGAGCCCTCTCTGAATTCGCTGTGTGAAGCGGTTACAGAGATACGTCCCAAACAGTGTTAACCCATAGAAAGTAAATGGAGCAATGGCGTCTATGCAGTAAAGCGCGCCTTAAAGGCGCAGTACACAATTTTAATAAAAGGTAAACTACAAGTTAAAAACATGATACACATGCAGTGAACATGTATGCATATAGAGAAAACACTGATCCAGTAAGAAAAGTGCCAGAAAACCCCATTAAACCTGTCAAACCAGCAGAGGAAGGGTTAAGTTACCACAGAAACCTGCTCCAAATACCCACAGACATACACATATACACCCAATGAGTGTCGGAGTGCACAAAGAGAACTCCCAAATACAAGCCCAATTAAGGGACACTGTGGGACAAGTGGACCTTCAGCACTCAAAGGGTGGCTCACCTTTCTGCAGATCTTCTGTCTTCAGGTTACCCTGTAGTAAGAATTACCTCAGAAAGGTAATCCATGGGGAAGCACTTGTAACAAAGATATTCCCCCTTCAGGGCTTAAGGTCCGCCAAAAGGCCCTGGACACTGAGCTAGCCACTTTGGAGAGGGCATTTATCAGTAAAGGTAACCCGCCTAATGGTGGTATTCCATATTTGACAGAAAAATAAAAAAGAAACTAAAAACTGAGATGTTCTCCACCTGGTGTGTTCACACACACAGGAACAAACAATTCTGAGGTAGGCTGGGTAGACTGCAGCCTGAGAGGGAAGGGAGGCTCCACCCCCTGCATACATTTAGAGAATGTTCCTGCCTACTTAAAGGGGACTGACGCCTCCCAGAGTTACCAGTAACCTGTATTGGACGACAGTGAAAAATGGATACCTATGGCCCTGTGTGGATTACAGATGGTGATCATCAAGAACCGGCCTTTAACACCCGTTATGGCCACTACGAATATCCTGTTATACCCTTCGGCCTCTGTAATGCCCCAACAGTTCTTCAAAGCTTCAACAACAATGTATTCCGGGACCTATTCTTTGTAATTGTGTACTAGATGATATTTTTATTCTACTCGGCCAACCTTAAAGGGATAGTAATACCTAAAACGTAAAAAAAAATATGTTGTAGGGTTTATCCCCCTGAGTAAAACAAGAGTACTCCCACTGCTGAAAGGTGTTTCATTCAAAAGTTATTAATTTTCAAAGTTGAATTTTTTAGGTGCAATATCACAGTGGCCTGAAATTTTACAGTGGCGCTGTTGCTACACCATCCTATGGAGATTTATGGTCCTGAGACCAGAGCTGTCCATAGGATCGTGTAGCAACAGCGCCACTGTACAATTTCAGGCCACTGTGATATTGCACCTAAAAAATTCAACTTTGAAAATTAATAACTTTTGAATAAAACATCTTTCAGCAGTGGGAGTACTCTTGTTTTACTCAGGGGGATAAACCCTACAACATATTTTTTTTTACATTTTAGGTATTACTATCCCTTTAAGGATCATATGAATCATTTAAAAAACGCCCTCCAGCACCTCCGATGCAGAAAAATTCGAGTTTGAAAAACAACAACTTGCCTTACTTGGATATATCATCTCCTCCAAAGGACTAACTATGGACCCCGACAGGATATCGTCTGTCAGATCCTGGCCTCAACTGTCCAACCTACAGGGAATCCAGCGTTTCCTGGGGTTTGTCAACTATTATAGAAATTAATCAAATACTATTCAAAATTTGTAGCCCCTATCACGGCACTCACTATGAATGGGTCCAACACCAGATGCTGGTCTCAAGCCACCATCCAAGACTTTGATAAACTTAAAATCGCCTTCACTTCAGCTCCTATTCTTCGATTCCCAAATCCCAGCAAACCCTTCTGGGTAGAAGTAGTTGCCTTCAAAGCAGGTGCTGGAGATGTTGTTTGTCAGAGAGACCCCGGTTTAGACTATCTGAACCCTTGATCCTTATTCTCCAAACAATTTACTTAAAATGGAAGAAACTACGATGTAGTTAACCGGGAATTACTACCTATCAAACTCGCCTTGGAGGAATGGAGACACCTTCTTGAGGGTGCTATTCTTCCATTTACTATTTTGACTGACCATAAAAATCGGCAATTTTTGAAAAAAGCCAAACAACTCAACCCCCACTAAGCTAGATGGGCCCTATTTTTCACCAAATTCAATATCATCATCACCACGAACCAACCAGGATCCAAAAACACTATGTTTACACAGGTAGACGAAAGGAGCCAGCACTCACCAGTTTAAAAGATTCACTTTATTGTGTTCTTTGGTACATCAGATGGGTATCGATGGTCTAAGACCCACACTGTAAGCAGACAGCTGTTTCGTGCCATCAAGGTACTTTGTCAAGGCACAGAAAGATTGCGCAGATCCAGTATTGAGGATATCTGTGGAGAGTGCCCCAGTGTCAGTTTCCGCAGGGCGAGAAGCATTCGTGATGAGGTTGTCAGGAGTGAGTACAAACTTGATCATGATTAGGCCACTTGTCTAGACTATGCTAACTCTCAGGGCAATTTTTGTTGTGGGGGCTGCTCGGCCTGTGGACATACGGTAGTGGGGAGCTCCCTACCCCTACCAGGTTATCCCTATGTAGTTAGAGATCTGTTTAACAACTTATGTAGTTTATGTCCTATTTTGCCCTTCTGGTAAAAGTAAGGATTTTGAAGCATCTTAGAACAATTAGGAAAGGTTCTTTAAATTCAAGACTGGTTTCACATTTTGGAGAATATCATAATTGTGACGGTAAAGTTTTAACTTTTGCAGGGATAGAGAGAGTTCTCTTTAGCCCTCAAAAAGGTGATAGACATATCAATCTCATTAAAAGGGAAGCATTATATATTATGAGGTTACAAGCAAATGCTTTATTGGGTCTCAGTGATAAAAATGAAAAGTCTCCCTTTTTGCTGTAGTTGTTGATTTGATTTTATTAATCTGTTCCCTTTTACAACTTTGTTTGTGTATATAGATTATGAGCACTTGCTGTAAGTTGTTTATGATTATGGTCTGTAGGCGTGGTTGTAGACTTTGGAGTCCTGGATATTGCTGAAGGGGCCTGTTGAGTCCTGAGCTATGTGCAGGGCTCCAGGTTAGCAAGTATTTAATGCCACATGTATTTATAGCATTATGTACAGCAATCGCTCATATAACCAACTTCCCTTTAAATTTACCTTAAGAGGTAGGGAGGTGTGGCCTAAGAACATTTACATTATGGGGAATGTGTTTGAATGATCCTTCTGTGCCTTCAGGGAACAAAAAAGCTGTCGGCTTACATTGCAGGTGTAAGGCCACCATTACCCGTCTGATGTAGCGAAGGACAAAATAAAGTGAATCTTCTAAACGGATGAGTGCTAGCTCCTTTCTTATACCTGTGTAAACTTTGCTGAGATGCTTATGTGGGCCTTTTGCAACGAACTTGCTGGGTATCAGTTTATTGAAGTTCACACAAAAGGATGAAGAAAATCTCTGTTTACCCCTGAACCGTTCTATCCCGAGATGAATGTGGAGGTACTATTTGAAAACATAAGGCGCCATAAGGGTTACGCGTGTAGTCAACTTTATATCGTACTCTGTTGTCAAACTCCTGAATCACCTGAATTTAAGCCTGAACCCATTCTACCCACCAACAAAATACTAGCAAGTCTCTCCTCTACTTTCAGAAAAATTCTGGCAGGACAAAAATGCTACCATTTCCAAAGGAGACATCAACTTTATCATCCATAAGTCACACCACAATTCAGAAATGCAGTTCTCGAATGGGCCCTTTGCTCACCTTAAATGGGCCAGGCTGGCATACAAAAAAATCTTTTTGCTCATGCAACATTTCTGATTGCCATTAATCAAGAAATATGTGGAAGGATTCATCAAAGCCTGCGCTACCGGTTCCCAAAATAAATCATCCCACATGAGATCGGTGGGTCTTCTTCATCCCCCCCCCATTCCTAAGTATCCATGGACCCATCTAGCGCTAGATTTTATTGTGGATTTACCACTGTCCTCAGGTTGTAACACCATTTTGGTTATCGTGGACAGATTCGCAATACAAGCTTATTTTATTACTCTCCCAGGGTTAGCAACCTTGGCAAATCTAGCATACATCTTCATAAGAGCGATCTTTAGTCTCTAAGGAATTCCTACCGAATTGGTTTCTGTCAGAGGAACCCAATTTGTTTCAAGGTTTTGGAGAACCTTCTGCAAAAAACTAGGCATCAACCTGTGATTTTCCTCCTCTTACCACCGACATACCAACGGCAAAACTGAAAGAACCAACCAATTCCTAGAAACCTTTCTTCGACATTAAATCAACGCCAACAATTCCAACTGGAATGAGCTACTACCATTAGCTGAATTTGCATTTATCATGACACACTACACCATTTTGTTACTTTTAGGCTACCTCCTCCGCATCCTTTCATTATCCAAAGACCTGGGAATTCCTGATGCTGACACCCAAATCAAAGACCTTTACAAAAGAAACTGTAATAAGATACCCTAACAGATCCAGTCCTCCATAAAACAATACAAAAAATCTGCAGACCATCATAGATGTCTGGAACACATCCATCAGCCTGGGAACAAAGTATGGCTATCCACAAAGAACCTGCACATTAGCCAAACAACTAAAAAATTAGGACCTTGATTTATTGGTCCTTTTCCTATACTAGCCCAGCTTTCTCCTGTCACATACTCCTTGAGATCACCCAAGTCCATGAAAATCACAAACTCCTAACACATCTCCCTTTGAAGCCCGTGATCCAGAATCGCTTCTCCACACTGATTCATCACCTGTATCCTCTGATAATCATCAATCATCCAGAATATGAGGTTCAGCAAGTTCTGGTCTCTTGTCTAATATGAGGACACCTTCAATACCTCATTGATTGGAAAGGCTATGGGCCCAGAGGAGAGATCAAGGGTACCAGCTTCAGATGTTCATGCCCCCTCTATTCTATCCTCTGATTGCTACTCTGTTACACTTCATCTCTCCGCCTCCTCCGGTCAATCAATCCTATCACCATTCTTCCACTCTCGACACACCCCATTGGTTTGTTTGCCTTTATATACCTTGCCTGAACACCAAGAAGACACATGTTGTTCAAGCCGTATTGTGTTCCTGAACTCCAGTTTTTGTCAATTTCACTCTATGACCCTTGGCTTACATCTGTCTTCTCTGCTGATCTTTGATTCATTCCTGGTTACAGACGCTGTGGGAATGGCAAGTCTACTGTGGCAATTGCCCCTAAGGCATACCCGCCCCAAGTTCATGACCCATACAGAAACAAGCACTCATCTGTCCCTGTCTGTTTAGCGGCCATCAGGAACAAAGCAATGGAGGCACAGTTCCCTAATAGGGTCCACCTTGGAAATCACAGTCTCAGTGTTGAGAACTGCCCCGTAGATCTGTTAGGAGCACAAGTCCATGTACAACAGGAAGGAGGTAACTCCATGTGATTACTGTTGTGGGTTTTTGGTCAATGGTTTGAGCTTCTTGCTTTTAGGCACTCGTTGCTTGATCTGTCTTTCCCTATCTGCCTTCCCACCAGTTTTGTCAGGAGGGTCTAGTGGTGTGGATTGTAGCTGGTCCTGCTGGTGCATATACGGTACCAGGATCCTGAGCTCAATACAGAAGGTTGGGATATCATCCAGGGTGGCACTGTCACTTCTGCACCATTGTGGAGTACTGTGAGGCAAAAGGGGAATCCCCATTTGTACTTAAGGTTCGAGCTTCATAAGTGCTCCATTACTGGCTTGAAGCTCCATTGCTGTTGTAGAGTATATGGTGATAAGTCTTGAAAGAATTGGAGAACGCACCCTCATGTCGAATCTTGCTCTTATCCTTCCTTAAAGTCAGGATGCTCTCTCTGTCCCGGAATTGTGAAAGGCAGCAGATCACATCTCTAGGCGGATCCACTGTTGACCTCCTGGGCCACAGCACCCTATGTACTTGCTCCATGGGCATCGATTGATCTGCAGGCAACCCCAGCACCTCAACAAAGACAGACTGTAAAGTTGTAGCTAGGGCTTTACCAAGCACAGTTTCCTGTAGTCCTCATATCCTCAAATTATTCCTGTGTCCTCTATTGTCGAGATCATCGAGTTTAGATGTAAGTAGCTGGATGGTGTCATCCTGGTGGACTATAAGTTGTTCCAGGTTTTGGTGTTGCTGCAACAGGTGGTCTTGCCTGCTTTCCAGTGTAGATATGCATAGACACATCTGAGAGAGATGCTTTTTAATATCCGCCACTTTGTCTCTCACAGCCGATTTAATTTCTGCCATCAAATCTCACAGATCATCCTTGGTAATGAGGTGAGTAAGGGCCTCGTGAGGCAGCAATCTGTGTGTGCTATCTGGCTCCATGGAAGTGGGATGTACTTGCTTCCCTGATTCCATGGGATCAGACTGGCTAGTCAGATGTAGCAGTTCCAGTCTTGTATGTGGATCATCCACTAACTGAAATTTGTCCACCATGTGGAGTGCTCTCATCTGAGGGCTTATGCCGCACTGATAAATAGGTGATTATCTTTGATGCCTGTCGAGGTTTTGAGAATTTTTTCCTAGAGGATGGCATGATGGTTCCTTTTAGGCACCAGGAACTATCACTCCCACAGGAATTAATGCGATCATAAGAGTGGTAGAAGCTTATTTAGACAGATGTCAGATGGAGCTAACAGAATAGGCAGCCATTTCCTTCTGCAAATGCTCCTGGCAGTCCTAAGCTGTTATTTTCAATTGAGACCCACTGTCAGACATATGAGGATTTTAGTCTTACCTGTTAAATCCTTTTCTCTTAGTCCATAAAGGTTACTGGTAATTTTGGGTAGGCGATCTGCCCCTTTAATTTAGGCAGGAACAATTCTAGAATTGTATGCAAGGGGTGGAGCCTACCTTCCCTCCTTGGCTGCAGCTAGCTAACCAGCGCCAGAAAAACTTGAGACACTAACTATGACTAGATAGTGGAAGGAAAAGACGACTCCTGTTAGTATGACCCCGAAGGACCCCCACTATCTGCCACAGGAGAGCTAAGCATGGTCCCTTGACAGGGTGGGAGACTAGTAACCTGTATGGACTAAGAGAAAAGGATTTAACAGGTAAGACTAAAATCCTTTTTTCTCTGTCATCCAATACAGGTTACTGGTAACTTTGGAATGTCCAACCATTGAGTTTCCCAGAGGCGGCAAGGACCAGGCGCAAGGCCCCCAAAGTCACCAGAGCAGATATGAACCATCAGATCAGAGATAGCCCAACAAAACTAAGGAAGTGTCAATGGACACTGAACAGGGGTAACAACACCCCAACTGTTACACAGCACACTGAACTAGAGCCAACGGGGCTCAAAAGTGAAGGAAGCACCAAAAACCAAGGAAAAGCCTACACAGGTAAGACTGCCTACAGAATTTTCCTCTCAAAGCTGGAATCAGCCGATGCCAGCACATCAACACGGTAGTGCTTCAAAAAGGTGTGCACAGATGACCAGGTGGCAGCCTTGCACAACTGATCATCAGAGGCCTGATTCTTGTAAGCCCAAGAGGACCCAACAGATTGTGTAGAATGAGCCGTGACTCTGAAAGGGACAGGCTTCTTCCTCAGCTCATAAGCTTTACGAATAGCGGACTTGATCCAAGAAGCAATAGTCACTTTGGATGCAGGTCTCCCTGCCCTAGGACCCTCAGGAATGACGAACAACGCGTCAGGTTGCCTGATAGATTCTGTGCGATGTACATAAAACTTGAGACAACGCACCAAGTCTAACAGTTGGAGAGCCCTCTCCTTGTTAGAGGTGGGGTTAGGGCAGAAAGAGGGCACCACAAGCTCCTGATTGATGTGGAACTCCGAAACCACCTTCAGGAGAAACTCCAGAGAGGTGTGAAGCACCGCCTTGTCCTTGTGAAACACCAAATAGGGTGCTTTACAGGACAGAGCATGTAACTCCGCGACGCGGCAGACAGACACAATCGCCACAAGAAAAGCCATTTTCCACATCAACAGGCGTAGAGGAATAGTAACCAAAGACTCAAATGGAGGGAGCTGAAGAATGCCCAAAACCAAATTAAGATCCCACGGAGGAGCAGGATTCTTGAAGGTAGGACGAGTATGAGCAACACCCTGGAAGAAAACCTTGACATCAGGAAGGATGGCAATGCGCCTCTGAAAGAAAACAGGGAGAGCACACATTTGAACTTTAAGGGAACTCAAACGGAGGCCCTTATCCACACTGTCCTGCATAAAGGCCAGGACCGTAGGCAGATCAAATTCCTGAGTTGGGTCCTTATCGGCACACCAAGAAGGAAGGTTGACCAGACGCGGTGGTAGATCTTGGAAGAATCAGGTTTGTGGGCACTGAGCATAGTAGCCACCACGCCAGAAGAAAACCCCTTCTTCTTCTTCAGTATTGAGGATTCAATTTACCACCCGTCAAAGCTAGACGATGAACATCCTCCTTCCACAGGTAACCCTGTAGAAGAAAATCCGGACTGCAAGGGATCCGGAATGGCTCTGCCACTGACAGATCCAGAAGCTCCGGAAACCAAGCTTGGCAAGGCCAGTACGGAGCAATCAGAATGACTGGACATCGCTCCAGTTGTAATTTCCGTAACACCCTATGCAACATTGGGAGGGGAGGAAAGATGAGGCGAGAGGAAATAACCAAGGAATGGACATGGCATCCACCGATAGAGCTAGAGGGTCCCTCCATCGAGAGCAGAACCTCAGAACCTTCCTGTTGTGTCTTATTGCCATCATGTCGATGTAAGGAAAACCCCCACTGCTGAACTGTGAGGGGGAACACCTCTGGGTGCAGTTCCCACTCTCCGCTGTTCCACTATGTGTCGACTGAGGAAGTCCGCCATGATGTTGTCTACGTCAGGAATGTGCACTGCGGATATGGCAGGAACGTGTTCTTCTGCCCAGGACAAAATAGCCTTGACCTCTAACAAGCGGCGAGACTTCTTGTTCTGCCCTGCTTGTTGATGTATCCACGGCCGTGGCATTGTCGGACTGTCCCCCAACTGGACAGTCTTCCAGCTGAGAGGTCCAATGATGAAGGGCATGAAATATCACCTGAAGCTCCAACATATTGATGGGAAGGAGAGATTCCTCCAAAGACCACCGATCCTGAGCACTCAGGCGACCCAGGACCGCTCCCCAGCTGGAGAGGCTGGCATCCGTCGTCACCATGGTCCAGAAGGATACCAGGAAGGACTTGCCCTTCAGCAGATTGGAGAGGTTGAGCCACCATGACAAACTCCGCTCCACATGAAGAGGGAGGGACACTGACATCTTCAGAAGGTCCGGCTGACCCCTGCACACTTGGATCACAAACCGCTGGAGTTCCCTGGTGTGCACCATGGCAAACTGTACCGCATCTATGGTGGAAATGAACTTCCCCACTAGAGAGGACAGCTTCTTGGCTGGAACTGGATCTAGTGCAAGGACCGCAGAAACCCTGTGGGCTATCTGGTGAGCTACATTATCTGTGAGAAACACCATGCTCTTCTGGGTGTTGAAGAGGAGGCCCAGGAAGACCAGATGCTGGCATGGAACAAGATCTGATTTGTCCAAGTTGATGATCCACCCGTGATGAGAGCATGAATGCATAGCTGAACCTGCTGATGGAGAAGTTCCGCAGAGGGAGCTTTCAGAAGCAGGTCGTCCATGTATGGAGTAACTCTGATGCCGTCCCGGTGGAGGACGGACACCAAGGCTCCCAGGACACGTTTTGACAGCTTGAGGAGCTGTCGTCAGACCAAATGGAAGAGCTGAAAACTGAAAATGCTCCTGGTTGCAGGCAAATTGGAGATGCTGCCGGCTCTCTGGCTGAATGGCGATGTGTAAATACTTGTCCTGAAGATCCAGAGATGCAAGGAATGCCCTCTGGGACATGGTAGCAATCACCATTCGTAGAGACTCCTGGTGATAATGAGTCCAGATCACAAATGAATTGAGATCATTCAAATCCAAAATGGGACGACAACCGCCGTCCTTCTTGGAGACCACAAATAGGTTTGAGTAAAAACCTGTACCTCTGTCCTGAAGCGGAACCGGCTCTAGAACATCCTTGTCCAGAAGAGCCTGAATAGCTCAGTCGAACATACATTTCTCTGCGCCCTGAGGCATATGAGAAGGAAAGTAGCAAAAGGGAGGAAGAGAGATGAAAGGGATCCTATACCCTTACGTCACCACCTGTAAAACCCATGAGTCCTCCAAAATGCTGTGATAGTGATGCAGACGACCACCCACAGCAGAGTGCGGGCCTGGGTTCGGTGAGTCATGACGAAGAAGGCTTGGAAACCTTGGGCTTGGAAGAGACCTTGGGCTTCCATTGCTGTTTGGGCTTGGATGAGGTACGCGGAGCTGAAGGAACCGGCTGGTTCGTCGGACGTGTCTCATTCTCAAAGGAACGAAAATATCGGTTACGCTTAAGCTGCGTTTTCTTCCTAGGGACCAAGGGCAGAAGGGTACTCTTACCCCCTGTGGCCTCACTGATCAGATCCTTAAGATCTGGTCCAAACTGAGAAGTGTCTTGAAAAGGTAAGGAGAGAAATGCCTTCTTGGAAACAGTGTCAGCAGACCATATCTTGAGCCAAAGAGCCCGTTTGGCAACCACAGACATGGTGGAAACACTAGCCACCAAACGGATGGCATCAAATAAGGCAGGAGAAACATAGTGCTTTGCCTCAGAAATGTTGGCAAGGAGGCTATCACGGTGCCCGTGATTCGTGCTATCTGGTGTCTATCACTTGCTGGGAACTACTCATTGGCTGTCTGCTATTAGCCCTCCTCACTTTGCCTTTTTAAACCCTGGTTGGGCACTCCCAGGTTGCCCTTTTGTGATGTTTCTGACCTCACCTGTCCTGACCTGTTGTCAGGCTTCTGGGCCTGCTGTTCCTGCGTTCCGGTGTTCCAGCGTTCCAGTGATCCTGTGTTCCAGTGATCCTGTGTTCCGGTGTTCCTGTGCACTATTGTTCCAGTGTTCCAGTGATCCAGCACCTCACGGGTTAATCCTCCTGAGTTCCTGAGTCTCCAGCCTACCGTCTCGCCTGCCGGTTGCTCTCTGTCATCGTTCCTGTGTTCCGGTCTCCTGTCACCGCTTTAGTCTTGCTTCGGTGGATTCCCACTAGAGTACAGGGCTCTCGCTCTTGCTTAGTCGCTCCGGCGATATTGTTACTTTCCGCTTCAGCTAGTGGATGATTCCAGCAAGCGGACGCTGGTTTACTCCATATCACCTGGTTGCGAGAATTACTGTTGGCCCCAGCGTGCGGACGCTGGTTTACTCCATATTAACCTGGTTGCGAGAATTACTGTTGGTCCCAGCGTGCGGACGCTGGTTTGCTCCATATTAACCTGGTTGCGAGAATTACTGTTGGTCCCACCGTGCGGACGCTGGTTTGCTCCATAGTAACCTGGTTGCGAGAATTACTGTTGGTCCCAGCGTGCGGGCGCTGGTTTGCTCCATATTAACCTGGTTGCGAGAATTACTGTTGGTCCCAGCGTGCGGGCGCTGGTTTGCTCCATATTAACCTGGTTGCGAGAATTACTGTTGGTCCCAGCGTGCGGACGCTGGTTTGCTCCATAGTAACCTGGTTGCGAGAATTACTGTTGGTCCCAGCGTGCGGGCGCTGGTTTGCTCCATATTAACCTGGTTGCGAGAATTACTGTTGGTCCCAGCGTGCGGACGCTGGTTTGCTCCATATTAACCTGGTTGCGAGAATTACTGTTGGTCCCAGCGTGCGGGCGCTGGTTTACTCCATATCAACCTGGTTGCGAGAATTACTGTTGGTCCCAGCGTGCGGACGCTGGTTTACTCCATATCAACCTGGTTGCGAGAATTACTGTTGGTCCCAGCGCGCGGACGCTGGTTTACTCCATATCAACCTGGTTGCGAGAATTACTGTTGGCCCCAGCGCGCGGACGCTGGTTTACTCCATATCAACCTGGTTGCGAGAATTACTGTTGGCCCCAGCGTGCGGACGCTGGGTTACTCCATATTACCTGGTTGCGAGAATTACTGTTGGTCCCAGCGTGCGGACGCTGGTTTACCCCATTAAGCCTGGTTGCGCTTATACCGTTGGTCCAACGCAAGGACGTTGGTTTGCTCCTGAACTCTAGTTCTGAGGACAGTTCGCTCTATGCTTCCTATGCAGTTGTCTGATACTTCCTGGCAATAGACTTCTGCTGCGATTAGGCCTTTGTATCTATTCCTATCTGCTGTCATAGTTATCTGACAGCTGGACTATGCTTTGGGCTGCCCTGCCTGGTATTGGTAAGGCCGGTAGAACCTTTGCACGTTACCATCTTGAGGGTTGCCTTACCCAGTATTGGCAGGGCCGGTAGAGCCTATACTAAGCCTCCCTTGGGCTGCCTTGCCCAGTATTGGTAAGGCCGGTAGAACCGGTACATTTCACCTCACGGTTGCCTTACCCGGTATAGGCAAGGCCAGTAGAGCCTATTGTTATTGTACTGTCCCTTGGGCTGCCTTGCCCGGTATTGGTAAGGCCGGTAGAACGGGTACATGTCATCTCAAGGTTGCCTTACCCGGTATAGGCAAGGCCGGTAGAGCCTATTGTAAATACTACTGTCACTTGGGTTGTCTTGTCCGGTATAATTGGCAAGGCCGGTAGAACCTATTCTACTACTATTGTTGTTGTATTGTTATGTATGAATAATCCTACGGGGATTGCCTTAACTTTTAATAAAGTTACGTTTTTACCTTAAGTCTGAGAGTCTTCAAAACCGTGACAGAGGTGCAACATATCCGAAGTAGGAGCACCCTGATGAACAGCAAGGGTGAGCTGTTCAGTCCAGACCGCAGTGGCCCGGTTCACCCATGCTGCAGCGAATGCAGGACGCATGGCAGTACCAGCAGTAGCAAAGATGGACTTGAGGGAGACCTCAAGTTTCTTGTCAGTCCAGTCCTTTAGAGCAGACGCATCAGACACTGGCAAGGCAGTAGACTTAGATAGCCTGGAGATAGGAGCATTCACTTTGGGAGGATGAACCCACTGAGCAAGAGCAGCCTCAGAGAAGGGATAAAGCTTGGCAAGGGCACAGGATCAGCCTCAAAAGGATCCCCAAAAAACTGAGAGGAGCCCACCGCAGAACATTCCTCAACATCTGAATCAACCAGCAGTTCCTCCACAGAGTATTCTGACATGTCAGTTACACCCTGAGGTTTTAGCAGGGAAGACTTGACGGAGGAGGGGGTCTGTCAAGAATGGAAGACCCCCTGTAACTGGGATGGAAAGAGTTGCAATGTAGACCTAAGGTCCCTAGTAGCAGACTTGAACTCTTGCACCCAAACTGGCTCTAATGCATGGCTGGAGGTCCCTGGAAGACTCTCAGGGACATCAGAACATTGTAACGGTTTGTTTGACACACAGACACAGTGGTTTAGGATAAAACACAGTTTTATTGAAATTACAGTAATAAAATAACCTTCACAGGTCCTGTAGTATATCAGCAGAATAATACAGACACACGACAAGTTATAGATACATATGCCTACACAGGTCCAGCATAAACATAAAGTCCACAACAGTCTATACTGACACAGGTCAGGCAGATTATAATGGATTCCCAGGAGCAAGGTCTTGCATGGATTATGATTTTCTTAGAGTGTAAACAGTCCCATGTGCAGAGAGGTCTGTGATGGGGCTCTCTGCATATAGACAGCTGAAGGATTCGTAATGTCCAAAACCAGATAAGCAGAAGTAGCGTGAACTGCCTAGGCAACAATGGGAACAAAGTCACATAAGGTACTGCCGTAGCAGTAACGGAGACAACACTTGCACTTCGCAGAGGCACAAACGGAGATTAGGCCCAAGGCAAACTGCCGTCGCAGTAACGGAGGCAGACACTTGCACTCTGCAGAAGTAGTAATGGAGGCAACCGGTGGCTCACTGCTGGAGCAGTAACGGAGGCAGGCACTGGCACTTTGCAGAGGCAGTAGCGGAGACTAGGCCCAAGGTAAACTGCCATAGCAGTAACGGAGACAACACTTGCACTCTGCAGAAGTATCAACTGAAGCATGCCGGGGCACCCTGCCGGAGCAGTAACGAAGGCAAACACTTGCACTTAGAAGAGGCAGTAATGGAGACTAGGCCCAAGGTAAACTGCCGTAGCAGTAACGGAGGCGGACACTTGCACTATGCAGAGGCAGTAACGGAAGCAAACCGGTGGCTCACTTCCGGAGCAGTAACGGAGGCAGTAACAGAAACTAGGCCCAAAGGCAACTGCCGTAGCGATAACGGAACTGGCCGCTGGTACTCTGCAGGAGGAAATGGACCCAACTGCCAGACAGTCAGAATGTCGCCTAGGCGACACAGCACAGGAACGCCAACCAAGCCGGGTTGGATCACAGAGCAGGAACGTCAGCCAAGCCGGGTCAGATCACGGAGCAGGAACTTCAGACAAGCTGGGTCGGATCACGGAGCAGGAACGTCAGAAGAATAGTCAGGCAATCCGAGTCGGTACACAGGGGCAGTAGACAATATGCAGAGTAGTCAGGCAGGCCAAGTCCGTACACTGGGAATCACTGAGCAGAAATAAGCACTGGCACAGGAACACCATGAAAGGGCACCGGAGGGGTGCCAATAGCCCAGTATATAAAGGTCATACTGGGCGGGTGTAACGGTTTTTTAGGACACTCAGACCAGTTGGTAAAATCAAACACAATTTTATTAAATAATAAATAATGCAAACGATCGCCCTCTGCAGGCAACAGAAATAATAGCACTGTATTGACAGATATGCCCCACAGGCCCAATATACAGAATCAGGGTAACACACACTATCTCAGAACAGATAATGGCAATATGGACACAAATGGGTTAAATGCAAAAATCAGCCCATCTCAGCTGTGGGGTTTGGCACGCCCAAGGTGGTGATAGGAGGTACTGTGTAGATGTAGACTGCTGTTAGGCAATCTGTGACCAGTGGTAGATTCAGCAGAACAGTGACACAGAATAGCTCCCGCAGACGTTCCCAATGAGACAACTGATTCTGCTAGTGCGAGAGTCGGTTGCCCCTACGGGCGTAATCTCAATATAGCCTGAAATGCAAGAGCTGGCAAATAGCCCCCACGGGCGTGTAACCGGAGACCAACAGCTAGCGGTAGTTGAGCCAATAGCCCCACGGGCGTATAACCGGAGACCAACAGCTAGCGGTAGTTGAGCCAATAGCCCCCACGGGCGTATACCAACGGGAACCTGGCAGAGCCTTGAGCCTACCCTTTGCTGCAACACTGAGCCAAAAGCCACAGCGGAGTCCACCGGTAAACCAATGTAACACCAAGAGCCAATGGCGCCCTACCGGACCAACTTAACATGACTACTCTGCAGTTGTATCGTATGAGTCGCCGTCCACACAAGCGGCCGACTCAGCAGACGTAGCACAACGGGTTAAGGCTCTATACCGGGGAATGAAGGCTCTGCAAGAACGAGGCAGCACTGCAAGGGTTAAAATGCACGTTTAACAACAGAAGGCTCAGTATGGTGTAGTAGCTCTGCAAGCGCACGGAGGCTCAGTGAAGGAAGCACAGCTTTGCAAATCAGCACGGAACTCTGCACTGGACTGAGGCAACACAAGGGTGAAGTGGTCACTCTGCAGCTGGGCAAACAGCGACAGCAGAAGTAAGAATGTTGCGGCGGCGACAACAGGAACAAGCAGGTCGCTGGAGCAGGCAGGTAGTCGATCACGGAGCAGGAAGTCAGCCAGGCCGGGTCGTAACACGTAGGAGGTTCTCAGACAAACCGGGTCAAACACAAGCAGGAACGTCAGCCAAGCCGGGTCAGGTAATGGAGGTGGTTCGCAGACAAGCCGGGTCAATCACGATCAGGAACACTGGAGCGTAGTCAGGACAGGCAAAATCGGTACACAGGAATCCGGAACACAGCAACAGCAAAACTCGCTCAGAAACACCACAAAAGGGCATCTGACAGGTGTCATGGCCAGGCATAAAAGGATCACCAGGGGCGGGCGAATCAGAGTGTACCACAAACGAGAGTGACAGGAGGATCACAGGCACTGTGATAGCGGGACTAACACACGGTAGCCAATGGGAGCAAAGCACAGGCTAGACTGACAGAAAAACAAAAAGAGCACGGGCACCGTGATAAACATGCTGGTCATAAATGACCTGAGAATTAACAAATGTTTCGGCGCAAAATGGGTTAGGATACAAATAGATACAATGGATCAAGAGCCAATGATTTAGGAGATAGCAGCAGATCAACAATAGTTCACCACAACTAATAGATTACAAAAATATATATACAGAAAAATTCTGCGCATAAATCCTAACTTCAATAGGCTCAATATTCTGACAGGGAAACCATATACACAGATATGCAGATAATAAAGATAATATATACTGTGTACATCTCTTCACCAATCAAACCACAACACATGCAAATAGATATTACTGGTGGTAATATATAGCTTATACACCCACATGCAATGTGGCCGTGAATCTTATTTTTTAAAGCATCAAATTTTCATGCATATACTTAAATCAACGTCCATATATATAGTCCTTCTATGGTCCCGTTATTCTTCTTGTTCTTAATGGGACCTCAAAAACAAAATATGCAAAGAGAAACAAATCATAGGGTAGTATATCCTTTCTCATAGCACCCCTTCCTCCCCGAATCCTACTTACAAGCCGCTTTCAGGCAGATCGCATGTAGGATTCCTTCTTTCAGCTTCTCTCCACACACTTCCTATAACCGCATCCTCTCCACATCACTCATCGGAAAAAAGACCAAATCGATCTCCTTAATGTTTTTTCTTTAACGTGGAATATATATGTGACCACAGTACGTTCCACTCTTCTCTCCCAAAATTAAGCTTCGAGTCTTCCAATGTTATATATAAAATTCTTTATTCTACAACATATATAGTATCTAAAATCAGCAGTATCATATAGATTCACAACACCCAAAACCCCGTAGTACTTTACCGGAGATACGATAGGAATCCAGCTCCTTCTCGATTCCCGGCAAAAAGACACGGCGTCTGTCGTCACTACCGGCTATGCCGGTACCGATCCTAGACAAGTCAAATGGGTGTTGGGTTCTACAATCGGACTCCACCCAACACGTTTCGTACTACGTACTTCATCAGGGTCTAGTCAGATACTCACCACCATCCATTTAAATAGTCTCTGTACCATTTTCTATTGGTTAATCTTTAATAAAACAATTTAAATCAATAGCCACATTCAAACCAGTAGGTTGAAGACTTTTTAGCTTAAAAATCCATTCTGTTTCTTTCTTTGATATTTTTTGAATCACATCCCCCCCTCTCCAATCTTTAGGAATGTGATCTATTATAGTGAACGTTAAATAATTTGGATTACATTCATGACTTTTTTTAAAATGCTCAGATACACTATGTGGTTTCGATTGGGTGCGTATATTCCACATATGTTCATTAATTCTTACATGAAGGGGTCTACTAGTGCATCCCACATATTGGAGTCCACACGGGCACTCCAATAGATACACCACATTAATGCTCTTGCATGTATGGAAACCTCTAATTGAAAACGTTTTTCCAGTCACATTAGACGTAAAATGTTCCACTTTTCTACTTTTAAAACAACTGGTCTTACATGCTTTACATTTCCCACACCTAAAAAAACCATTTAACCCTTCTTTAAAGAATCCAACTTGAGAGATAGTTTTATTGTAGCTTTGTACTACTTTATCTTTAATCGTTGGAGCTCTTCTATATGTAATCTGTGTTTTTTTGGGAAGGACTCTCTTCATATCTTCATCTTTTAATAAGATTGGCCAATACTTATTGATAATTTTTCTAAACTGATAATGGTCTACACTATATCCCTTTATTACTGCAATTTTTTCTTCTTCTTTTTTCTTATTTTGGTTTCTAATATTACTTTTATTTATAAGGGAATTCCGTTCCATTGCTTCCACAGTGGTGAAATTTTCTTCTAGAAGTCTTTCTGGGTAGTTTCTTGTTATGAAATCCTTCTTAATATTTTCAGCTTGTGTTAAAAAAACCTCATTTCTAGAGCAATTCTCACGGGCTCTCATTAGGTGGCTCTTCGGTACATTTAATAGCCATGGGCGATGATGGCAACTACTTGGGGGTATATATGTATTACAGTCTGTGGGTTTCCTGTACATTTTTGTCTCTATTTTATCATGTTCTATATAGATACATAGATCCAAAAAATGTATTTCTTGTCGGCTGCTCTCACTTTTAAAACTGAGAATTCTCTAGTTAACCATGAATGACAGGAAGAGCAATGCACAATAGGGGATACAGAGAACCCAACATCCTTAGTCTTAGGTCTGGCCCCAAGCTCCAACGGTATAGACATTCTCACAGTGTCAATAACATTACAGTATAAGAAATCGCCCAATTACAGTGTGTAGGATTAAAGTTTCACCCCAGAAATTGCTAATTTAGACTTATCTGGCAGGAGAAGGATTAATCAGCAGAGGAGAGAAGGAGATTCCAAGACCTGCATAGGATACTCGTTCTGGAAATAGCACAAAATGACTGCCGCGGTGGGAGCCAATCAGAAATGAGCGCGCAAAGCAAGTGCTCATGGGAAATGTAGTTTTCCCAGAAAAAGTACCCAAACAGTGCCCGAAGCCCCCTGAGCTCCCCAACACACTGGAAACATGAACCTGGATGATAGAGTAAGAGCAGACAAGAAAAATGAGCCATCTCTGAAGTCGCTAGGTTAAACAGTTGCAGAGATATGTCTCAAACTGTACAGTCCCATAGGAGTGAATGGAGCAATGGTGCCTATGCGTTGAAACAAACTCAAATTTTACAAAACTGAAGTTGTAATAATAAAAGACATGAAACATTACTAGAACATGTTAGGATACCCAAAAAACACTGAACCAGTAGGAAGAGTGTCAGAAACCCACCCAAATGAATGCAAAACCAGCATCTAAAGGGTTAAGTACCACATAAACCTGCCCCAATACACCCAACAGACATATAGATAGACCCAATGAGTGCAGGAGTGTGCAATAGGAACTCCAAGGAAAAACCCCTGTTCGGAGGTGTACCGTGGGACATGTGGACCTGCAGCACTCAAACGGTTGCTCACCTTACCTGCAGATCTTCTGTCTTCAGATTACCATATTTTAAGAAGAACCTCAGTGGGCAACTCCTGAGGAAAGAACTTGTAGCCAAGATTTTCCCCCCAGGCTTAAGGTCCACAAAAAGCACCTGGTCACTGAGCTAGCCACATCTAAGGGCATTGTCAGTTATGGTAATCCACCTAATGGTGGTATTCCATTTCTAACAGAAAAATAAAAAACTTCTAAAGCTATAGCAGAACTGTTCTCTTGCCTGTGTTATCTTCACCAAGGAACAAATCTTTCTGGAGCTGGTTGGCTAGCTGCAGCCAAGGAGGGAAGGTAGGTTCCACCCCCTGCATACAATTCTAGAATTGTTCCTCCCTAAATAAATAGGGCGGATTGCCTACCCAAAGTTACTAGTAACCTGTATTGGACAACAGAGAAAAGTATTTATTCTGACAGCTTTTTTACCAATGACCTTGTTTATTATCAAGTCAATTCAAGAACAAAGTGAATAAGCACTAAGGAGAGAGAAGTAACTCCAGAGAGAAACCTCTTCAATTCCTACGTTATTTTATAGCTGAAGATCTCTACAGTCCTAGGCACTACAAATGGATTTGTTCGTTACAGAGTTGATAAGGATGAAAAAAGTGAATCCATCAAGTTCAATCCTTGCATCCCTACTTTGTTGAACCAGAAGAGTGCAGACAAAAACCCAGTGAAGCTATTTTAATTTATGCACCAAGTAGGTAAAAATTAACAATTAGGAACTGTACAGATTAGTTAATTGATGTGACTTTTCTCATCTTTTTATCACCTTAGTGAATTTCTTCCCAGGTCTTACATGCAGTAACTTTTCTTCTTTAAGCAAAAACTTGGCATAAGAAAGCATTATAATAACTGAATCAAATACAGATTATATGGACAAGAAAATGGAGCAATGAGCATCCTGGACATGATTCTTTTATTTAAGACTCAGTAACTGCTTAATTTCTTGGTAATGTATTTATACATATACAAAAAGTAGGTATGTAAAATGTTTATACAAATAGATTTATATGTGGTGGCGCTATATGGAAATAGTGTTATATCACTTAGTGGCTACTGCCAGAAACAAGCTCCCTGCTACTGGATCTTAAAGAATACAAAAATATTTTAAATACTTTTCCGGTGCTTCTACCAGTGAATACAAATAATGACACTTATAATCTTTTTATACAGGTTTTTATTAAAAAAAAACACCTCTTCCTCTTTATATAACTATAGGTTAATAACTCATAAATTACAAACTCAATACTACTCAAGAGAGAAATGCTATAATTGTTGGAGATAGTGATGACATCCTCAGACACTATTTAGTATTAGTGATGTCCCAATTCAATTATATACTCCAAAACGTCCGTTAAACCACGGTCAGTGTAAATACGTAAAAGATACCATATACTATGGCTCAAAAATGTATCTCTGTCTCTAATCTAAAACACTTGACTTTCCAATATTTGTGCGTTTGGATCGTGACTGAGCCCTCCTATTCAGTTCCTCCACCCCCTTCCTTCCACCCCCAAACAGAAATGTATAGTGTCCCTCAGTCACCATATCCTATTCACAAGATAAAGAATAGTGCACTGTTCTTAATATAACATTGCCTTAATATCCCCTTATAAAAATAAAATAAAATAAAAAATAAATGCACAATGATCGATCAAAAATAAAAAATGAAAAATACAAAAAGATGTCCCGATGATTTCTCATCCTTAAGCGTTGACCAGTGTTTTGTTAATCAATCCCACTTTCAATCTTTTATATTGCTGTATCTTATTTGGTACAGCATTATGATCTTATCACTTTTACATTGAGTAATTTCTCTCTTTCTTATTTGATTATAAAGGACTGCCTCTTCACCGATACTAAGTATCACAACCTTCTTTGATATTGTATGAGTTCTCAGGTTATAAATTGCCACCGTTTTGAGTTATAAGTTTCCCTCATTAAAGAGTATTTATATAGTTTCTCTCTCTTTATTTTTATTTGAGGTTACTTTCATATAGCAATATCGGCAATGCCAGTAACTCACGGTTCTAGTGTTTTCTTTTCTTCCATTCCTGTTAAGAGTTTTCTCTTCAAAGAAAGGTCTTTATCCAGCGTACTTTGTTATAGACTTCCCACATAATTTGAATCTCTTCCTTTATTATTGTCAACCTGGACTCCCAATATATATTCAAGCGATTCAATCTTAAAAGTGTGTCATAAGCTTCCCAAACACAATTCAGAAACGGACTTCCAACGCGTTTCGGGATCAAACAGACCCCTTCACCAGGGACTACTATATCTTCATATAACATGTCCCAAACATCCTTTTTATATAGGTAATGTCCAAAAAAACTAAATTAAAACCCCCCCACCCTCTAAAAGGCAATCTTATAACATATTAAAGGCAATGTTCTATATAATAATATAGGTAATATCCAAAAAACTCAATTAAAAATCCTCCACCCTCTAAAAGGCAATGTTATCCTATATAACAATTTGCTAAATCGTGTGTAACACCGCAACATGAGCAGTAGACACTGCTGCTCGTGCTGCAGTCATGTGCAGTAGAGACTGCCCACGCTGCGGCTGATACAGAGCTCTGTATCAGTCGTGGTGCGGGCAGTCTCTACTGCGCGTGACTGGCCCGCTACCGGATGGCAGTGGCACTGTGGCTCATGTAACGGGCTGTTCAACTAGTATATAATAAAAATACTACCACATTATACTGAAAAATGCATATATATGCATAACATCTGACAATACAATCTATGCCTAAAAAAGCCATAAAAAATTTAAATAAATAAATAATGAAAATAAAAAATAAAGACAAGAATAACTCATCCTCTTTTTATAATCTTATTTCTATATGAATGTATCCATTGTGTTATACATACACCACTGGAACACTCATGGATACACCCATTTACATATTTCCCATCTAAAAATAAAATTAAAATACAAATAAAAAATAAATAAATATATTATTTCAAAGATTATATT
Organism: Rhinophrynus dorsalis; assembly: GCA_037306005.1. Classification (NCBI taxonomy): domain Eukaryota; kingdom Metazoa; phylum Chordata; class Amphibia; order Anura; family Rhinophrynidae; genus Rhinophrynus; species Rhinophrynus dorsalis. The sequence goes on along the minus strand of CM074720.1, from coordinate 192,967,406 downwards.
TTAGACATAAAAATGCAGTAAAAAAATGTCCCCAACAATACTAGTTTCAATTATTTCCTATCATTTCAGTAAAACTCTATGCTGTCTACTGTCTACACTCCATATATCTCAATACTATATTTTCAACTTTTCTCAAAAGGGCCAATTTGCTTCAATGTAATCAATTGATCTTGAGATTGCACAAAAAGACCACCATCATTCCCTCTCATTAGACAAATAGAATAATATAATATCCCAAGTAGTACCTAATGTACCTATTATCCTGTACCTCAAGATGTCAAGGAGTACCTGAACAACCAAAACACACTACAAAAAACCAAATGGCTCCATTTCCATAATGAACCCAAATGGCTGCAATGCGTTCAAGCTGTATATCCACTCATACTCTCTTCTTGACATCTTGTGCACATAATTCCCCCCTCTCCGACTTCTAGATACTACTCCAATACCACAGTATTTTATATTTTCTATCTTACATATATAAAATGTGCAGACAAGCTGTGTTTGCTGAATTTCTTTTTTTATATTATATAGATGTTCCCTTATTCTCTCTCTCAAATTTTCTTTTTGTCCTTCCAATGTACTGTTTTTTACATTCACACTGAATTAAATAAATGATATCTTTCGTATCACACGTTATGATATTTTTTTTTGAGGAAATTTTTTTTAACATTTTTATTATTTCTGAAATTCTTACAATACAAACAGTCTCCACATTTATAAAATCCTTTATTGGTATGTAACCATACTATCCTCTTCTTTTCATTTCTTACACTAGGGGCTATGTTGAGCCTTGGTCAGTACAATATTTGTTTTTTCAGGAATGATTTTCGATAACATCTTATCACTTTTTAGTATATGCCAATGATTATTATATTTTTAAAATGTCTATATTCTGAATTGAATGGAATTATAATTGGTATTCTCCCTCTTCTTTGCTCCATTTTTATTTTTCTCTTTCAGTAATTCTTTCATATTCAATCCTTTAACCATTTAAATATCCCTATCAAGATATTTTTTTTTTTTTTTTTTTTTTATAGTCTATAAACCTATGTTTTAGTACACATGCCTGTTGTTGAAATATATCACCTTCTGAACAATTTCTCCTTACCCGCATAAATTCTCCTTTAGGAATGTTAGTAATCCAAGAAGGAAAGGGACAAATATCAGTATCTATCTAGCTATTACAATCAACTAACTTAAAAATGTGTTTTAGTGTTATTTTCTATATAAACATTTAGATCCAAAAAATCTGTGTGTCTTTCATCAAAAGTAATGGTAAAATGCTGCTGCTTTGATAGGAAAATATGTTTTATTAACTCATCACAATAGAACAACATAAACTATGATTATTTATGAATATGCACTATATAATAGTAGTCCATAAGTACACAATTTATTGTACCTGTGATCTGAAGATGGAAGTTCTGCTCTACCGTAATACATCAGTGCACCTGGCGTCCATGTGTGTTTTAATTTAGTATTGAAATCCAGATCACTGTCTAGAAGATTTATTCCTCCAGCTATGTATACGTTTTGAACATATGCAACAGAAGATGTTAACATGATGGTTAGTCTAATTTGCACAATTATTAATTTCCTTTGAAATGCAAACAAAACTAATTTTGGAATATACAAGAAAACAGAGCACATCAAACTTGCTTTTATCATAATTACACTTTCTACAGTTTTTAGGTATGTTTGTGTAAAAGGGATAGTAATGTTTCAAAATAAAAGCAGCTCCAATTAATCTTCATAGTATTTGGGCCATGGAGAGTGTTATTTCATAGTAACATAGTAATTTAGGTTGAAAAAAGACTTGCGTCCATCTAGTTCAGACCTTTTCCTATTCCTGTTTACCATCGTTGATCCAAAAGAAGGCAACACCCCCCACCCACAATATAGCAATTTCAAATTCTACCCTGAATGGGGGGGAAAATTCCTTCTTGATTACAAATGGCAATCAGATTTCTCCTTGGATCAACAAGCCCTAACTAAATATTAATACCAATACTAACGTACATAGCCCTCTGTGTTATGCTCTTTTAAATAAGTATCCAGGCCTTTTTTAAAGGCATCTAATGTATTCAATAGCACCACCTCCTCAGGTAGTGAATTCCATACCTTTATTGTCCTTACTGTAAAGAAACCCTTCCGCTGTTGTAGATTAATTCTCCTTTCCTCAAGTCTAAGTGAGTGGCCCCTTGTCCTTTGTACGGTTCTGTTAATGAACAGGTCTTTGGAGAGCCCTTTGTATGGGCCCTGAACATATTTATATAGTGTTATCATATCCCCTCTAAGACGCCATTTTTCTAGTGTGTACAAGTTTAACTTTTCAAGCCTTTCTTCATAACTAAAACTTTCCATTCCCCCTAGTTTTGTAGCCCTCCTCTGTACTTTCTCTAGTTCCATAATGTCCTTTTTCAGAAAGGGAGCCCAGAATTGAACAGCATATTCTAGGTGGGGTCTTACCATGGACCTGTAAAGAGGCATAATAATATCTTCATCCCTTGAGTCAATACCCCTTTTAATACATGCCAATATCTTATTGGCCTTTGCAGCTGCCAGCTGGCACTGCATGCTACTGCTAAGTCTATTGTCTACCATTACTCACAAATCCTTTTCATTAGTAGATTTCCCCAGAGAAACACCATTTAAACTATATGTTGCATTTTTAATTTAAATTCTTTCAGAGTTGTAGTTCAAGAGTAATTGAGTGATAAAGTATCCCCCAACCGTCCCTTTAACCTAGTGTAAGTCACATCCCCTCAGAGCAGCAAGAGTATCCAGATGGCTTGCAGAGAGGGACGATCTTCAATTATTATAACAGAAAAACCTGTCAAGAGCGGCAGAGTTTTCTTTATACTCAAAGTAAGAAGATTGTCCCTTGCTGTGAGCTGTCTGTTCTCAAGAATATATTCCACATCTGAAGGGAGGTGGCTTATACTAGGTGATAGGGGTGGGAGGGGGATACTTTATCATTCAATTACTCTTGAAGAACAACGCTGACAGTATTCAAATAACACTAATTGGCCCAAATACTATGAAGATTACTGGAGCTGCTTTTATTTTGAAACATTACTATCCCTTTAAGAGGATAGTGTTGCTCACTTTGGGAAAAAATATATTGCCAGATTTATCTTGAGGAATAAAACAAAGGTAATTTCACTACTGGGGAATATTTAATTCAAAAGTTATTGCAACTCAAATTAGCATTTGAGTGCAGTACATCTATCTCTTGAAATTTTATGGCAGTGCTGTTGCTATAGCAGTCTATGGACAACTAATGTCAGTGACAACATCCCTCCATAGGCTGCTAAAGCTACAGCTCAAGCATAAAATTTCAGACCGTGGAGACACTGCACCCAAAAAAAAGCAAGTCTGAGATACAGTACCATAGAATAAAACAGCTTTCAGAAATAAAAGTGTCCTTGTTTTACTTAGCAGAATAAAGTATGCAATATATTTTTCCATATTACATAGTTCTAGCCCTTTAACTTTACTTGCAAAGTAACAACATATTTTTGGAAGCTTTTTAAGCTTGAACAAGATTGACAAGTATAATTCAGAATGAATATTTGTTAAATTCCACAACACTCTAGAATCCTATGACAATCAGTAAGTAAATGCAGCCAGAAAAGTGTTAACCCCTTAAACCCATGGCTACCGACATAAATGTCATGACAAATTGATATGTCCCCAAGATTAATGTGTCACACGTTTCCAGATGTTTTCAAAATGTATTTTGATGCATACAGGTATAATATGACTCTGGATGTTTGTGTTTGAAACACAATTTAAATAAGTATATCACAACTTAAAAAAGGCTGGGAACCAAAGACTTGAACAATATACAGTGGAAAGGGGTCATCCACCAGGACTATGGCCCCACTAAATTTATGACCGCTTAAGAAACAATGTTTGCTCTAATATAGAGGTGGGAATCTGCATTCTCCAGGATAATACAATTGTCAGCATCTTCATTCATCCACCAGCTGGCTAAGGATGATGGTAGCTGTAGTCCAACAACAGCTGAAGTGCTGCAAATTGCCCTCCCTTGCTCTAAATGCAATTTTAAATTTAAATGGGCATGTTTAATTAAGAAAAAAATACTGTATGGATTTTTCCAACTCAGTAGGTGTGTTCACATATCTGACAGATATTTAATTCAATAGTTATTACAGCTCAAACTGTCAGGAGTTGGATCTGTTCTAAGTCTCAGTTCTGCAATGAATGCAAAAGAAATATCTGTGTGTACACTAGGTAATATAATAACCACCACAACACTCATATTATATAAAAAAAGGAGGCAGAAATAGGGGTTAACGGTTTCTGGAACATAAATATTTTCTGTTCCAGATACTTATTTGGCCACAAGAGGGTAATGCAATTGGTTCCATATCACCCCCAAATATGCTCACATTTATATCCATTACGTATTTTGTTTACACATCTGTTATTTCCAAAACCATATCAATATCTGTGGCCATATATCAATTATGTAATTGCATGGTGACAGGGTATCATTGGGACCTTACAGACTTCTGTAAATAAATTAAAAACAAAGGGACAAGAATTGAATGAGCTATGAGGAGAAATTGAAAATATTATTGATATTACGGTTTATATAAAGAATGGTAAATTGTGTACCAAATGTACTTGTGATTGAAATGGACAAGAATAACTTATGGCTGTTTCCATCCAGTCATAAATAAAACCATTTTGCTCTACACTCAGTTCCTCAGAGTTAAATGGATAGTGATTAAGGAAAAAAAAACAGTATTAAGGCTATGGAGGAAATGTCTGAAGCTAAAGAATCCCATTAACAGGAAGCACTGCACCATGAAAGGATAACCACTTGCTCCAAGGGGTTGAGCTCTCAGGTTTGTGTGGACCACAGCTGTCACAAACAAAGACCAAAGTGAAATACCAAAGGGTCAGGCGAGCTGTAGACAGTAGCGCTTCCAAAACATTATTGCAGGCAGTGCAGGTTCAAAGCTCAAACAAGCAGAAGATCTGTGTCGCTGACAAGCATGGGTAATCTGAATATATAGATGAGGTCCGAAGGTACATTAAGTCATTAACAAAAAGTAGCATGATAACTGAGCACAAAACCAGAGACCCTAGGACCTTAAAGGGATAGTTTCATAATAAAAGCAGCTCTAATTAAATATCATAGTATTTGGGCCTTGGAGAGTGTTATTTCAATTCTGTCAGAGTTGTAGTTCAAGAGTAATTGAATGATAAAGTATACCCCTCCCGCCCCTTTTACGGATATAACACTGCTCAGCTCAGTGCAACAAGTAGGTGACCAGGTAGATTGCAGAGAGGGATAATCTTCAATTAAGATAAGGAAAAAAGCTGAAAAAACTGTCAAGGGGGCAGGATTTTCATTGTTCTCACAGTAAGAAGATTGTACCTTGCTGTTATCTGTCTGGTCAAGCAACCAAATTCCACATCTGAGGTAAAAGAGGCGGGCATTCAATTACTCTTGAACTACAACTCTGACAGTATTGAAATAACACTCTCTATGACCCAAATACTATGAAGATTAATTGGAGCTGCTGTTTTTCTGATATATTACTATCCCTTTAAGTAGTTGGATATTGACGCCAAACAAACTGCACAATGAGGACAGCTGTTGTGCCTAGATGTTACATCTACATATTAGTAAGAAACTTGTGCAAAAGTGAAGTTGGAGGCTCGGAATGATGCACAAGATTTGTGAGAACTTTAATGAGGATGGAACAAGGTGCCTGCAGATGATGGAGTGGGGGAGCAAAGGGCCCATTTAACATGACAGGAAAATTATCTGAGAAAGATATACTAAAAATCTATTAAAAGCAGAACTCAAGAAACTGAAAGGGACTGGATGACAGAAAATTTTAAAATAAAAAAGGATTAATACTACTGATCCAGCGATGATGTTGGACGATGCTGCCATGGGCTCTGAGCTTCTTTCTGATGCAGTTTTCTGAGGGATCGGGGGCTCTTTTATTACTACACTGATCCAAAATATTTTTCTGATATGGAGGTGAGTTGATCTTAATTCTACCAGTATGAAGTGGTCCCTCAACTGCCAGAGTTTTCTAATCTGCAAGACTTTCAGATAAGGGCTTGCAATGATCTCAGGTGTATTTATCATCTATTGGAAGGCTATAATTGTAAAATATCTGATACCATTACAATAGGATTTTAGTGAACTTTTTTAAAATCTTTTTCTCATAGCATGTGGAACACAGGACTCCCTTCTACTCTTCCAGCTCAACCTCTGCTTTAATTCCGAGATTCATGTGTAGAAAGTAGCACAGAAAAGAACTAAAAGCAGGAAGAAGAGAAAGAACCCTCCCCCCTGAAAAAAGACCCCAAGAGGACTCCTCTGCAAGGGGAAGGAAACACAGTTATGTTTATTCTCTGGATGGGAGTCCTGTGTTCCATATGAACTAAGAGAAAAGATTTAACTTTAAGTTAGCTAAAATCCTGTATTCTTTTATGTCCAGTATGGAACACATCAATTTTGGGATGTACCAAAGCACACAAGATTGCAGGGAGTGAAAAGAGGAAAAAACTCTCTCCATAGGATAATTCACAGCAAACAAACCAATGAAGAGCCAGTTGGGCTCAAGCTACTGAAAAGAAGATGGTACTAGAAGAGAAACGGGATGTCATTAAACAGGCACTACCTCCCGAAAGACCTTCTGGCCAAGCTGGCCGCAGATGAAACCAAAAACATTGTCATGGGAGTGTTTGGTAAATGTGTTAGTGGAGGACAAAGTAGCAGCCTTGAACTGCTGCTCAGCAGACACCAGATTCTTGTAGGCCCAGGAAGCACAACACAGTCCTGGTGAGTGCACTGAGACTCTGAAAGGAACATGTATTTTTCCTAGCCACATATGCCTGGAGTATGATAGTCTTGATCCAAGAATAAATAGGGACTTTGGATGCATACATGGTCTGATACAATGCTTTGATGAAGTTGCAATAACGAAACTCGCGTCAGCATACCTTGAGAACAAAGATTAGCAATTTATGTAGAAATGCTAAGTATTTCATGCTCTGCTTAGGGCATTGACTTACTATGATTTTATTTGTTTTTAAGACTAGCTAGTGACCGAGAAGCCTATCATTTTAGGGACTAGCAAGCCGGATTGTGCCCCGGTATCTTAGGTGGTGATCAACTACATTAAGTGCTAGCTTAATTTTCCATGGTATTGACTGGAAAGCCAGAGTATGCCCCAGCATTAGAGAGACCTATATATACTATTGAGCGATTAAGCGCATAAGGTTCCGACTCTCATGATTTGCAAGTAATACTTTATTGGCAGGTGGGATTGTGCCCCAGCACTTTAGAGAGTCAGGGTTCCCACTGAGGGATTAGTCAGACTACTAATGGCAAACTGGATTATGCCACGGCACTTTATAAAGTGAGGGTTATACTGACGGACTAATTAGTCTACTATTAAAAGCATTGTAGATAGAGATCGTGTACCGGCATACAATACTTGTCATACTTTTCATACTTATCACTGGCAAGTCGAATGATGCCCCAATTATTCCTTAATAAATAACGATTGATCCTTGATATCAGATGCAGTGATTTTTATGAATGGGAGAATTTAACCCATTCATGGATGGTTAACCGCTCTGTGTTCTGATAATACTGAGACAATCGGAATTAAGGTCTCACAGGGGCATGGTATTCCTGAAGGGAGGAAAGGCATGAGCCACATCTTGAACAAAGGTTTTTAACATCTGGTAGAACAGCAAAATGTCTCTGGAAGAGAACGGAAAGGGCTGAGATCTTTACCTTGACAGAGCTCAGACTAAGACCCGAGCTCAGACTAAGATCCTTGTTCACACCATCTTGCAAAAACAGTCATGACCGTAATGGGATTAAAGGTCTGAGAAGTCACATCCTTATAAGCACACCACTGATTAAGAGATAAACCATAGCATATGGTACTTTTTTTTGTAGCCTGTGCAATAACAGAAACCAAATCCTTTGAGATTTCCATTTGCCTCAGGATGTTAGTCTAATGAGCCATTCCATCAAGGCTAGCCTTTCCACCTCCTGGTACCAGATGGGACCCTGGATGAGGAGATCTGGTCTTGAGGAAGGCTGAATAATTCCTCGAAGGACAGATTGAGAAGGCCTGCAAACCAGCCCTGGCATGTCCAGAACAAACCAATTAGGATGACTAGAGCATTCTCCATTCTGATCTACCATATCACCCCCGGGGATTAAAGGAATTGGAGAAAAAACATAGAACTGATGAAAGTTCCAAGGAATGGAAATCACGTCCATCGCAATTGCCAAGACATCCTTTGCCTTTGAGCAGAGCAGGGGGACTTTCCTGTTCTTACAAAAGGCAATCAGATCCATCTCTGGGAGCTGCCAACATTGGATTATCTGTTCAAACACTTTCTGGTTCAGTCCCCAGTTGTCTAGATTCACATCTTGATGACTGAGAAAGTCTGCAACCATGTTTTCTACACCTGGAATATGGACTGCTGCAATGGATGGAACGTGACTTTGTGCACAATGAAGAGTTTTCTCGCCTCTGTCCAGGCTGACTTCTTTGAGTTCTTCCTTCACAGTTGATGTAAGCAACACTGGTGTTCATGTTAGTACTTGAGACCATTAAATGAGTGCAAGGCATATTTCTGAGTTTGTCCAGTTGGAGTTCCATGTGTGGGACTGGACGTAAGGAACCCCTTCCAGGGCAGACACTAGGCATCCCACGATCCTCATGAAATCCCTTATTGTTGCTGAGGGCCATGCTAGTGCCCACAACACATCCTGCAACAGAATCTGTATCTTGTCACCCGGTATGAACACTCGCCCTTTAAAGGCATCAAACGTCGTTCCTAGGAAGAAAGGGATCTGGAATGAAATTGGAAAGGACTTCTTGATTGCGAGAACCCAGCCATGATACAGCAGGATGCAGACACACGCCAGGATATGGATAGCCAAAATTTCTTCTGGAGGTGCCTTGATCACTAGATCATCCAGATATGGTGTTGGAGATGGATATGAATGGATATATGCGGCCAGAACTGCCAGGATCGTGGTGAAGATTCTTGGAGCTGAGGCCTGGCCGTAAAGCAGTGCAGTGAACTGGTAATGACTGCAAGCAAAGGTAAAACAAAGTAAACATTGATGGTCTGGATGAATCGTGACATGCATGTAGGTATCCTTTAGATTTTGGGAAGCCAAAAATTTGCCTGGACACATCTCCAAGATGACAGATCACAAAGATTTCTTCTTGATTTGAGTAGCAACCACAAAGTACTTGAGGTATATCAAGTCCAGAATGGCACTGCAGGCGCCGTCTTTCTTGGAGACCACAACACGGTTGGAATAAAAACCTGAAAAGAGCTGGGCTGGGACTAGAACTAGGACCTGCTTGTCCAACATACAAAAGATGAAGTCTATAAACAGACACTCTCTCTGGGTCCTGAAGAATCTATGCTTTACCCTTCTAAAAGAACCCGCAAAACCCACTAGTCTGTCATGGAAGATGCCCAGGCATCTTGAAAAAGAAGAAGGTGACCCCCCCCCCCCAAGACAAGGAAGGACCACAACTCAGAGAATTATGCAGAAGACTTGTTAGACAAACCCTGAAGCAGACTTGCTCTGCCAAGCCTATTTTAGTTTTGGGGTGGATGTACCTGGGAGGCCTAAAGGAGTTGAACCCTCTGCAAGTGGAACTTGCATGGGAACAAAAATCCACATGATTTCCTTGCAGTACTCTTGCCTCCAATGGCATCTCCAATGACCTGGCTTAGGTCAGATCCAAAGAGGTTCTTACCCTCAAAGGGAAGAGAACCTAGTGATTTCATGGAAGACTGATCTGTAGAGAAGGCTAAGGCCTTACCAGAAAACCTGGCAGTGACAAAGGCTTAGGAACATTGTAGAATATGGCTTTAGACAGCTGTTCATCCAAGACAGCTATAGCCCTATTGACCCAGGCAGACAAGAAAATGGCTTGCAGTGCTGTCACCACTGCCAAAAAGCTTGCCTTTAATAGAGAATCAAAGTGTTTGTCAACCTGATCTTTAAGGACCCATGACTGTCCTGGCACTTCATGGGTCCAACACTCGATAATGACGTATGATGTGCCAGGACAGTCGGATTTCAGGGCACCTGGCACGGCTGTTCCATGGTCCTTAAGGGGTAAGGGACTGCAGTTTCTGCCAAAGTAAGGACTGTATACTTGGCTAGACGGGAGATTGGGGGGATCAATTGCTGGGGAGAAGCCCATTTCACTAGACCTTTAGCGGTAAAGTCGTATAGTTTAGAGATACGTTTGTTAATGAAAACTCTCTTATCTGGTGTTTCCCATTACTCCAACGGGACATGGTCCAAGGTCCTGTTAGGAGGAAAGACTGGAGAGTCTTTCTTGCATCTTTGGAAGATAAACAGAGGAAGATTCACCACGGAGGCCTAAGGGACCTGAAGGGTCTCCAACACCCTGATCAGCATCTCTGCTGAGGGGGGAGGGTCAGCCTTGTAGAGATACCGTAAGGACAAGGAAGATCTTCTTTCTCTGAGTCAATCTCCTCATCAGATGTTTCCCCAACTAACAAAGTGACCACTAAAAACAGGATCAACTTGTCTGAAGAGGGCATGGATGGCCAGGAATGGAGGACCCCTTGAATGGATGAGGGAATAGATGTCACAGAGGACATCAGAGTTTTAACTCAAGGGGGTATAGCAGAGGCCCCAGTACAGGAAGGACAAGAATATTCCATTGGAAGCCCAGCATGGCATGAATCTTTGGGTTTGGTTTTCCTCATATGCCCATTAGGGTCAAAAATGTTGAGAAAAAGTACTTTAAACAACAGTAAAACTAGTTTAATGTATAAGCAGTATCATAAAAAGCCCCCAGAAAGTACTTATCTGGCATGCAAAGGGTTAAACTGCAGAGAGAGAGAGAGAGAGAGAGAGAGACAGAGACAGAGACAGAGAGAGAGAGAGCAGGATAGTTAGCCTCTGTGTAGTATCAGATGTAAGAGGGCAGTCAAAAAAAAAAAAAAAAAAAATGCCCAGCCAATCAGAAAAATAACTGGATACTAAAGGATTTTGGGAAATGTAGTTCCCCCCCTTTACTTTAAACTAAGCAACATGTGGCTCTCCAGCCCTGGAATACAGCAAAACGCACATCACTGGGCAGTCATAACACTCATCACGTGACAGAGCATGATCAAAGAAGAAGAGCCCAATCTGATCCATGTAGCATAAATGGATGCAGAGATATGTTCCAGACAATCTTTCCCATTGAAGTCTATAAGGCAAAGATGTTCGTGACATGGGCTCCAAAAAACAAAATTACCAAACAAGAAAATATCTCAGAAAACCCCTGTGTACAGATGACACAGGTTACAAATAAAGGTAGCGATAACTCTATGAGACTCAGTCATAAGGAGTCTAATAGCCTCCAGAGTACTAAGTGGATCTGAAAGGGTTACATTTGGAAAACTAAGCAGAGCAGCATCTTACCACACAGTCGCATTTGGGAAAGTAATGTAGATGAAGAAAGGGTGCAAATAATCACAGGATTTGGAGAGTAGAGAATAATGGGAAATAAGATAGAGGGCCTTTATTCAGGCTCCCACCCAGATATAGTAAAACCTTAGAGAGGTTCAGTAATGAGGAACAGACTTGTCATAAAGTCAACCTTCACAGGGAAATGGCACAAATAAAGTGTCGCTTGCTCCTCTTGCTAGAGAGCCCATTTGGCAATTAAGGCCAGGGATGAGCTGGAAGAGGAGGGAGTCTCCACCCAAAATACCCTGTATTTTTTAAGGGCAATTTGATCTGCCCAGTTCTTTATTTTTTTTTAGATTTCTGCAGCAGAGACACACTTATATGGCCCAGTCTGGTGTTCAGTCTGCTGATTTTACCCTTTCCAGATTGGAAACTCTTCTTGGCTCCATTTCACAAAAGAAATTAGTATTCAAATTATAGTCTGTCTTGTGGGATGAGATGCTTAGGCTGTTGACTCAATTATACTCTAAATTGATATTCTGCGTGTTACAAAGAACTGTGAGGAAAAGGACATTGATTTTACATGCCTGGTGGTTAGAGCCTGTGATAACATTATTAGATTGAAATGTCTTCATACATTTTATTATGCTCCAATTTGAGAATTTGCTAACGAGCAAACTTTCAGACAATCTTTGTACCAGTGTCAAATTTTACAAGGTACCTTTGTTCATCTTTTTTTCTGGTCATGCTCAAAATGTCTTGATTCTGGAACTGGATTTGTGACTTCCTTTTTGACTATTTGGATTTTCCTCGGGATATGTACACTGGAGTTACACCCTGTTCCAAATTATTATGCAAATGATATTTAAGTGTCACAAAGATTAAATATTTTGTTTTTCAGTTTAACTCATGGATGGCATTGTGTCTCAGGGCTCTTCTGATCACTGAAAACAATCTCGGACACCTGTGATAATTAGATTGCCAGGTGAGCCCAATTTAAAGGAAAAACTACTAAAGGTGGGTGTTCCACATTATTAAGCAAAGCACCATTTTCAAGCAATATGGGGAAGAAAAAGGATCTCTCTGCTGCCGAAAAGAGTGAAATAGTTCAATGCCTTGGATGAGGTATGAAAACATTAGATGTTTCACGAAAACTTAAGCGTGATCATCACACTATTAAGAGATTTGTGGCTGATTCAGAGCACAGACGGGTTCGTGCAGATAAAGGCACATTGAGGAAGATTTCTGCCAGATCCATGCATAGGATCAAAAGAGCAGCTGCTAAAAGCTGCTGAAGCTGCTGGTGCCTCTGGAGTCCCACGGACATCAAGGTGTAGAGTCCTCCAGAGTCTTGCAACTGTGCATAAACCTTCTATTCGGCCACCACTAACCAATGCTCACAAGCAGAAACAGCTGCATTGGGCAGAAAAATACATGAATTTTCAAACAGTCCTGTTCACTGATGAGTGCCGTACAACCCTGGATGGTCCAGATGGATGGAGTAGTGGATGGTTGGTGGACGGCCACCCTGTTCCAACAAGGCTGTGACGTCAGCAAGGCGGTGGTGGAGTCATGTTTTGGGCTGGAATCATGGGAAGAGAGCTGGTCGGCCCCTTTAGGGTCCCCCAAGGTGTAAAGATGACCTCTTCAAAGTATGTGGAGTTTCTGACTGACCACTTTCTTCCCTGGTACAGAAGGAAGAACTATGCTTTCCGTAATAAAATCATCTTCATGCATGACAATGCACCATCTCATGCTGCAAAGAATACCTCTGCATCAGTGGCTGCTATGGGGATAAAAGGAGAGAAAGTCATGGTGTGGCCTCCATCCTCCCCTGACCTCAATCCTATTGAGAACCTTTGGAGCATCCTCAAGCAAAGATCTATGAGGGTGGGAGGCAGTTTACATCCAAACAGCAGCTCTGGGAGGGTATTCTGACATCTTGCAAACAAATTCAATCAGAAACTGTCCAAAAACTCACAAGTTCAATGCATGCAAGACTTGTGAAGCTGCTATCAAATAAGGGGTCCTATGTTGAAATGTAACGTGACCTGTTAAAATGTTTAAAAAGTTAAAATGTTGTTAAACGTTTGATTGAAATAGCTTTTGATTTCAGTAAATATGCTGCAAACACAACAAATGACAATTTTCAGTTCTTTACAACCTATAAAGTGTTTTGAAACTTATTGTGCATAATAATTTGGAACAGTGCACTGTAAGTTTTTTATGTTTAAAAAAAATACTGTTATTATTAGGAGGTTTGTTCAATAAAATTTGAATTGTACTCTTAATAGTTGAAAACATGAGAATTATGCTGACTTATTTACATCAATTATTTAGGTAAATGAGAAAAATATAATTTACATAATAATTTGGAACAGGGTGTATGCATTTTTGGCCTTCTTCCATATTCCATTAAAGGTCCATATGGGAAAAATATTTTTTTGCTGTGTTCTGTGCAAGGAAAGCTATTCTTATTTGTGGTCATGACTTACAGCGAAGTATGATATAGACTGGAAATGTGTCTTCCTGGGTGATACAGAGACCCAGGGAAGTGAATGACGCAGTGAGCCAAATTATAGGGTCACCTAGGTATAGCCGAAAAAGGAGGGCGGGGAGGGGGGCTCAGGGGAGGCTGCTGCCTGCAAGCCTTAAACTTGTCGTCAGGGTTTACAGCAAAGTATGACATAGAATGTGGATTCCTTCCTGGGTGATATGGAGACCCAGGGAAGTAAATGACGCTGTGAGCCAAATTAGAGGCAAAAGGAACAATTTAATAAAGGATTTATTATACTTGCGCAAGAAAACAATCATTTGGTGAGTGAAGTGAGTGCCACTTGGATTTCATGTGATGGATTCACATATATTCATTTATAAATTTAGCCTGTGATGGGTTTACGAGTGTGGGGTTTGGAGAGGGGGTAATTTTTGTAGACCCTTCATAAATAGTTTTAACTTGTATGTGAGAAGATAGAAGGTTTGTTTGGAAAAGAAAGTTCCAGATTGTGCTGGATGCCAGCGAGGTGTGATCTAATAGATGGAGGAGCGAAATGGAGTTTGGAGTAGCAAAAACCAGCAAATGCTAATATGGAAGAATGAGAATACGGATTCCCTGGCTTGGTTTGGGAAAGGAACTGGTGGACTGCTCCGCGCTTTAGTGTATAATCTGAACGTGTTGGGAGCTAATGCCTTACTAATAGTGGAGGAGTTTATTGATTACTATATATTTAAGGCAGATTGAGCTGTTGAAAGGTTGGAGGGGGAGATGAAGAAATAATACCAGGGACTAGTGATGAATGGGGGGGCTGAAAAATCTATGATGAGGAGTTTTTATCTGAGAATTTTCTTGTAGCTATCCCGATGGTGCTTATCCTGTAGGATGCAGATCCTGTAGGGTGTGGGTATAAAAAAGGCCAGGAAGAGAGAGTGAGAGAGGACAGAGTTGAAAAAATGTAGGAAGAGGAGAGGAGACCTCTCCATAATGGTGGGAGGCCTAGGGTCCATGGGCATTCTAAAGGAGTACTGGGGAAACTGGGACTGGTGAGTGCCCTCACCGGAAGAGTTAGAGTGAGCGGGCACTGTAGTGGCCAGGTGCCCTTTTCAGTTGCGGGCTGTAAGTCAAGGCAGCTACAGCCACAGAAAGTACCCTGATGTTCCCACCACAGGGATTGTGGCCAGGAAGCTAAACTTTGGTGGCTATGGCCCAAGACTAAAGAAAGTGGCAGGGGATAATCTTTTAGGATGCCGTTCCCAACTCCTCTGTCTGGACTAAAAGATACAAGGAACCTTCATGTAATCCAGCAGCATGTGTAGTGGGCAGGATGCCCACTCTTGCCTCTAGTGGGACTATGTGTAAGCTCCAACATTAAGCTAAAATGGACTGTGAGTATTATATGTAACCCCTGGCAATCTGTGCAACCAAGAAGAGAACCGCAGAAGTGTTTACTTTTTATGTTTTACTCCTGTTTGTTTGCCTGTAATTGTTGTCCCATGTTTGTGTGCCGTGACCTCTCGAATAAATGCAATTTACTATCTTTTTGTCTGGCTGGATATATTGCTTAACCCTCGGTCTACCAAGCAGTAACCCCTGTACCTCCGTCACAGTAATCAATATGAAGACCTTTAGAATTAGCTTGAACTTCTTAATTCCTATCTCACAGCATCAGAATAGCACTCAAAATTGAGACAACTCAGAATACAAACTACAGGGATGTTTGTCTTTCTCAACCAAACATCATTTTCAGGTTTTGTATAATTATGTACCAGGTTGTTAAAATAAGATTTATGGATTAGTTGTTCTCAAACCATTTTCTGTGGAATCTCTGTATACATGAGTGTGGCTGTGGGTGTGTGTGTCTCAGTGTATACGTGTGAATATCACTGTGTGTATGTCTCACAGTGTGTGTGTGTGTGTCATGTGTATTACACTATATGTGTCTGCATGTTGTACATTGCATGTATGTATTTATATATGTGTCTCACTCTTTATGTATCTGAGTGCATGTGTGTACATTTGCGTGTGTGCAAGTATGTGCGTCTCTGTGTGAACGTGTGTTGAATCCATGTGTGCGCGCATTAATTCCCTACATAACATGACGGGCAACGCCTTCCACATTGCTAATATATATATCTCCACGCATACACGGTAATGTGCAAAAGTTTTAGGCAGTTGTGAGAAAATGCTGTAAAGTAAGGATGCTTTAAAAAATAACCATGTTAATAGCTTATATTTATCAATTAACAAAATGCATAGTTAGCGAACAGAAGAAACATTTAAATCAAATCAGTTTGGTGTGGCCATCCTTTGTCTTCAAAACAGCATCAATTCTTCTAGGTACACTTACACACAGTTTTCTTTTTAAGGAACTTGGCAGGTAGGTTGTTCGAAACATCTTGAAGAACTAACCATGGTTCGTCTGTGGATTTAGGCAGTCTCAGTTGCTTCTCTCTCTTAATGTAATCCCCAGCAGATTCAATGATGTTATGATCAGGGCTCTGCGCGGGCCATAACATCACTTCCAGGACTGCTTGTTCTTTACGCTGAAGACAGTTCTTAATGACTTTGGCTGTATGCTTGGAGTTATTGTCATGCTGCAGAATAGATTTGGGGCCAATAAGATGCCTTCCTGGTAAGGTATCCTACTGAGATGTCACCCTCTACTTGGCGACCATCAAAAGGGCAACATCATAATGTCGCCTGAATCAAAAGGATGACATCAGAATGTTGCCTGTATCAATGAGGCAACATTCTGATGTTGCACGCTTAAGGGTTGCCAACTAGAGGGCGACCTTTCAATAGGATACCCCACAGATGAATGGGGAGAAGATTGCCAAATTACCAGTAACTTGAGCAATTGCAAGGTGAAATTCACTGTTACCCTACCACTGTCAACTGTCCTTGTGAAAGCTGCTGCATGGGTTCCTGGAAACTAGTCTTACAGCCACTGACATTTGCCTTCACAGCACAGTATCCCGCCCTTTCTGAGCGATGCTGATGGTTTACTATTAACAGAGATTAACTCTTTAAGGCCCAGAGGCATGTTAGACATCCCTTTTGTCAAAAGCACATAAAGGGTTAATTTGATACAGATTGTTAGGGGGCAGAATCGTCTGCTGTCAAGTCGAATATCAGTGGCTGTAAGACTAGTTTCTGGGAACCCCTGCAGCAGCTTTCACAAGAACAAGTGACAGTGGCAGGGTAACAGTGAATTTCATCTTGCTCAAGTTACTGGTAATATGGCAATCTTCTCCCCATTCATCTGTGGTGTATCCTATTGAAAGGTCACCCTCTAGTTGGCAACCATTAAGCGTGCAACATCAGAATGTTGCCCCATTGATGCAGATAGATCTTATAGGGAGAAGAAATAATAGAAAACTTCCAAGGTTTTTTCCGCCATTTCATCTGGGAAATACTAAAACTGGAAGCAGCAAATGTTCTATTACAAAAATGGAATTTCTGGTCGTTGGCCTTCATTTTTCCTCCTTTGTGGGGCTTATTCCTCTTTGGCTTGCACGATATTGTTCAGCAAAGGATGAGAGAGGCTTTGAGTATGAACAAAAGCAATATTGCCTGTTCTACTTCTAGTTACTGCTCAACAGCATCACATTTTAGCTCTCTAGTGCCATTACAGAGTAGAAATTTCCAAACACATATTAGACTAATCCTGGCCAAAAGGGCAAGTCCCTTTTGCACGGGAAATACCAGCTAACCCCAGATGTACGTTTCGGCTAGTTTAGGCCTCCACAGTGTGGTAGAGCTAGTTTCCCTAGGCACTGAGAGCAAGGGGTCCACATCTGGGCTACCCTTTACTCTTAGGGAGTAAGAGTAAAGTAAGAGTTTTTCAAAAACAAGCCAAAGGATGTGAGAGGCTCTGATTATGAACATAAGCAATGTTGCCTGTTCTATGGCTAGTTACCGCTCAAAAGCATCACATTTTAACTCACTAGTGCCATTACAGAGGAGAAATTTCTACATTCACATCAGACTAATTCCCTCTGCACAGGAAATCCCAGCTAACCCCAGACGTTCACTTCAGCCTTGTTTGGGCCTCATCAGTGATGTGCAACTGGTTTCCCTATGCACTGAGAGCATGGGTTGCACAGGGGACTTGCCCATCATTTTGGAACTGGCCCATCCTTTTTTGGGCGGGATTAGTCCAATACGTATGTGGAAATTTCTCCTGTGTAATGGCACTAGAGAGATAAAATGTGATGCTCATGAGTGGTGACTAGCCATAGAACAGGCAACATAGATTTTGTTTGTGCTTAGAGTCCTCACATCTTTTGGCTTATTTCTCATGAATATCGTGTAGGACTATGGTTATCCATCCTGAAAGCTCCCTCAGTGAACGATCCAGGTAATCAGAAACTTCTACAACAAGGTCCAATAATATATTGTCTTTCATTCAAACTAAACCTGGCAGTCTGGTTTCTGAAAGAAAAAATAACTTTGTCCTCAAGTGACTGATCCCTCATCAATTCCAGGAAGCACAGCACAATTAATACTTAACAACAGAACATGTAAGAAATTCTTCTTCTGGTCCTGCGAAGTTATGACCCAGAGTAGGAGTCCAGTAGACTAAGAGGGCCAATACACAAGATCTCTCAAGCTGGCGAGACAGGACAGATTCTCTGGAGCAGGACAGCCATCAACAGTAAGTCCGGAAGTTAAAGATTAGCGAGTAGGTAGAACAAGCCAAAGGTCAGGAAGCCAGATATTAGATAAGTGGTAGAGCAAGCCAGAGATCAGGAAGCCATGGATTAAAGCCAAGGGTCAGGAAGCCAGAGGTCAGATAAGTGGCTGAACAAACCAGAGGTCAGGAAGCCAGAGATCAACAACAAGAGAAAATGAGAATTCAGGAAGGCTGGATTACAGGTACAGAGGTACCAGTACAAGTGAGCACTGAACAAGGCACAACCCAGGGTTTAAATAGGATTGCCAAAGGCGGGAACCTGCATCAACTGGAAGGGACACATCACTTAAGTGAAGCAAGGAAGGTTGAGTCTCACACTAAGTGACGGGAGTCCAGAGCGTCCAATCAAGTACATCAACCTTGCAAATGGCACGAAATTGATGCAAAACGTTGCGCACATGTACACAAGGAAGACATGAGAAAGTGATGTCTAAGGAGTGCGACGAAGTACACACCCAGAAGCGTGTGGCACAACAGCGTCCTACTGTGGCACAAGGTCAGGGCCTGACAGGTTCCATATCAGAAATAAGAATCCAGTGTCTTCCTCCATTCGTTGTAGCCAGTCATTTCTTACAGAATGGTAAAAGCTTATACTTTTTAGCTCCTATCAAAATGATTAGGTGAGATTCAAACTGTCTCTGTTATAGAACCTTATCTGATTCTCATTCGTTCTGAGTTCACACACAGTTCAATTCTGGGGCCTTTTCTGAAAAAGTATGGAATTCACTGCCTGAAGAGGTAGTGCCCTGAAGAAGTGCCCAGGAGGCATGAAACACGTTGGATAAGTTGTGCCACTATACCAACTTACTTGCCTGTGCTTTACAGCATTTCAGCATATTGCCAATATATTCCCTCTGCCCATGAATAAAGATCCCTTGGAGTTCGGAGCCTGATTGAATAAGAGTTACACCTGAAGCCTGCTCTACCTGCTTCACACTACTCAGACGTCTCAGCATCCCAGTCCTGGATTAGTGGAGTTAGCCCAGGGCTTACACCCGGTGAGTGCCACAAGACTGCAGCGGTCACCACCGGAGCGGCACCCACAAAACCCATTAACAGCTTGGAGAGGCATGCTACACAGTAAGGAGATGAGAGTACGGACAGTGTGTTCACTCAGACGGGAGAGCAAGGAGATACAGAAATGCCTCAAATGTTATATGGAAAGGACTAGTCCCTTCAGAAAAAAAATACATCTTTGTTCATCAATTTCTTTGGAGCCTCCAAAGGTCTGAAAGTGTCACTGACTCAAGAACAATAACTGGACCAGTACTGAAGGTAACACAATCTTTAGTAAGATACACAACGTACAGAACAAACAGTACAGCAAGTACACCATACAATATAGAAGCTGTCAGGAAGGATAGTGCTGCTGTGCTGTAGTGGTATTGACTGAGTCCCAGAAGGCAAGTGGAGAGAAACCGCCTCAGGTCGGCACCTGAGGATCTACTACAGGTCCACACCTATATAGACAACGTAACCAGTTGGTTATCGGACTAGCCAGGGTCATACACAGAGCAGATAGTCGGACAGAGCCACAGGTCAGCACCAGGACGGATAGTCAGTCAGGCCAAGGGTCATGCACGGAGGAGTTAGTCTACCAGAGCCGCAGGTCCACACCAGAAGGAATGTCAGCCAAGCCAGGGTCATACACAGAGCGGGTAGTCAGACAAACCAAAGGTTGGCACCAAAATGGGTAGTCAGACAAACTATGTCAAGCACCAAAACACAAGCCAACTGCACTGGACACCATGAAAGGGTGACTGATCATAGTGTTCAGGCAGTATTTGAGGAAAAGGGACAGGAAGAGGAGGAGTCACAAAAATGTGCGCTGTACCTTTAAATGAAGCACGAGTCCATTCCTTGGATGTGTGCCCATAATCTATACAGACCTGCACCAGAAGCAGCCCAGAGCGAGCCACCAGTACATGCGGTTCAGCCGCCAACAGCAGTACGGCTGAAACCTCCGAGTAAGACTGAGGCTGGAGCTGCTAGAAAAAAAACGTGGCTGGAGCCGCCAGATCAAACTGCGGCTGGAGCCGCTGAGGGAAGGCGTTGTCGGCTCGAGCAGCCGCCGCCAGGTACTCTGACAGAAAGCTTCAAAACCTATCATAACCAGAAGGCTAAGATCAGCCATTGCAGAAGCCTACTCTTCTCAATGGAATCAACTACCAGGAAGGATGAAGGCTCACTTGACCAGAGCTATGGCAGCTTCATGGACAGAGAATTCCAAAGCCTCCGTTTCATAGATATTTAGAGCTGCCACTTGAAAAACCGTCCATACCTTACGAAGGCATTACAACATCAAGCTGCAGACATTCTTCAAGCTATCATTACTTAATTCAATCCCTTTGGCTCAGCTTTGTTCTCTCTCTCTCTCTCTGGTATGCTACATAAATTATTTTACCTCTCAAATCCTTTTATTTCTTGTCTCCTTAGGTACCACACATACATCCCCCTTCCTTTTATTTTATATCATAATAAATATGATTTCTAAGCATCAATAAATATGTTGTATGGCGCTGTTGAAACATTGAGTGATGGACAGTTGTGAGGTCTTTTTATAAGCTTTTCCTTTTTTGATTTGGATTTGGGCCCAGGCCTTCAGGTGTACTACCCATGGGTATAAGGAAGGACAAGTAAATGACAAGTGAGAAAATTCTGCCTATCCCACAATTTCATATTTATATTAGATTATATACAGTACATACACATACATACAGTTTATCAGGGAATAGACTGCACTCTCAGTATAGTAGTATGAAAATCAAACAATTTTTATTGAAAACGAAGTTTCGGCCACATTGCAAAGCCTTTACCAATCTTGATAATGGTCATGCAATGCAGCCAAAACATCGATTTCAATAAACACCATTTGATTTTCATACTACAATCCTGAGAGTGCTGTCTAATCCCTGATGAACTGTATGCATCTATCTATTTTTTGACGTTCACCCAGATATTGACACCATTTGATACAGAGAGTGCTGCCACTACTGGCTATATATTTACACTACCAGTCAAACGTCTTAGAACACCCCCATTTTTCCAGTACTTTTTACGCGGTTTAATGTTTCATTGTACTCTGAAAATAAAGCATAGAACAAAAACAATTGGACATTACAAAGAAATAATGGAATTGTTTTTCTAAACAAAATGTAATCTAAATTTTTGACTCATCAAAGTAGCCACCTTTTGCAGATATAACAGCCGAACACACTCATGGCATTCTTTCCACAATGGAAATCAAATATTGTTCTGAAAATTCTTCCCAACACAGTTGCAGAATTTCCCACAAAGGTGTTGCACTTGTAAGTTCCTTTGCTTTTACCCTTCTGTCCAGTTCATCCCAAACCAACTCGACGGGGTTTAAGTCTGGAGACTGTGCTGGCCATTCCATGATTTGAAGCCTGCCATCTTGTTCCTTTCTTCTATGGTGGTTCTGACACAGCCTGGAGGTATGTTTTGGGTCATTACAATGCTGTAGGATGAACCCCTGACCAACTAGGCATGTACCAGAAGGTATTGCATGGCACGGAAAAATGCTGTGGTAGGAGTATTGGTTCAGGGTGCCACTCACTCTGTGCAAGTCACCGACTCTGGATCCAGCAAAAGAGCCCCAGACCATCACGCTTCCTCCTCCATGTTTGACAGTTGTTGTCACACACTCAGGAACCATCCTTCTGCCTATTTGACGACGTACAAAAAACCCTGCGGGATGAACCAAAGATCTCAAATTTTGATTCATAGGTCCATAAGACCTTTTTCCAGTCTTCAGTAATCCACTGGCTGTGCGTCATGGCCCATGCAAGCCTCTTTTTCTTATTATGCCATCTTAGCAATGGCTTTCTTACTGCCACTAGACCATTTAAACCTGCAGCTTGAAGTCTTCTCTTTACTGTTGGAACTGACACTTGTTTACTTAGATTGGTGTTAAGCTGTGCTTGAAGCTGTTGTGCTGCGAGACACCTATCACGCAAACTGTTGACTCTTAGAAGCTTGTCATCTGATTCTGTTGTGGCTTTGGGTATGCCAGACCTCTTCCTGTCAAAGTTTCCTCCATTTTCCAAGTGCCTTTTGATGGTGTACGAAACTGTACTCACTGACACCTTGGCTTTCTATACAATTTCTCTAAAGGAAAGACCTACACTTTTAAGGGTTAAAATGGTCTGTCTGTCTTCTTTTGTTAATTGACTTTTTTTCACCATTTTGAGAGCAATATACTACTTCCTGCAGTACAATACTGTCCAAATATTGCTTAAGAGGGTGTAGTAACACGGTCTATTACAACACTGTTTTTATACGGGCAGAGGGCTTGTAAGTAATTAACAAAAGTTGGGATACCTGTAGGCATTGTTAGCATAAACTTTCAAGGATAAATTTACTTAAATTGCTGCAGAACAACTGTGAGTTGTTAACCCATTACTTCTTCCCTGAAAAGAAGTTTGTGTATAAATCTGAAATGTACATTATTTTTCAGTTTTTGTTAACCTAAACTTTTTTTTTTCACCTCTGGCATTATCCCGCTTACCTTTGTACCATTTCAGGTTATTCACTGGACTTGAACTGTGTAAATTTCAATAAAAACTGAAAAAATGGGGGTGTTCTAAAACTTTGGCCCGGGAGAGAGAGAGCGAGAGAGAGAGAAAGAGAGAGAGAGTGTGTGTGTGTGTGTGTTTATGTTAACCATGATGAAGGATATCTTCTATTGACAGAATAGGCTGTTTGCAACAATAAGGTTTATTATAAGTGCTACACAGGGGATGTTTAGATGCCCAGCTGCTGGAGACTACAACCCCGATTCCTGCACATTTAGTCTTACATAAGCAGGTACCTGATTTCTCAAATGGTAACTTTTTTCTCCACCACAAAACTCTGTCTGTCCATGCTGGGGTTCTGCACTTCTCACTTGTGTCGTATGCTTCTGAGCCTATGTCATACTTGTATGTTGGGCCAAAATGAATAGTTCCTTCATAGAAGTCTTTAAAGATCTAAAGTAAAATCACAGAATTGTCAATATTTTCACTCTAGAACAATGACAAAAAGAATGAAAATAATATACATTTGACACACAGAAAACAAAAAGGGGCGAATTTGCAGAATAACAACTGCACCGCACAGCAGAGGACAAACACTTCTAAAAGCCTCATTGATTTAAATGGGACTTTTAACTCTGAATAAATGAAAGAACACATACATTTATTTGCAAATGGTTGGTGACATAAAACTGAAGGCATTAAGAGACCCATTTAACCCTTTGAGTGCCAGAGGGGTACGGAATGCATTGCAAAGCAATGCATTCCGTATACCCCCTCTGGCACTCAAAGGGTTAAATCAATGTGAAATGTTGAAGAAAAAACCCCCCACAGCACTAGACCTACCTATATTTTCCTAGCAGGCAACTAGGGGCCCGATTTAAAAAACTGCATTGCACCTTTCTTCATCTTTGCTCACCTATATATCCCAAAATAACCAACATACCTTATCTGTGTTTTGAGCTTTGGCGAGCTAGAGCACAGGACCCAGAGGGTAGTGACAGAGTGAGAGTGTGAATGCTCTACTGGAGCGAGGTAGAAGGAGTTGGAAGCAGAGAGACTTGGTACACCTATAGCGGTACATAATATACCTTGGCACATTTACCATACATGCACACAAACACAAACACTAACACACACACACACATATCTTTTTTGTTTACAACACATTACACAACTATATCTTGACAGTGTGAATCAGTGAGTGACAGAGTGTGATCGAGTGCATCTGTGAGGGCTTCTGTGAGTGCCTGAGTGGGTGCGTGCAAGGAGAGGAGGAGTGAGGGATGGGGAGAGGAGCAGGAGAGGAAGGAGGAGAGCAGGGCATACCCAGTAAGGGAAGGAGAGGGAGATCAGTTGGGTGGAGGGGGACTTGGCCAAGGACAGGCATACAGTAAACAGTGACAAAATTGGCAGTGGGACAAGGGGTAGTTGTCTGGGAGCACCCTACACAGCCAGGGACATCACAGGCAGGCCATTCAAGTCAGAGCTCCAACAAATCCCAGACTGGAGCTGATGACGAGAGGCTGCAGAATCCGAAATACTCCTACAAGCATCCTGGAGAGGGAGACCATTCTATTCCCGAGGGAGAGGGTCACTGGTGTGGGGGCTCAGAAGAAGGTCGTCTGGCTTCAGGTGCTCAACTGGGACAATGCAGTCTCCACCTGCCAGAGAACTCTGGACTCAGTCAAGAATTGCTGGGGTGACTGTAAGAGGTTGGTGAAGAAGAATAATATCACCTTCAACCCCTGGGAAGAGATGCTGAGGCTGAAAGTGTCAGCAACACTTTCCAAGTCCATCTTTAACTCCCTCGTTGCTGTGTTGTTAATGATACCTGCTACACACAAACAATGCTCTCCATCATGTTGTCATGTGAAGCTCTGTTATGTTCCTTCACAATGTTAAACATTTAGCCTCGAGTGCTAGAGGGATTGCTAGAGGGATGATGTACGTATTGGTCGAAAATGCATTAGATACTCTTCTGAAATTCCAAGGGTTAACCGATCACCAACACAATACAACAGGGTTACTTTGCACTGGCCTAAAGGGAACAATTAACAAATCACAGTTCCACTGAGAAAAATGCATGTACAACACACAGGCCTCAAACTAAAGAACACTAGGGCCCCAAAGCAAAGCAATGTACTGTTCAAAAACTAGGACAACTAAGTAGATTAATGATCCTGGGTATCATATGTATCCTGAGGAGTGGGGATGGCAAGGAGGGGAATTGGTGCGGTTTGAGGCCATTGTGTTGTTGCTCCCTAGGCATATGTGTTGTGCATGCAATCATTTGCTCTCAGTTGGACTGTGATGGTTACGCTTTGCTTATCACATGTATCCTGAAGACTGGGGATGGCAAAGAGGGAATTCAGGACACATATGAAAACCAAAAACAACTACTGTAGGTTGCTTACATCAATGTACAGCAGGACTGTCTAAGTTTAGTCCTCAAGGGCAACCAACAGGCCAGGATTGAAGGATATTCTTCATGGCACCACCACCAGGGAGGAACTGGATTCCAGGTACAGTGCCCACCCCACAATACAGGTCATATGGGCCCACATCACGATGGGGGTCAAAGCATGGGCCCAGGTATGACTCTACACCCTGGGGGAGGGACGCAGCTACCAGTGGCCATTATAAGACCCATGGTCACTGTATTATGTACTTAAGCTCTGACTGGGGAGCTCAAGCAACCTCAGCAACTGTAGGACTTCACACTCCCACCACATCTGCAACCACAGGGCCAGCAATCCATGGCCAGTTCTGAACCTTTAGATCTGGTGAGGACACAGGCATCCTCTGGCTCAACACATGTTGGGACCCAGCTAACAGAACCATAACCAACCTCACCCCACCACCACCAACAGAACAGGAAGAGGAGGCTGAAGGAACCATTGCCCAGCAGGGCGAGAAAGAACATGTTGTGGAACCACTATCAGATCATGAGAAGCCAACAACTCCAGCCACATCCCTCTCCACCAGTGTGCACAGCATGGGGATGGAGAGTGTGTGCCTGGTCATCCAGAGGAGGCTGTTCAGGGCATCCTGGAGAACAAATAGATACCTGAGGAGGTTGCAGAGGGATTGCTTAAGAAACACAGCCACCCGGTTTTGACCAGCGAGATGCCGCAATTCCGCACAAGCAGGATGGACATGATGAGCCATCTGCTTGTGGAAATGTGTCAACCCAGTCGCCGGGAGAACCTGCAGATGGAGAGGGGAGCAGCAATCCATGGAGAGGTCCACTGCAACCATCTGCCCCTCCAGTGTGACCTCTGCACTAACACCATGAATCCACAGGGTCACAATAACAAGTCCCAATTATGCTCTTTCCCCAAAATAAAACAAAGCACTTCTTCTTCGCAGTTGTGTGTGTGAATGTTTCTGTTTCCTAACAGGTTAGGTGGCAGAGATGTCTCCAATGAACTGTAAAGCAATGCACTGAACACAACTCCTGCACATATTACTTAGTTGTAAGGTGTTGTAAGCACATACAGCACATACACACTTTTCCAATTTCAACTCACAATCCACCTAGTAAAGCAAGAACAAAATGAGTGTTGATAGGGGGTAGAGGACTTCTCCACTGATATCACTTCTCCATTTCCCATGTTATTCTATGGAGCCTATGCACTAAGGTCTGTCAAACTAAAACAATCTTAGTGTATAGGCTCCAGAGTTTAATATAGGAACAGGGGACATGATCTCACTGGAGAAGTTATCTCCACTGTATCACCTCAACACACCTTAGTGAATCAATACCATCATCACCTTGCATCAATGCATCACCAAGTCCACTCATAGTAAATCAGCAGACTCCTTCGATTAGGGCCATGACTATAAATGATACATAATCCATAAATATGGTTCCATCTGGAGATATGCCTAATCCAACATCAATATTAACAGACCCATATTGGATAGGGATGGTCCTTCTTTAATATGTCTAACATTACATTGAAATATAAAGATGTTTTTATAGTAACAAAATGCAATGCAGACTTGTAGTAGCACCCAAAAAAGTATGCTTAAGGCAAAAACTCTCTGCTGAAGAAACACATGTGAACTGCTCATGTGTTCTCCAAAAGGTATTTTAATTCTGAAGATGAGCATTGTTACAGGTTTTCCACCAGGATCTTAGTCAACACATGTACTTGAGTATGCAAATGGCTCAGTAGAGGTTGCCATCGACTTCAAGTTTCACATTGCATAATCAACACCAGCACAAGAGAACATCAAGGGGTGAGTTTCATGGATGTGGAGTTAAGGCTTCAGGAGATTTAAGTGAACATTCTTCTATTCCATGATGGGTCATGCTATGGATGCCTGTGGGAAAGGATGATAGGATTTGGAACCATACAGTCTGTCTTGCATTCCAGGGGAGTACACAACAAACTTGGTCTGCAATGGTTGTCTACTCCTCTGAAAACAATTAGGTTAGGAAAAGGGGATGCTAAACAGCCATATGGATATCTGCCTGGGACACTGGATCAACATATCATTGAATATGTGAATAGGGCCCCATGAAACAGAGGGTGTTGGCATGCCATTGTAATTGTGCTGCGCGCACATGCACAGGTCAGCATGGTGGGCCTTACAACATGACTCCTATAGAGATACTCCAATGCTGTGGAACAAACTACCACGGTAGATCCATCCCTATGTTGCTCTTTTAGGCTATACCCAACTGAAGCACTCATGTTAACTCCAATACCCTTTTAAGAGAGAGTGGTATTTGATGCACCTCATTGGATATCCCTCTTTTGCTCCAGTAGTTCAATGCTTGATTGTCACGCCCCTTCAGACGGAATTTAAGGTCCAGCAATCTTACCAAGAGCCGCCCGATTATTGCGGCTGTTTCGTCCTTCCGGAGTCTGCTTCAGCTTCCTGCCTCAGTGTTCCTGCTGTTTGCTGTCACCTGGTATCAGCGTCAGCTTCCTCCATTTCCGGTTGGGGTTGTCAGCGGTTCTGGCCTCTCCGGCTTGCCCGAAGAGGTTCCGGCGCCGCTGTCACGCCAGGGGAGCTCCTGGGAGCCTTGCCAGCTGTCGCGCCCGGTATCTGCTCAGCCGCCCCGTTCAGTTTCAGAGGATGGGCCGGCATCTGGTTTCCGGGAGGGGCGATAGCAGCGGGTCCCTTGTGCTCCCTTCTGTTCTGGATCCGTCCTGGGCAGCATCAGAGAGCTGTATTCGGTTATCCTCCTCCTCAGGCCTGGGGATAGCCTGCCCCTTTTTCCTGGGAGTTTGTCCTCCTTGTGGCTTTGCAGGGGGATCCTCCGTTTACCTTCCTGGTCTGTCTGCTGGGTAGTCTCCTGTGTCCTGGAGTTCCTCCATTGCCTTTCATCTCCAGGTAGGTGGTGTTCGTGGGGATCTGCCATCCTTCCTTCCTCTCCTGGTTGGGGAATGTGGTAGGGATTCTGTTGTCCCTCCTGGGTATTTTGGCATCCTGGGAGGTTTCGGGCTTCCTGGGTCCTAGCTGCGTCCCATCTAGTGGTGTAGGGAAGGGTATTTTCTCCTGCCACCATTTTGCCTGCACCCTGGGGACTGGGATTCTTTCTGGGCCCTGCCGCTCTCTGCTGTCTCCCTTTGAGGGACACTCTGGGTATTGGGGCGTAGGTTGGTCTCCATGCCTGGGGTTGCTTAGATGTAGAGGGGAGCTTATTGGGATCCTACTGTTGTGTGGCCTTCCTTGAGCTCATTCCTTCTATATACTAAGGTGTGCCTCCAGCTCCTCGGTGGCGTCCTCACTGCCTTTCCATCTATGGTTTCCGCTATCCCCTGGCGGTCATCCGTTGGACCCAAGGCACATCCCTAAAATTCTGAGCGTCATCTGCTATCAGGGGTCTGTTGCCCAGTTCAGACTCTGCCTCTGGTCTCTAGCCTAAAACCAAACTACGTTTCCTAGTCTTGTACTCAAATTACTGGACCACACCATTAGACAGGTGTGTCTGTCCCACCTGAACCTGACATTGATATGGCTATGGTCAACTCAATCTATGTTGTTTGCTATCAGTTGAACCCAGGAATATGATCAACATGTGCAATGTGTTGTACCTTTAATCACATGGGGGATGCCTGATATCTTTGAAGTGGAAATGTCAGTATGGACAAAGAAATGGCAGATGTCAGTTGAATTCACACCCTCAACATGACGCAGCCATGGATTAGCTGCTGCATGGGTTATATACTACATAGAATCTCAGGGCTGTGTATGTCATTCATCCTGTGGGGTGAAATAGGTCATTATGTGTTGTGTTAGTGTGTTTGCACACATTCCCATAGGCTGACAATGGCCATACATGGATTATACACATTTCTGTGTTGTACTCATGGCTAAAGTGGTCCCTGATGAGCCTGTCTTGTATCTGTGCCCCTGTCAGGGTCTCCTAGTCCTGTGCAATTGGAACAGGTACATCAACAATGAGTATTGGCTGCATATTGTCCACTAGATGTGAGTCCACAGCTATATTGTGTAGTATTGTACATGCCAGGATAACGGTGCATGCCTTACCTGGTGCATATTGTAGAGGTCCCCCTGAGCGATCCAGGCACTGGAATCTGGACTTGAGCAGGCCAAAGGTGCACTCAATGGCATTCATTGTTCTTACGTGAGTCTCATTGTAGTGCTCCTGGGTAGGTGTTTGTGAAATTTGATAGTGGTTTGAGGAGCCACAGTTTACACCAATAGCCTGCATCACTTGTGGAAAAAGAGTGGCATGGTGAGACACGAACTATATGTTGTGTGAGGGAGACGTAATACTTTTGTGTCATGAGCATGTTGAGCAGCATTGTGTGTACACCTGTGGATGTGGTGCGATTTTGTATTGTTAACTCATCCAAAAGCCACCCCCCTGTATAGGTTACATTCTCAAAGTTCCTGTGCATGGAAGAGTGGTTGAGGATGTATGAGTTGTAACAGCTGTTGGGATAGGAGGCACACATATGGGTTATCCTCATGTTGGAGTAACACACCATCTGCAAGTTGATTGAGTGGAAATTCTTCCGGTTAATGTAGAGATGCCATTCATAAGTTGGAGCTTTTGATGCATACATGTGTGAAATATATGGCACCCATGACCCTGGGCATGCCTTTCTTTGTGCTAAAGTCCCGTTTTACACGTGTGCACTACATGTCGGTGGTGGAGAAGTGAAAGTAACTCCTGGCTTTCCTCTTGAGGTCTGGCAAAACCTGAGCCAGTACCCTTGAACATGTGGACTGGGACATGCCAGATGCATAGCCTTCTGTAGACTTGTCATGAAATGTATGGCACACAATATTTTGCAAGCCAGATGGGTCTATAACTTGGTTGATCATTCCCAGGAGCGTGACCCTTGTGCGGTATATCCTGGGTCTTGGTGGTCATCTGTCATCCCTGTGCTGCTCTACACAGCTGTGAGACATCCTGTTGTCCTGGAGGTGGGGATGGGCTCCTGTGTGGCTCTGTAGCCAGAGAATCATCACTTGCAACAGGTGAAGGCCGTTGAACAGGTGTGCATGGGGAAGGATGGCAATCCCTAGCCCTCGTACTCCTTCCTCTCCACATTCTTCACAGAACTAGGTATGCAAACATACTCTGATTCTCTCTCTCTTTCTGAGTGGTCTCACACCACATCTGAGAACAGGGGTAATGTTGGCATATGTGTACTTGTGCTATGTGTTGTGTGAGCTGCTGTTTCTCTGCTTTGTTTTTTCAGACACTGGATTGTTTTGCCCATTATGTGTTGTACTGTATTGCCAAGAAAACTGAGTGTAGTGTAGAATTTCATCCGTAAAAACGTATAACTTTATCGTAATTTAGCACTACTGCACACTTTTGATTGGCTCTGTGGATATCTGTTCCATAGTTGTCAATAGATGTAATATTATCTTCTCTTGTGATTTTAAAACTGCCGTTAGCTGTTCATAAGAGGGATAACTGAATGGCTTACCATGCTTTCAAAAACACCATCGGCTGTTTTTTTGGGTGTCATGGACATTTAAATCGAGGCCTCAATCAGGGAAACAAGGAAATTAAAATATAGCATTTACTAATTTAAAAAAAATAAAAGGAAAAACCTCAGCAAATTAAAACCATTATTATCAGGAAGGTGTATCCCATTTCCCTCTTCAAACTAGATGTCACTCCTCTTGCAGTAACAAGATGTAACAGGTTTGAATCCTATTCCCCAATTTCTTGGAAAGATTGTTATCAGTAAGCAGGATGGGGGAGAGGTTTATTTAGAATACTACATTGATTGCAGTGAGTCCCAATAAAGCTTATAATATTATCTTCCACTTTTCCCTTGGAATCCTGCATTAAATCCTGGCATGGTGTATTCTTTGCTCTACAAAATGCCTTCTTAATTGAAGTTTTACTGTACCCTCTATCATAGAATCTGTTCGACAGTTATGTAGCCCTTTCCTCAAATCGCAGGTCATCAGAGGAATTTGTTCTGACTCTTAAGAATTCCACTACTGGGACTGATCTGATCACTAAGGGAGATGGAAGCTTTGGGTATGCAGGATGCTATTTGATGCAATTGGCTTAAGATACAAATCTATGAACAGTAAAGCTTCCTCATTTCTGTAGATGATTATATACAAGAATTTAATTTTATTAATCAAACTCACTAGTTAATCTCAAATTGTAAGGATTGTTATTGATGTGTTTAATGAACTCAGGTTGCATATTTTCATCACTACAACTCATCAATATACATGTGCCACAGTAAAATGTGTTGTCTGTAGACAGATAAAGGGTCATCAAATACCACCACATGCTCCCACCAGCTGAGGTACAGGTTGGCCTACATCGTTGAAGGTAGAATTTGTCCGGAAATATAAAAAAAGTTGTGAGTGAGTGAGAATCTGAAAATATGTAAATTGAATTCCTAAGAATCCACTGTTAGATCCCCATCTTGATCAAGATAATAGTTAACAGCTTTAATACAAATATCCTGATTGATAGAGGTAAATAAAGATTCAACCTCAGATTCTATGATAGAGGGTACTGTAAAAATCAGATTAAGAAGGCATACACTACAGCAAGGAATACCGCATGACAGGTTTTAATGTGGGATTCCAACAGAAAAGGGGGAAATAATTTCATAAGATTTATTTTGATTCACTGCAATCAATGGAGTCAGATTAATAGTATTCTCAATAAACATTCCCATCCTGCTTATAGATAATGATCTTTCTAAGAAATTGGCAGATAGGATTTAAACCTGTTGTAGACAGTCCCCCAACTTACACAGCCATTTGACCATGAGAAGAAAAAAGCAACAATTAGTTGTGGGCACTTATCAATGTGGTCAATGTTTTGTCTGCCCACATATTCAAAATTTGAAATCTATTGTGGACAGATTAGGCTTAAATAATAAGATAACACAAAAGGAGTATTGTACCTGATGTCATACTCTTGTGACATAAAATATGTTGGTAAGACTAAAAGATGTCTCAAGGACCATGTTAAGGAACATCTTGTCAAGATTAAAAATGCACGGAAAGATAGTCAAGCAAAGAAAAGACTTACATCAATATAAGAGGATTTTAGTCTTACCTGTTAAATCCTTTTCTCTTAGTCCATACAGGTTACTGTTAACTCTGGGAGGCGTCAGTCCCTTTAAGTAGGCAGGAACATTCTCTAAATGTATGCAGGGGGGTGGAGCCTCCCTTCCCACTCAGGCTGCAGTCCAGCTAGCCTCCTCCAGAATTGTTTGAGAACTAACTAGACTAGAAAGTAGAAAGGAAGAAGACTCCTGCGAGCATGCCCCGAAGGACTCCCACATACTGTCACAGGAGAGCCAAGCATGGTCTCTTGACAGGGTGGGAGACCAGTATCCTGTATGGACTAAGAGAAAAGGATTTAACAGGTAAGACTAAAATTCTCTTTTCTCTGTCGTCCAATACAGGTTACTGGTAACTCTGGGATGTCCAACCATTGAGTTTCCCAGAGGCGGGAAGAAGGCAAGGACCAGGCGCAAGGCCCCCAGTCTCACCAGGACCTCTATGAACCAACCGGTCAGAGATCCCAACAAAACTTAAGTGCAACGGACACCAAACGGGAGTAAAAACACCCCAGGAACTGTAACACAGCACACTGAACTAGAGCCAACAGGACTCAACAGTAAGGAAGCACTAAGAACCTGAGAAGAAGAAGATCCTAGACAGGCAAAACTGCCTCCAAATCAGCCAAAGCCAGCACATCCACACAGTAGTGCTTCGAAAAGGTGTGCACAGAGGACCAAGTGGCCGCCCTGCACAACTGATCAGCAGATGCTTGATTCTAATAGGTCCAAGAGGCCCCAAAAGGATTTCAAATCCGCCCCGATTCGGACTCAGTAAAGATGTTGGATCCACCATTAATAAAAAATAATCGTTTAATAAAATAAAATACAATAATTGGACAATAATATAAATAAATGGGTTAACGCGTTCCAAAGTACAAGACGACTTCTTCAGAACCCAAAATCTCAACATAATACTGTCACAATAAAATAAAATACATACACTTACCAAGCTGGATCACTCAAACATTCCCCCTTATAACGGCTTGCCATAACTGTACAAACAGAAGCGGCGGAAGTTGCCAATTCGCGCCACTGCTCCATGGGGAAATTGTGCGTTCCAGCTTGACCCGCTCTCACCCAAAAAAACAAGCTCTAAACTCTATTGGTCAACTCAGTCATGAGGAAGAAACTCTTCCACGCATGCACCCAAAAAATAAACAAAAAAATAATAAATAAACAGAGCCCACCAAATCGTGCTCGTACCAGAGTGCGTCCCAGGCCGAAATGCAAATCACGAGTATACACACCTCAGTCTGACCCGCCCCTAGTCTCACGGGAGGAACTCCTCTACGCATGCGCCTAAAGGCAAAACGAGTCTACCAAATTACACTCAGAGTGCGTCTCAAACGTGGAACACAAACTAAAAAATGCACATGTCACAGCCTGACCCGCCCCCTCCAAAACGCGCGTGCATGCGGTCAATATAGAGAGTGCAAAAGAATCACGCACATATATACCCAAAATGAGACAGCTTGAAATAGCAATCGCATCAAGAAATGGGTGCGTTTCAGGCTGAGACATAAGCAAAGTTCACATCCCCATAGAAACCTAATACAATATAGCACCGCAACAATGGGGAATGTAAGAAATAAAAACCAGCTCCCGAAGTGTTCAATCTAAAAATTAATAATGATATCAAAAGGTGGCTATAACAATAATCATACATAAACATACAATTATACATTATTATAAACCTACATCAATTCAAAAAATATAACACACAAAATAATATAACACAAAATAAATAAAAAATTTTTTTAGATTGAACACTTCGGGATCTGGTTTTTATTTCTTATATTCCCCGTTGTTACGGTGCTATATTGTCTTGAATCCCCCATATACGCAGATATTTTTTACATCTTGTAAGTGAGGTGATACAGTGGTGGTGGTTTTGGTTCCTAAGATATTTCACTAGGAGCACCCCTTCTTTTTGTTCTTTTTGCCTGTCTGGTGATGTAAGCCACCGCAGTGGCGTTGTCGGATTCCACTCGGACTGGACAGTCCTCCAGCTGAGACTCCCAATGGTGTAGAGCATGAAATATTGCTCGAAGTTACAGAAAATTGATGGGAAGAAGAGACTCCTCCATGGACCACTTCCCCTGAGCACTGAAGCGACCCAGAACAGCTCCCCAGTCCAAAAGGCTGGCATCCGTTGTGACCTTGGTCCAGTAGGGAACCGGAAGGATCTCCCCTTCAGGAGATTGGAAAGGTCCCAGCACCACTCCAAGCTCACTCGACATGAGGAGGAAAAGAGATTGATAGCTTCTGATGATCTGGTCGGTCCCTGCATGTCTGTATCACAAATCTTTGAAGTTCCCTGGTGTGTGTGCCATGGCAAATGGAACCGCCTCTATCGTGGAGATGAACTTCCACACCAGAGAAGACGACTTCGGAACCGGGATCCGATCGCGGATAGGATCATTGAGACTCTTTGAGCAATTTTGATGGGCTACCTCATCCGGTAGAAACACCATGCACTGCTGAGTATCGAACAGAAGACCCAGGAAGACCAGTAGCTGGGACGGAACAAGGTCCGACTTTTCCAAGCTCACAATACAACCGTGATGTGTAAGAATTCAAATGCAGGTCAGGACCTGCTGATGAAGAAGGTCCACAGAGGATGCTTTCAAAAGCAAGTCGTCCATGTATGGAGCCACTCTGATGCCGTCCCGATGGAGGACGGATACCAAGGCCCCCAGACCCCGTTGGAAAACCTGAGGGGCTGTTGTCAGACCAAATGGAA
Source organism: Rhinophrynus dorsalis (assembly GCA_037306005.1). Taxonomy (NCBI): domain Eukaryota; kingdom Metazoa; phylum Chordata; class Amphibia; order Anura; family Rhinophrynidae; genus Rhinophrynus; species Rhinophrynus dorsalis. The sequence goes on along the minus strand of CM074720.1, from coordinate 192,931,893 downwards.
GGGCTAAGAACTGAAAATTACCGCTGGCGCAGGCAAACCTCAGATACTGCCTGCTCTCTAGATGGATTGGGATGTGCAAATACGCATCCTAAAGGTCTAGAGAAGCAAGGAACTTCCCCGGAGGCATGACAGCGATCACTGTGCGCAGAGACTCCTGACGATAGTGAGTCTTCACTACAAAGGAATTGAGATCTTTCAGATCCAAAAACAGGGCAGCATCCGCCGTCCTTCTCAGTCACCACAAAGAGGTTTGAATAAAAATCCTGAACCCCTGTCTGAAGGAGGTACTGGCTCCAGGACATCCTTGTCCAGAAGAGCCTGAAGAGCGTCCTCGAACAGACGGCTTCTTTCGACTTCCTGAGGAGAACGAGAAAGATGAAAGCGAAAAGGTGGGAGGGAAAAGAAAGGGATCTTGTAACCCTCTGACACCACCTGTAAAACCCATGGGTCCGACACTGAATCCTCCAAAATCCTGCGGAAGAAGCGGAGACGACCACCCAGAGCGGGATGCGGACCCGGGTTCGGTGAGTCATGCTGAAGCAGCCTTGGAAATCTTGGACTTGGATACGGCCTTGGGCTTCCATTGCTGCTTGGGCTTGAAGGAGGGTCGCGGAGCTGACGGAACTGCCTGATTCGTCGTATGTGTCTCAGTTTGAAAGGAACAAAAGGACCGGTTACGCTTAAACGGCAACTTTTTTTCTTAAAAACCAAGGGCAGAAGAGTACTCTTACCCCCTATGGCCCTGCTAAATAGTTCCTTAAGTTCAGATCCAAACAAGGAAGTACCCTGAAAAGGCAAAGAAAGCAAAACCTTCTTGGAAGCTGCATCAGCAGACCAAATCATAAGCCAAAGTGCACGCCTAGCCACCACAGAAGTAGTGCAGGCCCTTGTCATCATGAGGACAGCAGCAAAGGCAGCAGCAGAAACATAATGTTGAGCTTCAGATATTTTAGCAAGAAGACACAATTTCTCTGAAGTAGGAGCATCCTGACGGACCGCCGTAGTGAACCGTTCAGTCCGGACTGCAATAGCCCGGTTAACCCATGCAACAGCAAAGGCTGGACACGTAGCAGTGCCAATAGAAGCGAAAATGGACTTGAGGGAGACCTCAAGGTAGTAGATATAGACAGTCTAGATATGGGTGCGTCCACCTTAGGGGGAGGAACCCATTTAGCCATTTCTGTTTCAGAAAAGGGATAAAGTTTAGCAAACTTTCTAGACACTGAAGAGGACTTGTCTGGATTTTTCCATGTGTCAGAACCAAACGGTCAAGAGATGGGTTAGGAGGAAAAGTAAGGGGCTTTGCAGGCACCTGAAAAACATCAGAGGGATCAGAGGGAACCTCCTGAACTGATGAAATGTTGAGAGTGGACAATACAGCCCTGATCAGGCCCTCAGTAGAGGTTTCAGTATCAGCTTCAAATGGATCCCCAAAGAGACCTGGAAGATTCCAAAATAGTACCAACCTCAACATCCGAGTCTTGCAACAATTCTTCCTCAGAAGAATCTGACACATCAGGTGCTCCCTGCGGTTGAGACAGGGAGGATCTGATAGTAGAGGGGGGGTCTGCCATAATTGAAGTGCCCCTCTGTATCTGGGATGTAAAGAGCTGTAAAGTGGACCTAAGGTCTCTAGTTGCAGCCTTAAACTCCTGCACCCAAGCTGGCTCAATAGCATGGCTGGAAGGCCCTGGGTTGCTGCCAGGAACTCCAGAACCTGCTGGGCAGAAATGACCAGAGAACACTCTAGGTAGCCTTGTGTGACAGGAAGAGCAATGCGCAATGGGGGACACTGATACCCCAGCCTCCTTAGTCGTAGGTCTAGCCCCTAGCTCCAGCGGTATAGACATTCTCACATTGTCAAAATAACCAACTGTACAATGAATCACCCAGTGGTAGTGTGTAAGATTAATATTTCACCCCAGAAACACTAAATATAGACTTTTCTGGCAGGCGAAGGGTTAATCTGCAGAGGAGAAAAGGAGGGTCCAAGCCCTGTGGAGGATACTCATTGAGAAAAATGGCTGCTGCAACGGGAGCCAATCAGAAATTAGGTGCGAATCAAGCGATCATGGGAAATGTAGTTTTTCCCAAAAAGTACCCCAAAACAGTGCCCGAAGCCCCCCAACACACTTGAACTATAAACTGGATGATAGAGCAAGGGTAGACAATTAAAATGAGCCCTCTCTGAAGTTGCTGTGTGAAGCGGTTGCAGAGATACGTCCCAAACAGTGTTGTCCCATATCAAATGGAGCAATGGCGTCTGTGCGGCAAAGCACGCCTTAAAGGCGCAGTACACAATTTTAATAAAAGTTAAACTACAAGTTAAAAACATGAAAAACATACAGGGAACATGTATGCATACTAAGAAAACACTAACCCAGTAAGGAAAGTGTCAGAAAACCCCCCAAAACATGTCAAACCAGCAGACAAAGGGTTAAGTTACCACATAAAACTGCTCCAAAAAACAAACAGACATACACATATATACCCAATGAGTGCAGGAGTGCGCAATGAGAACTCCCAAATAAAAGCCCAGCGAAGGGGCACTGTGGGACAAGTGGACCTGAACTCAAAGGGTAGCTCACCTTTCCTGCAGATCTTCTGTCTTCAGATTACCATGCAGCAAGAATTACCTTAGAGAGTAATCCATGGGGAAGCACTTGTACCCAAGATTTTCCCCCTCAGGGCTTAAGGTCCACCAAAAAGCACCTGGATACTGAGCTAGCCACATTGAAGGACGTTTGTCAGTCATGGTAACCACGCCTAATGGTGGTATTCCATATCTGACAGAAAAATAAAAAAAGAAACTAAAACTAACGATGAGATGTTCTCCACCTGGTGTATTCACACCCAGGAAAAAACAATTCTGGGGGAGGCTATCTGGACTGCAGCCAGAGTGGGAAGGGAGGCTCCACCCCCCTGCATACATTTAGAGAATGTTCCTGCCTACTTAACCCCTGGAGTGCCAGGTGGGTACAACGTACAAGTGGACACAGCTGTATCGTACGTTGCACATCTAAAATGCAGTCACTGAATAAGCCGGTACAACCGGCATGCAGTGGCCACATTTTAGAATAAAATGCGCCTGGCACTCGTGGGGGGGCATGAGGATCACTCCTCTTGCCCCCCCAGGTATTGATCTCCCAGCCGATCGCTCTGGGAGATCAATATCTCCAATGGAGAAGCAGAGCTTTTCCTTCCTGCTCTCTCCTACCCGAACTTCCGGGTAGGAGTGGGCGGGACTGGGGGAAGCCTCCTAACATCATCGGTGACATGATCACCAATGACGTTAGGGCAGTTTCCCCGGTCCCATTCACTCCTACCGTTGGTAGGAGTGAAAGGCAGGAGAGCTATTGCTCTCCTGTGGTCGCCAAATTGATCTCCCAGCACAATCGGCTGGGAGATCAATAATTGGGGGGGACATCAGAAGGTGTCCTGATGTCCCCCCACGAGGTCTGCAATAAAAAAAAAAAATAATAATAATAATAATTTAAAAAATTAACCCTATGAGTGCCGCGGGGACGCCCAGAGCCTTGCTTTGCAATGCACTGGAGACCCCTTTGGCACTCACAGGGTCAATTGTGTTGGGGGAGTTTTTTTTGTTTTTTTTTTAACAACGACCTCATTTGGGGGGTCAGGAGAGATCCTGATGACCCCCAATGAGGCCTATTAAAAAAAAAAAATAGAAAAATTAACCCTGTGTGTGCCACGGGGGGGGGGTCCAATGCAGACCCCCCCTCCTTTGGCACACACAGGACTTTGGTTTGGATTTATTTTTATTCAAAGCTTGTTGGGGGGCCCTGATGTCCCCCAACAAGCTATGAATAAAAAATATATATAAAAAAAAAATTAACCCTATGTGTGCCACAGGGAGTCCAATGCATTGCTTTGCAATGCATTGGACACCCCTGTGGAAGACAAAGTGTTTTGTTTTTTTACTTTATTTAGACCTCATTGGGGGACATCAGGGGTCCTGAAGCCCCCCAACAAGGTGTAAAAAAAAAAAAAAAAAAAAAAAAAATAGGAAAACAATGCGTACCCCACAGGGGTATCTAACGCAGTGCTTTGCAATGCGTTGGACCCCCCTGTGGTGCACACACATTTATTTATTTTTTTATTCTGCCCTTGTTGGGGGGTCATCAGAAGTAGACCTGATCCCCCAACAAGGTATGAATAACAAATAATAAAAGAAAAAAAAAAGAACCCTCTGTGTGCCACATTGCTTTGGAATGCATTGTACACCCCTGTGGCAGACAAAGGATTTTTCTTTTTTTTTCTCCTCATTATTTTTTATTCAGATCTCATTGTGGGGCATCAGTTCTAATGCCCTCCAATGAGGTCTACACAAAAATATATTTTTTGGGGAAAAACACCAAAAAACCTGCATGTGTTACAGGTGGGTCCAACCCAAGTGGTTTGCAATGCGCTGGACCCCCTGTGGCACACACACATTTTTTTCCCATTATTTTTTATTCAGACATCATTGGGGGGCATGAGAAGTGGTACTAATGCCCCCCAATGAGGTATGAATAAAAAAAATAATAGATAAAAAAAAAATAATAACTCTTTGTGTGCAACAGGGTGTCCAGTGCATTGCAATGCATTGGACACCCCTGTGGCATGCACACAAAATGCCTCCAATCCCATCCCCACCCCCACCACCACATACCCTACCCACCAGCCTAGTTCCACAGCCTACTGGCAGCCCCATTCCCCCAGTCACCCCCCAGCCTGATTCCACTGCCTACTGGTAGACTCAAGTGCCAGTACGCACTGGATTCAGGCTGGGAATCAAACAGTGTGTGAGGGGACTTACAGTGCACACTGGTAACCACAAATCCCCCACATGCACTTACCTCCCCACTATCACCACCGCCGCACTTGCTCACTGCCCACTGGTAAATATAACCACTTACATAGCCTGACCCCTCGTCCCTTCCCCGACCTGGTTTCACTGGCAGACACACTGACTGACCACTGGTAGCAATAGAATCACACATACACGGTTTGCTTTCCCATCCTTGTTCCACCGGTAGCCATGCTCCTGGAACCCAATATGGTATGTCAACCCACAGCAGTGGGGTACCATTTTTCTAGGCTGGTAGGAGGTCCTCCTAGGAAATCCCATGGTGTTGAACCATTTCCATATCTTGGAAGTGACTGATTTGTAAGAAAAACTATTTTTTTTTCTGTAGCACCATATTCTGGAAATAGTTGTGCACTCTAACTTAGGGGTAGAAAGGCAAGTGACACCTCATTAGATGCTGCAGGTTATCTTCTTTCCAAAATGTCATGGTTTCTGTACCTTTCCTTCACTTCTGTAGTTGCTATAACCATTTTTTACAGGCAAGTATTATTTGAAAAAATATTACAAAAATCAGAGGTTGTGGTAGGTGTTATTTTGCACTTCTAGCACCCCCTAAGGTAGGTCAACTCATACCAATGGGGTGTCTTTTGACTCCTAAGAGCACTAGCTAATGAATGCAGTTGAAAATTCCATGGTTTTCACAGAGCTCCATACATTTGAAGGGGCAGAAATGTAAAAAAATGCAATTTTTTTCCTATATCGCCTCCTTCTGGAAACATTTATGCACACCAGTATTGGGGTAAGAAGGCAAGTGACCCCTCATTAGATGCGGCAGGGTGTCTTCTTTCCAAAATGGTATGGTTCATCTACCTTTTCTTCACTTTTGAAGGTGTTATAGACATTATCGTACAGGCAAGTCAGGTTTGAGAAAATGTTAGAAACATCAGAGGTTGTAGTAGGTGTAGTTTTCTACTTCTAGCACCAACTAAAGTAGGTCAACTCATACCAATGGGGTGTCGTTTGACTCCTAAGAACACTAGCTAATGAATGCAGTTGAAAATCCCATGGTTTTCACAGAGTTCCATTCATTTGAAGGGGCAGAAATGTAAGAAAATGCCTTTTTTTCATTAGCGCCACCTCCTGGAAGCATTTGTGCACACCAGCCTTTGGGTAAGAAGGCAAGTGACCCCTCATTAGATGCAGCAGGTTGTTTTCTTTCCAAAATGGCATTGTTTCTCTACCTTTCCTGCATATCTATTATGGTTAAAACCATGTTAGTGCAAGCAGATAATTTCAAAAACAAAAGTGTTAGGTTTACATACGTGTTCCTAGCACCCACATACTGTATGTTAACCCACACAAATGGGCTACCATTTTTCTCATGTTGGTAGCAGATACTGAATACAGCAGGAAATGTTATGGTTTTCAACGATGTTAGTATCTTTGAAGTGGTGGAAATGTAAAAAAACATGCATTTATTCCCATAGCGCCACCTTTTGGAAATATTTGTGCACTTCAGCCCAGGGGGTAGAAAGGCAAGTGACCCCTCATTTGATGCGGGAGAATGTCTACTTTCCAAAATGGTATACCTTTTATACATTTCCTTCATGTCGCTAACAGTTATGAACATTTTAGTACAAGCAGCCATTTTCGAGGAAGCAAACAGGTAGGTGTAGTTATGTGCTTCTGGCACCCCTAAGGTAGGTCGACTCATTCCCATGGGGTGTCATTTTTCTCCTAAGAGCACTAGCTAATGAATACAGTTGGAAATGCCATGGTTTTCACAGATTTCATTACAGATGAAGAGGCAGAAATATAAGAAAATGCCATTTTTTTCCTTTAGTGCCACCTTCTGGAAGCATTTGGGCACAACAGGCTTGGGGTAAGAAGGCAATTCACCCCTCATTAGATGCGACAGGTTGTCTTCTTTCCAAAATGGTATGGTTTGTTTAGCTTTTCTTCACTTCTGTAGTTGTTATAACCATTTTTGTACAGACAAGTAATGTTTGAGAAAATGTTAGAAAATTTAGAGGTTTTAGAAGGTGTAGTTTTGCACTTGTAGCGCCCCCTAAGGTAGGTGAACTCATACCAATGAGGTGTCGTTTTTCTCCTAAGAGCACTAGCTAATGAATACAGTTGGAAATTCTATGGTTTTCACAGATTTCCGTACAGATGAAGGGGCAGAAATGTAAGAAAATTTAATTTTTTTCCTTTAGTGCCACCTTCTGGAAGCATTTGGGCACAACAGGCTTGGGGTAAGAAGGCAAGTTACCCCTCATTAGATGCGGCAGGTTGTCTACTTTTCATAAATATATAGTTTTATATAGTTATTCCACTCATTTAGGGTAGTTTTACCACAAAAACCCTAGAATGTGCATATTAGTTTATAAAGTTGAAAATGTCATTTTGCGCTGCTGGTGATTAGGGCTCTGCGCTAGCCATGGACGTAGGTAAAACTATACAAATTTGGTATTTTTTTTACTCAGGGGACTAGGGGCTTTTTCAAATAATTGAAACTTTTTCAATCGAGGTAAATGTTTTTGATACATAGTATGTGATTTTAGCAAAATGAGTACATTTTCACTTTTTTTGTCATAGCTTTTTGCACGATGTAAAATTCTCTACATGTAAGGTATCAGGATAAAGCTTAATTTGTTCTGAAAAAAAACAATATATAGTTTTCCATATGTAACTAAAATCCCCAGAGTAAATCAAGCCTAAACAGAAGGATAGCAAAAATGCTGAAAAAGTGTCTGGCCTGCAGGGTACAGGAAATGGCCCAAGCCTCTGGCACTGAAGGGGTTAAAGGGACTGACGCCTCCCAGAGTTACCAGTAACCTGTATTGGACGACAGAGAAATAAACATTTTGTAGAGATTCATGGTGGTGATCCCTCTTCAAAATGATGGGCATAAGATGAGGGGATTTTGAGGAAAACTTATTACAAAAGGAAACTAAATGGATATGCCTCATGAAGTTGATGGCTCCAAATGGCCTTAATGAGGTCATAAGACTTACTGCCCATATTTAATAACTCAAGTCCCTTTCATTATTTACCACTCTTATCCACCCTATGGATGCTTTGTTATGGTTCTGTTTGTCTGCAATATCTACTCTGCAGTGAATTTTAACTATGTCACTGCCAATTATTACCAAATATAATGTGTAATTTGATTCTCAGCTATCTGTGTCATCTCTACACACAGCAGCAATCACTTACTGTTCCTCAAGCACCTTATCCTCTGTCTGAGGAGGCCAAGGATATTATATATTACCCTCCATCAGTGGTAAGACTTAATTTCAGACAAGTTCCAGTGATTAATGTCTAACTCAAACCTCTTTTACCTATCAGTATCTAGAGGACGTTGTCACGGTTTTTGATGAACATTCAGACCAGACCGTTAAGGTTAAAATGACTTTATTAGGATAAAGTGCATACAAGGAATAAGGCCACAGGCCCACAATATGAAACAATAAATATATAGCAAGTTAAAGAGGCAATGATTGGTATCAGTAGTACTGAGATAGGATACTGAGGACTGGAGGCACCTAAGGACAGGCAACATCACCCTAGTGGACTAGGGTTAATCAGGCTACTCAACCCAGGGCTGACAGCAGGACTGAAGGTGACAGGTAGTCCTGGAGGAGGTAATTGGCACGAAACCCAGATGCCTGGGTGGCACGAAACCCAGTAGGCAACGAGGCAACATTGACCAAGGGACAGGGGTCCCAGGAAGACCGAGGCAACCACTTACAATTGGTAAACCCTAGAACGCTAGGGCTGGATCGCGGGCAGACAACTGGAAGGCCACAAGTGTCCCCTCACACAACGAGTGTGATATAACGCAACTGCTGGCTCTTAAGCCCAAAGGCTACTGTGACAAGGAATGAAGCTCAGTGTCTCCTCACACTACCGAGTGTGATGTAACTCAACTGCTGGCCCTAGCCCAAGCTACTGCAACAGCGAAGGAGCACTGGCCCAGCCTAGACAGTATAGGCACTGAACGGGTTAACTGAAAACGCCCAGAGATGTACTGAAACTCCCACAGGGAGTGAGCCCAGCAATAGTGCAGAGGAAGACACAGATAGATCTGAGTAACTTAGTCAGCACTTAATAGCACTGTACCGGTACTTCGTGTGTGCACACCACCAAGGGCGGTTAGAGTAAGTAGCTATAGCACGAATGCCAAGCCTACGGTCGACAAGATAAGAATATCGCCACGCGGCGCACAACAGACAAGGCAACTGGGAATCTGCTGCTTGTAACACTGGCCAGACAAAGACAATGGAAAAATACAGCAGTGCACGGATGGCAACGGAACAGGTGCTCAGCCAAGAATGGCTACAAGCGTAACGGAAGCACAGCCATGTCAGTAGCAACGGAACAGGCTCAACAGCCAGATAGGTCAGCAACGGAGTGGGCTGTCAGCCAGACCAGTCGGTAACGCAGCAGGTCTTCAGCCAGATCAGTCAGCAACGGAGCGGGTTCTCAAACCAGATCAGTCGGTAAAGGAGCGGGTACTCAGCCAGATCAGTTCAGCAACGGAGTGGGTTCTCAGCCAGATCAGTCGGTAACTGAGTGGGTCCTCAGCCAGATCAGTCAGCAACAGAGCAGGTTCTCAGCCACATCAGTCAGCAACGGAGCAGGTTCTCAGCCAGATCAGTCAGCAATGGAGCAGGTTCTCAGCCAGATCAGTCAGCAACGGAGCAGGTTCTCAGCCACATCAGTCAGCAATGGAACAGCAACACAGGAAGCACAGGAACGTCGTCAGGCAAGCCGGGTCATACACGATAACAGCAACTTAGTAACAAACGTCAGGAACAGATACACCACGAAAGGGCGCCTAGGTATTGACATGACAGGGTATATAAAGGAAAGCCCTGGGTGGAGCAAGAATATCAGGCCAATAAGAGGATGGCATTGAAATGAGGCAGAATAATAATGTCGCCGTCAGATCAGGAGCACGGGTACGGTGATAGACGTCTCCAATTAAGTACATAACCAGCTTCCAGGTATCCTTTGATAAACCAGTAGCATAACGTATGTCAGGAGCAACCATGATGGGTTCTACATAGATCCTACTAACTTTGTGTCCCTCATCTTAGTAAAACCTTAGTGTCCCTCGCCTTAGTAATTTAAGCTATTACATTGTGATTATGTGATCTACTATTTGTGAGAATTGTCTTTTTTGATTTTTCTATTTGTACTATCCCATTAGGGATTTTGTTACTGCAAGAAGACTGACTAGTCTGAAGAGAAAAAAGAGAATTACACCTATCTGATTCTCTTAAACAAGAGTTTTAAATGGTTTTAATTTGCTGAGCTTTTTTCTTTTATTTTTGTTTAATTAATAAAAGTTATATTTTAATTTTCTTGCTTCCCCTATTAATTGCATGCTTGGAAAATAGGGGTGGGCGTGGTGCTGTATATCTTTGCTTTTTCTCTGTGTTTAATATATTCTTAGAATACCACATTCCAATTGGTCTTTGAACAACCATTAATAATTAGAGAGTGGTACAACTTATTTTCTGTTATCTCTATTTGAATTCTATTTCCTCCTATGGTGCAGCTGGTTTGCTCCAAAATTGCTACACATGGTGACCCTAACAGTTTTGACAGCAGAGTGTCAAAGTGACAATTTGGTAGCCCAGGCATCTGGAAAAGGAGCAGGGAGAGCTTGGGCCTGTGGACAAAGGAGGGCTTCGGAAGAGTTGTGGATAAACACTGGGGACTGACCACATGTTGTGTTACACTGTTTAATGTAATTTAATTTTGTGTGTGTCAAGCAAGGTTTCATAAGTTGTGTATAGTGTCTCCATGCAAACTATGAATTTATTTGAAGACAGTATATGCTTTCTTTTGGAATGATATGTAAATAAAAAGCACCAGTTTTTATACTGCTAAAATATATAAATACGGATATTTGCTAGCAATTAGTGCAGTTGCCATAAAATGTCCATAACTAATTTCCTCTAGTTCTTCTGTATATGAAGACGCTTTATATTTATGGGTTTTCCATGTATTTTGTAAGCTATGGGCTTACATGTTTAGGAAAGGATTATATTTTTAAATATTCCAGAATTTTTAGACATTTTTGTACATGATTTATGTGAGCAACTGTCTGCCCCCTCAACCTGGAGAATGCTTGTCATGTAGTTTACATTTAGGTCTCTTTTTTCAAGCTGATAGAGTGTTTTCCAGACACATTAACTGAACAAACTTTTAAAATAGGATGTGATTCATGATTAAAAATGGGTTGATTACTAGCTGTAGGCATGATATGTCTCTCTATGGTCTCACTTCAGGTCATATTTATACCTTAGGAAATCTATTACTTGACCCTTTGTGTGCCCGAGGGGTATGCAATGCATTACAGAGCAATGCGTTACGTACCTCTCTGGCACTCAAAGGGTTAATATTGTACTGAAGTGTTCATATATAAGTGAATAGGTATGTATGAGGGGCCGTTAGGGACATAATTCAGGGTTGCTTATACAGTGAGAAGTATGTATCATATAATGAAATGCATATATCATACACTGAAATACATATACTTTATAGTGAAAGCTATATGTAATATAATGAAATACATATAATACATACTGAAATTCATGTCATATACTGAAATTTATGTTATATACTGAAATTTATATTATATACTGAAATCCTTTTCATATGATGAAATCCATATATTACATATTAAAATCTATATGCTATATAATGAAATCCATATATCATATACTGAAATGCATATGTTATATAATGAAATTAATATGCTATATAGTGAAATCCATATGTCATATACTGAAATTCATATGTCATATACAGAAATACCTGTTATATAATGAAATTAATATCATGTACTGAAATCCATGTCATATAATGAAATACATATATTATATATTGAAATATATATGCTATATATTGAAATCCATATATCATATAATGAAATCTATATGGTATATAGTGAAAATCATATCATATATTGAAATCCATGTTATATAATGAGATCAATATATCATATAGTAAAATGGATATGTCATTTAATGAAATGCATGTATCATTTACTGAAATCCATGTCATATAATGAAATCCATATAGTCTATATTGAAATATATATTCTATATGCTAAAATCCATATATCATATACTGAAATGCATATGCTACATACTGAAATCTGTATGTTATATAGTAAAAACCATATTTCATATACTGAAATCCATGTCATATAGAGATCAATATATCATATACTAAATTGCATATGTCATATAATGAAATGCATATATCATATATTGAAATCCATATGCTTTATACTGAATTGCATATGCCATATATTGAAATCCCTATGCTATATGCTGAAATCCTTGTTTTATACTGAAAGCTACATGAAAACCATACCATATGTTGACATTTGTTTTGGAGTGAAAAACACATTCTTATATACTGAAATTAGTCATCAGTCACATGATCCTGATCTTGCCCTGACCCTGGCCCCTGGATTCTGTTTCCTGTGACTCATTCTACAGTTGCAGGCAAGAGAAGCAGATATATCTGATACTATAGGTGAGTTCATTCAGGACTATCCAATATTCCCAGCCCATCCATGATATGGGACTTTTATTTGTTAACCATTTGAGTGCCAGAGGCTTATGACATGCAGTGCAAAGCAATGCATTCCATAGCCCTCTGACACTCAAAGGGTTAATCCTACAAAGAGTTCCTACAAGTGGATCATTTTGGAATTTAATTTGTGTTTTAGAATATTTATCTAATGTATCTCTATGTCTTCATTTTTGCTGAAGATCAGTCACATGTCTATGTGTCTGTTCTGATGCTGGCCCCTTGACTGTTTACTTAGACTCATTCTACTGCCAGCAAGGGTAGCAGGCCTCATTCAAGTAGGTAAGTTCATTTAGGTCTGTGCAATATTTCCAACTTCTTTTATTTACAAATGCTAGTACTATCAAAGAGTTCCTACAAGTGGATCATTTGGAATGGAACTTGTGTTTTAGAATACTTTATCTAATGCATCTCAACATCTTACTTTTACCTGAAGAAAACGCTCTCGTGGGTATGTATATTCCTGATTGTTTTCTCTAGTTTTTTTTAACTTAAAATTGTATGCAAATTATGTTTGCCCTGTTCAGAAAATAAATCCCAAGATTTTAGCAGGTCTTTGCAACAAAGCTGCATTGCTCTGCAGGTTTACTGGAGCTTGAATGTGTATAAGCTTGGATGGAATGTCCCGTTTATAACAGCCTATTCACAAAGGTGAGTTGTAGGTCAGTTAAAATCTTTTATTAACAGTGTGGGACGTCGTTGCCTGTCTGTTTCTTTATTTATTAAGCAATGCTTAGGCCTCTGAGTTTCAGAGGGGTTAATAATGCATTGCAATACATTGTGTACCCGTCTAGCATTCCAAGGGTTAATTTGAGCTCAGTGACACACAACTGTATATGTAAAGTTTGTTAACTGTCAAACTGTATACACAGGAGTGTATATATAATGTATATTAACGCACACTGTAGACACAGGAGGGTATGTGTACATTAATATACATTATATATACACTTGTGTGTACATTAATATCTTTGATACATACTGTACATTCATATACATTATATATACAGTCCTGTGTCAGCAGTTCACATTAAGAATTTCAGTGCCAGAGGGATAAGCAATGCATTGCAATGCTTTCTGTACCCCTGTGGCAATCAAAGGGTTAAGAACTGCTTTTATAAAAAAAAAAAAAAACACAGATGGGCAACGCCCTCCTACACTGCTAGTTATATACATTCCTGGGTCAATCAGCGTCACATTAACCATTTGGGTGCCAGAGGGGTACGCAATGAGTTGCGTACACCTATGCCACTCAAAGGGTTAATCATTGCTTACACAAAAAGTGTGTTTATATGTGTGTTTTAGGAGGACACTTGCTCTGGTGCATCTTGTCAGGGAAAAGTGTGAGGCAGACTCTCATTTTTTCCATCATTGGTCTCAACTTATGGCAGACCAATGGGTGTTACAAACGGTCCAAGGGTATGTAATAGAGTTTTATGACTGTCCCATTCAATCAAAGATTCAGACTGACTGTCTTCAATTATTCAGAAGAGGGCTATTGTAAGAATTCCTATGGAGTCTCCAGGTTTTGTAACCAATATCTTCCTAATTCGGAAGAAAGGATCAGGTCAGATGAATCTGCAGAATCACAACGATTTTGTAATGTATCGACATTTCAAAATGGCAGGAATCCATTATCCGAGGGACCTGTTGTTGTCGTCCAAGTGGATGGTAAAGATAGATTTGAAGGACGCGTACCTCACGATTACGGTCACCCCTCTCTCACAGATTTCTTCAGTTTCTTTGGAAAGTAGAGAAATGGCAGTTTATTTGTCTTCCTTTTGGACTCTCCTCATCTCTGTGGTGCTTCATGAAGCTTATGAAACCAATAATAAATGATTTAAGGAGCAGGGGTGTGTGAATGATTATTTATTTGGATGACATGTTGATCATGTCACAGATGCAGGGAACCGCAAGGAAGCATACGGATTGAACCATCAATCTGTTTATGGATCTCAGGTTTTTTGATAATCGGAAGAAGTCAGAGTTAAGTCCAACCAAAAAGATAGAGTTCTTGGGATTTATGGTAGATTCGGAACTCGAATCTTTACGTCTTGCAAAGGCCAAGGTAAATTCGAATCGCAAAGAGATAAGAGCAGTTTTACTGAAAGATCAAATCTCTTTAAATATGATGGCTTGCATAGTGGGCCTACTGTCTGTCTCCATTCAGGCAATATTCCTGGGACCTCTACGTTACAGACCATTACAGAGATTGAAAGCCTTGCATCTTTGCAGGGGCCTAAGGTACACAGATCTGGTGTTGTTTTCATCAGAAGCATAAGAGGAGTTAATATGGTGGCTAAAACATTTCGACACGTGGAATGGCAAAGCCATTTTCGGTATGGTCCCAGACACTGTCATAGAATCCGAAGCCAGCCTGTTAGGTTGGGGGGCAAGAGAAGGAGGCATTTCTACAAGAGGAAAATGGTCTCCCTCAGGAGTTGGACCTGCACATAAACTGCTTGTAGCTTTTGACAGGATTGTTTGCTGTGAGGAGTTTAGCGAAGGACAAGGTGAATTGTTGTGTTCTACTCAAGATGGACAACATTTCAGTGGTAAGATACATAAATCACCTGGGAGATACCAAGTCCAAGCAGTTAGCAGCCTTGGCAAAGGAGTTTTGGCATTTTTGCCTCGATCAGAATATCATGCTTCAGGCGGAGTATCTACCAGGTCTATCCAATGCGGTGGCAGATTGGAATTTGCTTTACCTTTAGGACCGCAGCGACTGGATGCTAGACAGGGTATTTTTTCACGCATTTTCAATCTTTAGGCCCATTGGAAGAGGATCTTTTCGCTTCCCGTTTGAATTGTCAGGTGGACAAATTTTACAGTTGGAGAACGGATACAGAGGCGTTAGCGATGGACACGTTTCTTCAAATCTGGAGTCAAGGGAAGAATTTTGCTTTTCCTACATTTGCATTAATTTAGAGGACTATTCTGCAGATCACGAGACAGTTGGCAATGGTGGTTTTGATTACACCGTTATGACCGAGTCAGCCTTAGTTTACAGCACTTCTGCAGTTGTCATTGGATTATCCTTGTGTAATTCAGACTTTCCCTCTACTTCTGATGGATCTGGCAGGTTTGCCGCACTAATTGATTAAAGGAGCAGTAAACTTTTTTTATGAAAAATCATATATCATAGGGATTTTCCTACTGAGTAAAATAAGGGTACTCCCACTGCCGAGAGATTTATATTTCCAGAGTTATTACAGTTTAAACCCATGCTTTTTTACATTAGTAGTGCCTTCTAGTGGTCAAATTCTAATTAGATTTTCTGTTGTATTCTAATGGAGAAAAAAGCCAGGAAAGTCAGAGACATGCAGTTATCCTTAGAATGTGATAGAAACTGTTGAGTCACTTCCTGTCAGAGCTATCAGGAAGTAAACACAGTAAATTCACTTCCTCGTTATTTGAACTGCTATAAATTTTGAATAAAACATCTGACAGCGATGAGAGGGACCTTGTTATATTCAGCAGGAAAAGCTCTATAAAATATGTGTTTTCATAAAAAAGTTTACTGCTCCTTTAAGGAAGGAAGTCTTCAGTTGGTGACTTGGTTGGTGTCAGGGGTGTTACAACAATTCCTGCATTTTCGGAGTCAGCTCAGTTTCTTCTGGCAGAATCATGGTCACCAGGTACCAGAACCACGTATAAATCTTCATGGTCGTTGTGGAATAATTGCAAACAAAAAACAGACAGCAAACCTGCACTCCTCCAGTCTAATTGTAAATAGTGTGCCCTGTATTAGGCATATATTATAATACTGTGAATTAAGTTGAGGCATTAGTGCCTACATTTTTGGCCAAAAACGAGGTTTAAGCTTACCAACCACGAACACACATTGGGTGATCTCTGAACTCATCTGAGTCCCTCCCCATGCCCCCTGCGGGTTTACTCGAGCCTGATATTGATTTAGCTAACTAACAGGCTTGCTGTTTGGACCACATGTCTAGCTTGAACGCTGACACGGCCATATAGGTCCCTGGACTAAAGATCATCTGTTGACAGAATATCAGCTGGATTAAGGACATCTATCCTGTACCTTTGGAAAGAAATACAGATTGACTCATCTTCAGGAATTGCAAGGATGCAGTACGTGGCTAATAGGGGGTAGGGACCCTGATATGCATCTCCCCAAGATGGGGAAAATGTGAGCTCATTTATTGTAGGTTTTTTTTTATCATTATGGTGTTTAATAAAATACTACACTGAGAAACATACTTCTACTTGTCTGCCTTGTGTGCTCTTCTCCCCTCTTGTCTACTAGTTTTCCTGGCTGGTGATTAGCAGAATCACTTTTGGAACAGCAGAACAGGCAGCAGAAGCAGTGGGTGTCCATTGATAGTGACTGAGACATCATCATTCATTCATTCATTTCATCCATGCTATCTCCATCTATTACTAATGATCTATTCACTCCATTGACTTATTTTATTTTTGCTTTTATAATATTTGCGGTTTATTTATTATTGTTCTGCATGAGAGATAATTGCATCTGTGCCCCAACATATCATACAGTTCATATTCATTCTGTGTAGTGCTGCCCTATTTTCTTACCTCCTCCCTTTTTCGTCTCTTCCCCATTCCTTGGCTTTTTTCATTTACATCTCCATCTTCACTTTCATTGTTTGCTTTTGTCCCTGCCACCTTTGACGCTGACACACAACTTTCATTCACACTGCACCGAGAAGGCAGATTGAGGAAGCTGCCTATTAAACATGACAATTCCTCTACAATGTATTTGGTTTGCCTGTGTCGTTGGGTCCAAAGCAGGAGCTGACTTGAGAAGTGTGTCTACACACTGTGGCGCGCACACATTGTAACAGAGCTGCTTAACCCTTTCAATGGCTAAGCAATATGCAATGCCTTGCTTTTGCAAAGCATTGCCTACCCTTCTGCCACTGAAAGGGTTAAAGCAACCACTACCCTATTCCTCATTCTTTCCCATCTCTCCTTTGTCCCCTACCACCCTTTCCATCTGATATTTTGTGTTTCTCCCCTACCACCCTCCCCAGCCAACATCATGCTTTCCCCTTCTTACCCACCTAATTTTGTAAATGCCTCCCTATGTGGATATTAAGATATCCCAATGGACTTTGTCAATTCACATCTCCCCATGTCCCCATACCTCTGCAGCTGCCATTTGTGTGTTCCTCGGTAACTGTATGTCAAGTATGTTGGAATTTTGTCCTATGATGTGAACACGTATTTTCTAAAGCACACAGTATTACATGCTAAAATTTGCCCAGCCTCCACTCACACTGACTGCGAGTGAGGCAGGTATGGGGAAGACAAGAGGAAGGAGCCATTCAATGCAAGTGTGGCTGGGACGGTGACAACAGCTAATGGATGGGAGAAAGAGTGGAGAATGGAGAAGACGTGGGTGCGATTTAGGGCAACAATGAATAGGTGCAAGTAAGTGTGTGGATGGGTGGGTTGGAGGGTGAGAAATTATGGCTGCAAGAGTGGGTAGAAAGGTAACAACACACATTGGATGGGTAGGTAGGAGTGTGACAGTGGATGAGTGCAAGAGTGGATGAGCGGCTAAGAATGGATGGGTAGGTAGGAGCATGAAAATGCATATTGATGGGGAATTAATTTGCTTCACAAACAGAGGGAGGGCGATTACCAGGCCTAAGGATGTGTGCATCTCCCTGCAAAGGATGACTTCATAAATGCCCTATAGTATACTAGCAGCATGGGACAACATTACCTTTCTGTTTTGTAACCAATGCTTAACCCTTTCAATGGCACAAGTGGATGTAACGCATTGCAATGCATTGTGTACCCCTCTGGCATTCAAACGGTTAATGTTAGGCTGACTGACATAGGACTGTATATACAATGTATATTGAACTAAACACTGTACATGCACACAAGTATATATATATATATATATATATATATATAATGTATATTCATTTACATACTGTGTACATTAATAAACATTATATACACACTCCTGTTTCACTGAGCCTCATATTAACCCTTTGAGTGCCACATGGGTACACAACGGATTGCAATGCTTTCTGTACCTCTCTGCCACTCAAAGGCTGAAGCATTTCTTAAAAAACAGATGGGCAACGCAGTCCCACGCTGCTAATTTCAAATGTCAAATGTCAAAAAGTCAATGTGATACCTTTATTAGAGTACTATTAGAGTGTAATCTTTCAAGACCATTAACCCTTTGAGTGCCAGAGAGGTACACAACACATCGCAAAGCAACGCATTCCATACCCCTCTGCCACCCAAAGGGTTATGGTCTCTTCCCCAGGCATATCATGTTTTCTTGGGTAACATTGTGCCACTCTATGGGTGCTCTATATGGGACATTCCATCCAAGATTATACACATTCAAGTTCCAGAAAACCTGAAGAGCAATGCAGCTTCGTTGCAAATACTTGCTAAAATCTTGGCAGGGATTTATTTTCTGAACAGGGCAAACATAATCTAAATACAATTTTAAGTTAAAAAAAAACTAGAGAAAACAATCAGGAATATACATACCCACAAATACCGGCCATAGTTGTGTCAGCAAGGGCGGAGCCACAAATGGGAGGAGCTGCAAAAGGGAGGAGCCACAAAAGGGGCAGAAACACTCAATGTTGCATGACCCTGATGAACACACACAGACAAACGCATAGCTCAAAAGTTCTCAGGTATGGCCACTGCTCACTGACAAATAATGGAATTGCAAAAATCCCAAATGTATTCACTTCCTATTCAGGTTTATTTCTATTAGAACTGCTCTTTTTAACCACCTAACTTCCAGAACGGTGCAATACATTTGGCACCCCTCTGCCGCTGAAAGGGTTAACCCTTTGAGTGCCAGAGAGGTAGGGAATGCATGCATTGCAAAGCAATGCATTCCGTGCCCCTCTGGCACTCAAAGGGTTAATCAACTGAACTTGAAAATACCATTCATTCCTCTGTCATTTAAGCACCTGTTCAAGTGTCACTGCTAGAATGGGGGACATGAAAGCACCACAACATGTAGCCACTGCACAGTTAGTGCCAAGTGATAAAGGGGACAAACATGAAGGCACCCTGCACAGTATATGGGACAATTGAACACATTACCCGATACAGTTGGTGTTTACCAGATTTGCTCCACTTTTATTCTGTGCATATCGTCCTAAGTGCACCCCTACTGATTAGAGCATAGTCTTAGAACTGTGTCCTATTTACCTTACAACAAGTTCTCCTAAGGCTGGGATCATTTAAACCATTTCGAGTTTGAGACCGGGATCCGCCGCCATGGTGGTAAATCCTCCGGTAGGAGCAGGGAACTTTCTGAGTGTCATAAGAGTACGATTTGAATCTATGTCAGGGCGGCGGCGCGTCACCCACACGCAGGCACCTCAAGACTGCAAGCTACACAACACGCACAACTGGACAGTCAGAAGGCAGCAGACAGCGGTAGTAAGTTTTTTAATTGCCAGGCAGGCAGGCAACAGACAGTGGAGTAGATACACATGCATGCGTGCGTGCGCATAAAGCCTGCGCGAATACGCGATGCGCACACTCATTTAAGTTCTAACAGGGCATCTTGCCACCACTCAAGACAGGGGACATGGCTGAGTGAGTGAGGGTTTAGTGACAGTGAACCAGTGGCAGTGAGCAAAGGACTTCATTCTATTGCCGGTATAGCGATTATACCGGCACTGGCTCAGCAGTGCTAATTACCGGCTGTGCCGGTAAAATACCGGCCGGGTGGCAACCCTACCCACAAGAGAGTTTTCTTCAACTAAAAGTAAGATATTGAGATGCATTCGATAAAAAGTTCTAAAACACAAGCTCCATTCCAAATGATCCACTTGTAGGAACTATTTGATAGTACTAGCATTTGCAAATAAAAAGTTGGAAATATTGCACAGGCCTAAATGAACTCACCTGCTGAATGAGGCCTGCTACCCTTGCTTGCAGTAGAATGAGTCTAAGTAAAGAGTCAAGGGGCCAGCATCAGAATAGACACAGACATGTGACTGATCTTCAGCAAAAATGAAGACATAGAGATACATTAGATAAATATTCTAAAACACAAATTACATTCCAAAATGATTCACTTGTAGGAACTCTTTGTAGGATTAACCCTTTGAGTGTCAGAGGGCTATGGAATGCATTGCTTTGCACAGCATTCCATAACCCTCTGGCACTCAAAGGGTTAACAAACAAAAGTCCCATATCATTGATGGGCTGGGAATATTGAATAGTCCTGAAAGAACTCACCTATTGTATTAGATAGATCTGCTTCTCTTGCCTGCAACTGTAGAATGAGTCACAGGAAACAGAATCCAGGGGCCAGGGTCAGGGAAAGATCAAGATCATGTGACTGATGAGTAATTTCAGTTTATGAAAATGTGTTTTTCACGCCAAAAAAAATTTCAGTATACAACATATGGATTTAATTCATAGCATATACATTTCAGTATAAAACATATGCAATTCAGTATAAAGCATATGAATTTCATTATATGAAATATGTATTTTAGTATATGATATATTGAGCTCATGAATTTCAGTATATGTTTTTCACTATATATAATATGTATTTCAGTATATGACATATGTATTTCACTATATAACATATGAATTTCAGTATATAACATATGCATTTCAGTATATAACATATGCATTTCAGTATATGATATATGGATTTCATTATATAGCATATACTTTTCACTATATAATATATAGATTTAATTACATGACAAGAATTTCAGCATGTACTATGAATTTCAGTATATAATGTATCAATTTCAGTATATTACATATGTATTTCAGTATATGACATGTATTTCAGTAGATAGTATATGTATTTCATTATATTACATATGGATTTCACTATAAAGTATATGTATTGCAGTATATGATACAAGTTGAACAGCCCGTTACACGGGCCACAGTGCCTCTGGCAGCCGGTCGCGGGGCAGTCACGCGCAGCAGAGACTGCCCGCGCCACTGCTGATACAGAGCTGGACGCTCCTTCGGAGCGCCCAGCTCTGTATCAGCTGCGGCGCGGGCAGTCTGTACTGCGAATGACTGCCACACGCGCAGCAGTGTCTACTGCACATGTTGGGCGTTACACACAACTTAGCGAATTATTATATAGGATATGTATTTCATTATATGATACATACATCTCACTGTATAAGATAATGGGTTCTGTCATTATACAAAGCTGAATTATGCCCCTAACGGTCCCTCATAGGTATGTTAATATCCATGAGATTGTTCTCTGATTCATGCCTTATCCTATTTCTGTATCAACTTGTGTATTAACCCCTACAGTGCAGGTTTTGAGGATCTGCCTGCATGAACGTAGTCATGCAATTAGCTAGGTATAACAGCCAGTTATTGAGACAAATGCCTTGATGTCATAATGGTATTTACATAACTAATTTTAATGGCTTATAAATTATTAAAGGGTAACTATATATTAAGTGGCTCACTTTATCAGAAACACATACCTGGGTAGGTAATAACTGAAGGCTGTCCTTCAAACAGCATTATTATTTTTGTTTACTGTTTTTCTTTGCACTTGATCTGTGTTTTATTCTTCTGCATGTTGTTTCAGTTTCAGTCTGATAGCAACTAAAGTCCCTTACAAGTCCCAACCCTTTGTTAAGGGAAGAGAAACAGACCAGGCTTGTAGGATTTCCCTGCTTTGGCACTGGTAAGTTAACTACATGACTGAACTTTTTGATGAACTCAGTTGTGTAGAAGCATGGAAATCCTAAAGACATGGCCAGATAGGCATCCTAGAGGAGACGTTGGGATCCACAGATATATAGGAAACCGCAGATATAATAAATCCACCTAGATAAGTCAATGTTTCAAACAAATTAATAGATACTTATTTCTAGGGCAAAGTTCCCCTTTTAAAGTGTGACTGGTGTCACATCCTATATAATAATTCACTAAGTTGTGTGTAACGCCCGACATGCGCAGTAGACACTGCTGCGCGTGCGGCAGTCATGTGCAGTACAGACTGCCCGCGCTGCGGCTGACACAGAGCTGGGCGCTCCGAAGGAGCGTCCAGCTCTGTATCAGCAGTGGCGCGGGCAGTCTCTACTGCTCGTGACTGCCCCGCGACCGGCTGCCAGAGGCACTGTGGCCCGTGTAACGGGCTGTTCAACTAGTTTTTTAATATTTTGTATTTAAAGTTATTAAACATTTATTATCCCCATGCCATACCATAGCAGCATCCCTTCACCAAGTGCAGGGTATGACCCACATGACTTGAGTATTTGCCATTGCTCAATTACATGGACACATTTGTCTCTATGTGAGCAGTTGTAAAGTGTCCTAAGTAATAACCAAGCTTTAGTCAGTATCAATAAAATGACATATACATCTAGTCAGGTGGTTATGCTTGATGGGCTATTCAGCTCCTTCACCAGAGGAGGGCTAATGTGAAAAAAGGTGTGTGAGGGGATAAGAAATGCTCAGTACCTTTTAAACAAATTAATAATAACCCTTTTAGTGATAGAGGGATACACAATGCATTGCTTTGCAATGCATTGCATACCCCTCTGGCACTCTAAAGGTTATAGAGTATAACTGACAGTCACAGTCTTTCATGCTGTATAATGCAATAGAAGTAAAAAAAAAAATAGCATACAGCTCTTGACAATATAATTTTAGTATAAACCACTGCTACAGGAAGAAATGTATAGAGTAGAAAGCCTTCTTTATGTTTTCTTAATTGCTCACTTGCAAAAGCTGTTGTCACTTCTGTTGCTACATTACATGTGTTTTATGTTAATTTATGCTTTTGTTGCACATCGTGACAATTCTAAGTCATTTTCTCAAAGTGCAACATCTTTTCTCATAAGACTGAGCTAATAATTCCACTTAATGCTTATTCACAGATTCATGGAAAATAAAAATACTATAACATTCTCTATCATATTGTTTAAAGTTTCATATTACAATAAACTGCAAACTTTTCTTAATAGTAGTTGTATGTTATTATACGTTGCACACCTCTCGCAATAATGGCCTTCAGGGTCAAATCAACTGCACCACGGGGGACAAAAATAAACATACTGCAAGAACCCAATGCCAGCATTTCAATTCTGCAAGAAGGTGTAATTCACCTGCGTCACCTGGACACAAGACCTTTTTAAATTCACACCTAGCACTGTCCAGTTCTCCTGTTCATGCCTGAATTTCAGCACTCCATCCTAAAGCACTCAGTTCTACCTAAAGCTACAAAGGCTGCTCCAAAAACAAACGTAAAGCCAAGATAACATTTCCCAAGTGCCCAGGCCTAACCACATTGCCTGCATGAGTATTGTCTGCAGAAAAGAAGAGGACTGCCTATAGTTCCATAGAAGCTGTGACTACTCAGCTGAAGGAGGGATATACAATATCCTTACTGTTAGGGCTTCCATAACCTTTGTTCCTTTTTGTAGTCTGTTCCTTGGCAACCCTCTTCCACAGCTATTCGTTGACGATGCTTTTTATTCTTGTGCCACTTGTCAGCTGGTGCTCATTCTACATTCTGCCCAGTTGTAGTTCCAGCTATCTGTACTGCTTTCAGTCCTGGTATTGCCCTATTTCCATCTGACTCTGACCTGGTTTCTCCAATTCTGCTTCTTAACCTTGGTTGTTTTGTCTACCTATTGCTGACTATCCATTATGGCTATGGCTTTGTCTCTTAACCACGGTAACCTGCTATGCGACTATCTGGTTACTGAACTGGCTGTCCAGTGGCCACAGCTCTGTCTCTCCCTCACCAGTATCCTGCTTGTTCAGTATGATACTTGGTATTTGATCCTTGGCTATATTCACTGACCACGACTGTTACTCTTATCCTGCTTGAGCTTTCGGATTCTCCCCCTCTCCAGCTTACTCATCAGTCCTTGGCTCTCTTTTCCAGCTCACCACAGACTTGATCTCTATGTATCCCAGCAACCAGCTTCTATCATCAGTCAGCCTCAAACTCAGGGCACTGCCACCTATGTATAGTGCCAAACTCAGCAATGCCTTCTGCTGACTGACAGGTGTATATCTTCTGTCAAACCTGTGTGAACAGTGAGTTACCCTTTTGCTGTTGCTGCCCTCTGTTGTTCAGTTGAGGGAATTGTTACTCTGCTAGCTGCCCTCAGTTCCACATTTCCCCTTACGTCTGCTTTCCAGATCCAGGCCTATTTCTACTATTTTCTGCAACTGGACCCACCTCAACCAGTATCCAAAGTTATATCTGGTTAGGGGGAGTGTTTACCCTGATCCTGTTCCAGCTAGACTGGATAACTGGCTTTGTGGCCAGCAACTTTACACAACAATCTGCTGCAGCAAAAAACACTTCCTACAGCTACCACATTCTCCTGCGTCGCTCTCTATTCCTATCTGATTCCTGACACTTACCTTTGACATTTGGTGATTTTGCAATTCTACAGATTTTTAATTTGGGCCATTTTTATTTAGAATGTTTGATTTTCACCCATATGAGCTAAATGCAAATGCCATTGCTACACTGTAAAACTACCCTAAAATAGCTGAAGAACTATATAAAACTATATTTCAAGAAAGTAGATGTCCCCCTTCATCAGTTGAGGGGGTCACTTGCCTTTCTACCCTAGCCTGGTGTGCACAAATGTTTCCAGAATGTGGTACTAAAGGAAAGAAAACTGGAATTTTGTTTAAATTTCCACATTTCCAAATGTACTGAAATCAGTGAAACCAAAGCAATTTCCAGCTGTATTCATTAGCTGCTGCTCTTACAAGAAAAATGACACCCCATTGGTATGAGTAGACTTACTGTAGTGGGTGCCAGACAAAATAACTACACTAGCAACTACTCTCATGAGAAAAACCGCATACCATTGGTATTAGTTCACATGCTGTAGAGGGTGCCAAAAGCACAAAACTACACCATGTGTTAAAATGGTTATAAATATTTTTTTTTCACTAAAATTTTTGAAAACCACAGAATTTCTAACTGTATTCAGTACCTGCTAGTACCCAATTTTTGTGGGGAACTTATCTGCACTAAAATTAATATGGCCATTAGACATACGCAGGAAAGGTAAACAAGGTGTACATCTTGCAATGTATACATTCATTCACATGAAATGGAAGTCCAGTTGCTTATAGCCTATAGGCTAGATTGCACATCTGTTTCCACGAGATGGCAATATAGTAAAAAAAATATAGCTATTTATCATTTCAACATCTTCAAAAATACAGACAGCTTTGAAAAACATGGGATTTAGGACTGTGAAAAATGACACCGTTAGCATGACTTAACAAACTGAAAAAGGTGCCATAAGCACAAAACGACGCTAACTACAATCTACCATTTTTCAGCAATGGACTTGCCTGTACTAAAATGGTTACAGAAGGAGAGGAATGAAGAAAAGGTAGTTAAAGCATACCATGTCTGAAAGTAGACAACTAGCTGCATTAAATGAGGGGTCATTTGTCTTTGCACTTTTAGATTAGTGTACACAATTATTTCTAGGATATGGAGCTATAGAAAAAAGCACATACTTTTTTTATTTTTGCTTCTTCAAATCAATCCCTTACAGGATACTAAAATGGTTCAACACCATGGGATTTCCTAACGTATTTAATACCTACTGCCAGCCTAAGTTGAATGGTACCCCACTGGTATGGGTTGACATACCGTATTAGGTGTTAGGAGCATGGCTACCACTGGAACAGGGAGGAGGAATCTGTGGACTAGGGTTGCCACCATTTTCTAAAACAAATACCGGACATAGTTGTGGGTCGGTGGGGGTGGAGCCACAAGAGGGAGAAGCCACAAAAGAGGCAGAACCACTCAATGTTGCATGACCCTACAAAACTGAGCTTCATTTTGATGTGATAAGGTCACTGTGATAGCTATTAGCTGATTTTAGGGACAAGAAGATAAAAAGTAACATCAAGAAGTCAGGTAAAACGGCTTGAGATATCAGAGATTGAAAGATATGGCTATAAATATAATAAGTTGCTTTTAAAGAAAATAAAAAATATAGTTATATGTATGTGCGTATATGTTTACATATATCGATAAAACTTAACATGAAGTACTGATTGTCAGTGGGCTGGGGGGAAACAATTTTCCTTTGTGCTTGTTACTTCCTGGTTCATGGGCTGTAATCTGTTGTTTAAGACTCAGGAGGAAGTGAAGTGTGCAAGCAAAATTGCTGCCTCAGGAGGTGAAAAAGAGCATAGAATGTCATATATCAATAGAGGCTTACACATGCATACATGTGAACTTCTAACACAATATTTCACATAAAAGCAACCTGTATATTGGCATATGTTCCTTTAACCATGTAGTTGTTTGGACATGTTTCTAGCAACCAAGGGGTCACATTTAGATAACCTGGAGCATTACTTATATCTATAGAACTGTTATTTTATCTTATAGACATATTTCTAAAACACAGGCAACTTAACATAGTAACATCTGACATTATGTGTAGCAACAATGGGCATTTTAGCTCTTTATCTGCTGTGATATACAGAGAAGGGTGCAGCTGTTGACTGCAGTCAGTGTTGGGCTATTAATATATATATAGTTATTAATATATTGTTTTCCTTATTACTATTCTATATATTTCTGCCTGTAACATGAATTCACCCTTAGCTGTATACTGCTGAATTTTTTTATACATCAACAACTGTAACATAATGAGCAAATGCCAGCAAAACACACCACGTATAAAGTAACCGGTGATTCGTTGAGTGCTTCACATACGTACCTTAATATGGACACAAACATAAACATACCTTTGTAGTTTACATTCTATAAACCACCCTGTCAATCTTGTGCATGTTGGAAACCACCAGCATGGGTGCCTCCATGATGTTCCCGATCTTCCAACCAATAATACTGCAGCATGACCCGCTAAGGACTAAACTACAAATCCCTGCATGCAGAACGAAACAGCGATGTTGTAATTCAAAGTGCACTTATGCCCACTAGGTTGTAGTATGTGAGTTTTGCAGGCTTGTTTAGGGTTTAGTCTGGTTGAAAGTTGTTGGGTAATGCACTTGTCAGTCACGCAGCGGATACAAATACCGGCTTTTCAATTGCTGGTATTGTAGTTATACCGACACCAGCTCCAGTGTGCTAATTACCAGCTGTGCCTGTAAAACACCGTCCGGGTGGCAACCCTATTATACACTGGAATCAGGGTGGGAAGCAGTGTACAAACTGTTAGTCTAGATTTACCAGTGGGCAGTGGAACCAGGCTGTGGATGGGAAATAAGGCTGGGTGAATGTGACTGCCAGACAGCTGTGGAATGAGGCTGTTGGAGGGGTAGGGGACGGGATGGTGGTTGGTGGGGTTGGAAGCAGTTAGTGTGCATGCCATGTGGGAGGGGGGTGGGGGCAACAATGCATTGACCCCCCCATGATATGCAAAGAGTTAATTTTTTTCCATACATTTTTTATTCAGGCTTCATTGGGAGGGGGTTGGCATTAGAACCCCTACCGAAACCTCCTCAATGAGGGCAGTATAAAAATTAAAACAAGAAAAAAATATAATTTGCCACAATGTGATCAAACTCATAGCAAAGCAACCACTGGAGCACCCTGTGGCATGCACAGCATCAATTTTTGTTTTCATTTTTTTTATTCAAGCTTCATTTGAGGGTTATTGGGACCCTTCCTGATACTGCCAGCGAGGTCTGAATAAAACAACTGTAAAACAAATGAATCCTTTATGTGCCACAGCATTGCAAATTAATGTGTTGGACCACTACAATCAAGGTTTATTTTTTATAATTATTTTTTACTCAGGTCTCGTTGGTGGGGAGAGGGGGGATCAGGACTTCTCCTGATGCCCCCTGAGGAGGCCTTAATAAATAATAATGAACAAAAAATATTAATCCTGTGTGTGCCATAAGGGCATTCAACACACTGCAAAGCACACACAGGGTTATTATACTTTTATTGTTTCAGACCTAGTTGGGGGGGGGGCATCATGGACCCTCCTGATGCCCCACCCGCAGCTACTAATCTCCAAGCTCATCAGGCTGGGAGATCAATACTGACAATGCAAAAGAGCAACATGCTTTCCTATTTGACTACATGAGCTGGTAGGAGTGGGCGGGATTAGGAAAAGCCTTTTCACATTATCAGTGATAATGTCCCCAGTGACATGGGGAGGCTTTCCTCAAACCAACCCACTACTTACCAGAACTTCAGCTAGGAGTGAAGCAGGTGAACACATTGCTATCCTGTGTCACCAGTATTAATCTCCCAGCTTGACTGGCTGGGGGGCAGTGTCCAACACATGGCTTGCACTGTAGGAATAAAGGAACTTAGTTCAGTAATAGCAAGTACCTAATATTTGTTGATTCATTATCAGCAGGCATAGCACCCTGTCATTGGAGGAAAGCAGATGTAGTACCATTCTTCAAAAAGGGGGATCTAAACCGGGATATTATAGATCTGAAAGCTTGATTTTTGTAGCAGTTAAGATACTATTTCAAGCTGTCCCATGCCATGAGGAGCTCAAAACTGTGGATAGAGCTGCAACCTGTATTACCTGCATGGAGGCAGTAAAGTATCCTCCATCTGCTTACAACGCTACCTTTGAATCATCAGAGTAGCCATTCCAATATGAGTATAATTCTCACCATCTATATATATACAACTTGATTTTTTGAAATACTACACTATGTTACGCTCCCCTTTGTTAGATTGGTTACTAACCGATAGTATTCAGGACTATTTGACAACCAGTATTAATAGTAGCAGTCAGCATGTTTTCATGATGAACAGGTCACATAAAACAAATTTACTTGCAGATTTTGATGTAGTATACTTGTCTGCAAAAGCCTTTGATACTGTGCCCCATAACAGGGGGACTGCATACATTAAAATACTTTTGTTTGGGAGGTGATACTTGTGCATGGATAAAGAACTGGATAAAGGATAGACTGCAGAAAGTTTTTGTAAATGGAAACATTTTAACGTTAGTAAGTGGAGTGTCACAAGGTTCAATCTTGGGCCCAGTGCTTTAAATGTTTATTAATAATCTTGAAGTGGGTATTAAAATTAGTGTCCCTGTATTTGCTTATGACACTAAACTGTGTAAAGTAATACACAGAGAGAAGGATGTTTTTTTCTTTGAAGAAATATTTAGATAAACTGAGTGATTGGGACAGAAATGTGAAGTTTAATATAGTTAAGTGCAAGGTTATGCATTTGGGCTGCAGAAACAAATATGCTATATATACACTAAATCTGAAGTTTGGGGAATCCTCGTTACAGAAATATTTTGGAGTACTGATAGACAATAGACCACAGCAGTATCCAGTATTACACACAGTCAAGGTAAGAGCCACTAGAGTACTATGATGTATAAAAAGGGGCATAGATGCATGGGATAGGAATATAATTCTACCTCAATATAAATCATTAGTAAGGCTCATCTAGAATATGGAGTCAAGTTTTGAGCACCAACTCTTAAAAAAAGTGCAGAGATACTGCAATTAAACTGATAAAGGGATTGGAGGATCTAAACCAGGCTGTGATAGCATATACTTTTAAAAAGTATTGGAAGCAGGCATAAAAGGGAGTGAGAGTAAGAAAAGTACAAGGGAATGGGGAAGGGAATGTACAGCAATTATACAATAAGAAAATAATACAGCCCATAACATATAGTTGCTTCAAACGATGGTTAACACTTTGTTGTCCTAAAAACTTCATCCATCAAGAGTACAGTTATTTGGCATTTAACTTTATGTCTGTCTTTGTTCTATATATCAACATTGGTGTACGTATTTTTTCTTCTTCTTTTTAAGGTTATCCCTAAATCATATTTTTTAATTCCACGTTTTCTTGTATTTTAGCAAGAATACTACCTAATGTCATTAACCATAATGTGTTGCAAACACCTCTGGCACACAAAGGGTAAATGAGGAACTTTTATCAGATTAATATAGAGCCCCACATCCATTAGCAATATGCATAGACGTAGTTGTCGTTTCAAGAATAATTGCTGCATTAAAGAAAAACAGAACCTTCTAGACAGACAGGCACCGGCTGTGATCTTGCTGTAGGCGCTCTCTGCACCTGCTCTGTCAGACTCTTCCAGTGCCTTAAGGCACAAAGGCATTCACCTCACTAATCGTGGGAGTTGAAAGGGACGGACTGCGCAGACTAAGATGCTGTCTCTGCAAGATATCTGTGCTGTTCCCCGCTGCCTGTCTGCCTAAAATGTTCTACTTTTCTTTAATGCAGCAATTATTCTTGAAAAGACAACTTGCTTCAGTTGTCTCATAGACAACTGAAGCAACTGCAAGGAATTAGATATGTGTATGCATACCAAACCTGTACTTATCCTTAACCCCTTAAGGACTACGTGACGTGCTATAACCGTCACGGTTCCTTATACCCTTAAGGACCAGTGACGGTCATAGCACGTCACATACTTTTTACTTACATCGCTCTACTGGGAGCGCTGTAAGTAAAAACAGGGCCTAAAATTTATCGCTCCAAGACCGGAGCGATCTCTCTTAGGACTCAAAGCGGTGCACCGGTACACGTAACAGGTCACATGTACCAGAGCGTCGGCAAGGATCAAAGCGGTCCTTAAGGTAAGGTAACTTCCCTGGACCGCTGGTCCTTAAGGGATTAATGCAAGAAGATCAATATCACTTAGAGTAATCTCCAGACAGTCTTGAGTCACAGAAGGTAAACACCTTCATCTTGGAGAAATGCCATTTATCAGAATGCTTAGGGCAGTCTGAGAAACAGAAAGATAGGAGCTAGCAAGTAAGCAGGAAAAAGCATCCTCTACTGGCAGATAGGAGAAAACAAAGACTGGGGTCACCTACATAGAGCTACTGCACTTGATGGAAAGGCCACAGCAAATTGAGATTATTATATCATTTAAATATTCATGGGCATTCTCATACTGTATTAGGATGACCTACGGCTGCTTACAGGCATCAAATCAGTTCCACATCCAATCAAGCTAACCTAGTTCCACCAGACATCATCAAGCTTCTGAGAAGGAAATGTCAAAGGTAAATATAACTCCAGCGGAATGGTTCTTGTCTGCTGGAGATTTAGGTAGTGGTTGAGGAAAGTCCTTTTATATGTTTGTGTCTCCTTTCTTGCTTAGGAGGAGATATCTCTCTGATGTGCTGCCAGAAAATTAGCTTGACAGAAAATGTGTTACTGCTCACAATGACAACATTCAGGCTAAGTTGTTCCCCATTCTGTTCCCATGGAGTATATTTGCATGCTGCTCTGAGCTGGGCTCAGCACAAGTGAAAATGTGTCTCAGGTTTCATCTCCTTAATGAATTATGTTAAACAGGTAAAGGTGAACATTTTCCCACTCTCCACCTATTTCCCTAATAAAGGGGCATTTCACCTCTTACTACCCACCAGAAACAGAGGCACAAACTTATAACTACAATGTTAATGATGTACACACACACAGAGACATACTTCAACAATGGCATAAAGAAATGTTATTATTTACAGGCATACAAAGATTCACAATAACTCTTTTTACACTAGAAGAGTTGCAACTTGATCCGGACTGATGACACTTTGGAAAAATATGATTTTATTAACACTGTTAAATCCTTTTCTCTTAGTTCATATGAAACACAGGAACCATTGGGATAAATCTCCCTTCCTCCAGAGGGCAGGGCACTTCAAAAAAGTCAGGGTCTTTGAAGTGGAGACTCCCCTCTCTTCATCCAGCTTTACCAGCACCCCTCAGTTTCATTTATAGCAAAGTAGCACATGAAACAAAAAGTGGGAAGAAAGGAAGGAAGCTCTGGACAAAGACCCCAAGATACCTCCTCTACCCAGGGAGTCAAACACAAGGTTTTCTTCTTCAGGTGGTAGTCCATTGTTCCCCATGGAGAGAAAAGGATTTAACAGTGTCACTAAAACCCTCTTTTATCTTACTTCCTATATGGAACACAGAAACAATACTGATATACCAAAGCACCCACTAAGATTCATGGGAGGGAAAAGAGAAAAAAACTCTCCTACCGAAGACCAGTATTCCACAGCAAACAAATAAGCAAGAACCAACAGGAGCTCCAAGCAGCACACACGGCTCCCTAAGGAATTAATTGCAGACCCTTTTTCAGGAGTGAGCAGTTGCCATTTGAGCAGATCTGTTGTAAAGATGGTTTTCCACTATATCATTTTTTTCCACCAAGTCTGGCTAGAGCCGATGAAAATTGTTTGGACTGTGAACTATGCTTTTCACACCTGGGATGTGGCCCTCTGAGGTGGCTGGTACATGGGCTTCCCCCAACTGAGGGAGCTCTCGAACCTCATTCCAAGCGGATTCTCTTTGGGATCCTCCTTAAATGGTTAGTAATGTCTTACATAAATAAAAAGTAATATTGTGTTTAATCAAAAAAGAAATCCATCGATACTGATGGATACTGATCTCTAAAACCTTTATGGTTTGAGAGCTATAACTTTTTAAAGTTCCCCTCTCCCTCCCATTTCCCTGACGTCAGCCTCCAGCTGACAGAAGAAGATCCTGGTCCTGGGAATGGCAGGCAGCTCTTCAGCATAGCAGAGATATAGCTATGTGGCACGGTTTGCCAATAACATCCAGGAGTCAGTACGGTATAGTTAAGTCTCTGCTGGAGACTAGGCCTCAACCACTGGTAGTCTCTGCAAAAACAGGAGCAAGAATGGGAACACTGGATCTTGATTCAATGAATCAAGAGTTCTGACTCACGCCTGCAGTCAGTAGGGAGCGATATCTGACTCACACCTGCAGTCAATATGAGGAAATGGATAACTGACTCACTCCTGCAGTCAGTATAAGGAAATAGATAACTGACTCACGCCTGCAGTTAGTATAAGGGAAAGGGATACTTGACTCACTCCTGCAGTCAGTATCAGAGCTAGTCTACCAGAGCCCCAGGTCTGCACTAGATTAGGTGTCTGCTAGGTCCAAGGAACAAATGTAAGAGTAGTCAGACAGAGCCACAAGTCAGCACCAGAGGGGGTAGTCAGACAAGCCAGGTCATACACAGTTCAGGTAGTCAGCCATAGCCATAGGTCTGCACCAGGTTGGGTGTCCACTATAGGGATAGACAAAAGAATAGTCAGACAGAGCCACAGATCAGCACCAGGTTGGATGGAAGATTAGCCAGGTCATACACAGAGCCAAGGTAATAGAACTGCTATGAACAACAAAGCAAGGGCAACTGAGTCAGGACTCAGACTGCCCTTTAAACCCCTCCACAGGAAGTAGGTAGGAGGAGCAGCTCAGTGGGAGGAAGTAGGTAGGAGGAAGTAGGTAGGAGGAGACTACAGGAAGCAAACACATAAAACAGAGGCCTCCTGCTTGCTTGAAGCCTTGCGCCTGTAGATGAAGCTGAAACTAAGGAAAGCTGTAACACTATGTAGAAAGAAATACTTAATTGGAACGGTCTACAAAGTGTGTTTGCAAACCAGGCACACTTTGTAGACCTTTCCATGAAGAACCACCTCAAGTCGGCCGACCCAAATCTCCTGCTGTCAGCTTTACAGGTGACATCAGTGAGGGGAGAAATTTAAAACGTTATCTCTCTCAAACCATAAAGGTTTGAGAGATCAGACTGGCATCAATGTATTTCTTTTTTGATTATCTACAATATTACTTTTTATTTATGAAAGACATTACTAACCCTTTAATGGTTGACGCATGCTACTCCTGTTGCATTATCTGACTGGATCCTCACTAGAGTTCTCGTCAGTATCTGGTAGCAGTGATGAAGCTCCACGCGAATGGCTCATATATCCATGATGTTGATCTGATTGACAGGAGACTCTCAGCCCCAGTCCAACAGCCTTGTACAATTAGGGAATCCAGTGTCACTTCCCATCCTGTCATGCTGGCGTCCATAGTGAACATTGTCCATTCCAGTATTACAAAAGGGTGTCAAAGTCAGATGGGGCTGTGAAACCACCAGCACAGATCTTCTCTTGTCTGAGGTGACAGAGACATGGCATGAATCACATGGGAGTGTTGCACTGATCAGCTCCTGAGAATGCCCAGCTGGAGCTCCCTCTTGTGGAATTGACTGTATTGGAGACTAGTCATACTAGGACTCTCAGTGAACTGGTAGTGACTGAACTCAATGGGATGGTGAAGGAAGCATTGATGATCTGGATGAAACAGAATGTGGAGTAAGCATCCTGAAGATTTAGATAAGCTAAAACCTCTCCTGGACACATTGCAAAGATGACTGAGCACAAAGATTTCATCTTGAATCTCAGTCTCCTTCCTTCTTGTGTGCCACAAAAAGATTGGTTCAAAGCCCCGAAAAACCTCCCTGGGCTGGATCTGGAACCAACACCTGTTTTTTCAAGGATGAAACATTTTTTAACAGACATGCCCAAACTGAGTCCTGAGGAACGCTGGACAAAAAGAAATAGTGTGGTGGAAGGGACTTGAAGTCTAGACAGTACGCTTCTGAAATGACCCACAAAACCCAGTAGTGTGTCACTGAAAACACTCATGGGTCTTGAAAAAGATGGAGATGATCTCCTTCTGTGAGGAACAGACCAGGACCTTATGAGTCATTGAGGAGGTGGGCTTGTCAGCCTTGTCAGCCTTAGGCTTGTGAGCAGAATCCTGGTTCTACCATGCTTGCTTGGGTCACTTCAGTGAGGTATGCATTGGCCTCAGAAATGTTGGCCAACATAACTAGAAGTTCTTGTTTAGGAACACCCACACAGAAAGCATATGAAAGTTAACCCCAGATGGCTATAGCTCTAGTGACCCAAGCCATACCACAGATGGGTCACAGAGTGGCCCCAGTTCAGCAAAGCTCACCTATAATAAGGAATCTATGAGTTTATCAGCCCGGGCCTTAAGGACTGCAGGGTCAGCCAATTGCAGAGTGGCATTTTTAGCTAGGATCAATCGCAGGTTTGTAAGTCCATTGTGCCAAGACCTAGCAGAAAACAGGTTGGAAATACGTTCATTAACCAAGAACCTCTTATCTGGTGTATTCCATTCCTCCAGCAGAACCTAGGGAAAAATGTAGTCTTCCTTGTGTCTTTGGAAGATGTCTGGGGAGGAAGATGACCTTTGCAATTGGATACAAATCTGGTTGAAGGATAGGGAACAGTGTGTGGTTGTAAATGGACAATTCTCCAATACAGTTAAAGTGGAGAGTGGAGTACCTCAGGGTTCAGTATTAGGTCCGCTGCTTTTTAACATGTTTATAAATGACCTAGAAAGCAAATTATCAATATTTTCAGATGACACTAAATTATGCAGGGTAATTAATTCAGAACAGGGTAATTGCTCTCTGCAGAGGGATTTATATAAAATGGCAGATTGGGCAAACAAATGGAATATGAATTTTAACGTGGAGAAGTGTAAAGTCATGCATTTGGGAGGAAATATTCCCAAGGATACTTATAAACTTAATGGAATCATTTTAGGGGACTCGTTGCTAGAGAAAGACCTGGGTATTCTTGTCAACTACAAACTTGGAAACAGTGACCAGTTTCAAACAGAGTAGCAAACGCAAAAATAATCCTGTCTTGCATAAAAAGAGGTATTCAAGCAAGAGTGGATAACATTATTTTGCCATTGTACAAATCATTGGTAACACCTCACCTTGAGTATGCAGTGCAGTTTTGGGCACCAGTTCTGAAAAAGGATATACTAGAACTAGAGAGGGTACAGCGAAGAATTAATTAAAGGAATGGAGGACTTGACATATGAGGAACGACTAGACAAACTTGGTTTATTTACTCTAGAGAAAAGATGACTAAAAGGACATCTTGTCACATTGTACAAGTATATGAGAGGTCAGTACAAGGATCTCTGCGGTGAGCTATTTATTCCAAGGCCTGATCAGATGACCAGGGGACACCCCTTGAGATTAGAGGAAAGGAGGTTTAGACTTCAGCAGAGGAAGTGTTTTTTTTTTTACAGTGAGGTCTGTTAAATTGCGGAATTCTTTGCCCAAGGAGGTGGTTATGGCAGAAACAATGGATACATTCAAGAGAAGATTAGATACATTTCTTTCCAAAGGGAACATGCAGAGTTATACTGCTTATTAGTAGGCAGATCAGGAAGGTATGATAAAGACTGAAATACTTGGTAGCAGGAAATTTATAAAATTACTGGGGTATGAGAGGAAAGTTGAACTTGATGGACTTGTGTGTTTATTCAAACTAATTTACTATGTATCAGCCACCTGAGTACTGGCCCCATGTATGCCTACATGAAACCTTTTGTGAGGACAAACAACACAAAGGCCAGCAAGTAGCAAAACATATATTCTGAAAGCAAGATGAATAGCTGCCAGAAAGAAACCAAGACCAAAGCAAAGAAAAAAAAACTAAGAGCGACTAACCAGAACCCCAGAGAGGAAAAAGGGAATCAAAAAAGATGAGCCCACGACAGAGCAAGAAAGGAAAGGGCACAAGAGAGGACCGCAAGCTAGCTGGGGACAAGACAGCAAAATGGGAAAGGCGCTAGAGACGAGATCCAACACAGAGACTCGACGAAAGAGCGTCTGACATTAGGACATACTGATAAAAATACCGGTACAAGACGTCATGAGCTCTGAAGTAGAGCTCCGAGACCCGGAAGTAACTGCGCATGCCCGATACGATGGCCCGAAAATGGAGACCTGACTGATCAGAGCACAGCACTGGACGGCGGTAGGGAATCGGAGGGCAACAACTCCCACCCCCCCTTACAGACACCCCCCGGGTGGAGGCAGGGCCAGCACGATCAGGATGAGCCAGATGGTATGCCCGAAGGCAATCAGGAGTGTCCAAGTTAGAGTGAGGCTCCCATGACTGATCCTCAGGACCGTAGCCTTTCCAGTAGATGAGATATTCCAGCTGACCCCGGCGGAACCGGGAGTCCAGGATCTCTTGAACCTCATATTTTTCCACATCATCCACAAAGAGCGGGGGAGGTCGAGTTGGTACCCTGCCTGGAAAGGACTGGGGGGTCCAGGGTTTAAGCTGAGACACATGGAAGGTGGGGTGTATCCTGTAAGTCGAAGGTAAAGCAAGACGATAGGCCACAGGATTAATCACCTGTGAAATGCTGAATGGGCCTAGGAATCGAGGGCCCAGTTTCTTGGACGGACAGGTTAAACGGACATGAGCTGAGGACAGCCACACTTTGTCCCCAACAGCATATTCAGGACCTTTCTGCCGATGTTTATCGGCCTGCCTTTTGTAGACAGACTGTGCTCATCGGAGAAGGCAGCGAAGCTCCCGATGGGTTTGTTGTAGTTCTTGTAGCCGTTGATTGGCCTCCGGAACTGTAGTCCGGGGAGGCAAGTCAGGTATGGTAGCAGGGTGGTAGCCATAGGTGGCATAGAACGGTGAGGAATGTAGAGCACGATGGTAATGGTTATTATAGGCAAACTCGGCCTGGGGTAACAACTGGGACCAGTTGTCTTGCAGGTGTGTGGAAAAGCAGCTTAAGTATTGTTGGAGAGGTTGGTTAGTGAGCTCAGTTTGCCCATTAGTTTGAGGATGATATCCAGAGGATGAATTTTTATTGATTCGTAGGATGGTGCAGAAGGCATCCCAGAATTTAGAGGTGAACTGGGTACCTAGATCTGAAGTGAAAGTGTGAGGTACCCCATGAAGCCGAAAGATGTGCTGTAGATACAGTTCTGTGGTGTGGGCAATATATATATATATATATATATATATATACCAATATATACCATTGGGGAATAAGCACAAGAGAAGTAAAGCAAAACCAATGTGGATTAATAACGTGGTTAGCAGGGAAATGAGAAATAAAAAGCAGGCTTTTAAGGTGTTTAAGTCAAATGGGTCAGATGCATCATTTAAAAAATATAAAGAATGTAATAAAATCTGCAAACAAGCAATTAAGCTAGCTAAAATAGAAAATGAGCGAAACATTGCATATGAGAGCAAGAAAAACCCTAAACAATTCTACAAGTATATTAACAACAAAAAAGTTAAGGTTGATATTGGTCCTCTTAGGACTGAAACAGGTGAATTGATTAGTGAGGATAAAGCTATGGCTGTCACCCTAAATACGTTCTTTGCTTCAGTATATACAAAGGAAGCAGAAATGACAAGCTGTGGGCAAACAGACAAAACCATGGAATTTCCTCCAACATCTACATGGCTTACTGAGGACAAGGTCCAAAAGAGACTGGAAAGGGTTATAGTGAATAAAGCGCCTGGACCGGACGGTTTACACCCAAGGGTACTTAAGGAACTTAGTTCAGTAATAGCAAAACCATTATCCTTAATATTTATTGATTCGCTTTCATCAGGCATAGTGCCCTGTGATTGGAGGAAAGCTGATGTAGTTCCATTGTTTAAAAAGGGAGCAAGATCCAAACCAGGAAATTATAGACCTGTGAGCTTGACTTCCATAGTGGGTAAGATACTAGAAGGGTTATTAACTGACAGTATTCAGAACTATGGGAAGACAAACAATATCATTAGTAGGAATCAGCATGGTTTCATGAAGAACAGATCATGTCAGACTAATTTACTTGCATTTTATGAAAGAGTGAGTAGTAATTTGGACAGGGGAATTGCTGTTGATGTAGTATACTTGGATTTTGCAAAAGCCTTTGACACAGTGCCTCACAACAGGTTACTGCATAAATTAAAAGGCTTCGGTTTGGGTGGTGTTATCTGTACATGGATTGAGAACTGGTTAAATGATAGATGGCAGAGAGTTGTTGTAAATGGAACTTTTTCAAATTGGTCTAGGGTTATAAGTGGGGTGCCGCAGGGTTCAGTCCTGGGCCCAATGCTTTTTAATTTGTTTATTAATGATCTAGAAGTGGGAATTGAAAGTAGCATCTCAATCTTTGCTGATGACACTAAGCTATGTAAGCAAATACATACAGAGCTCAATGTTTTTTCCCTACAGAAGGATTTAGATAAACTAAGTGAATGGGCAGAAAAGTGGCAGATGTCATTTAATGTAGATAAATGTAAGGTTATGCATTTGGGTTGTAGAAACAAACTTGCTACATATACTCTAAATGGGAAACAACTTGGGAAATCCTCATTAGAGAAAGATTTAGGTGTACTGATAGACAATAGTCTTCACAGCAGTGTGCAGAGTCACTCAGCTGCTGCAAGAGCAAATAGAGTACTAGCCTGCATAAAAAGAGGTGTAGAAGCAAGGGATGCTAATATTATCCTACCTCTGTATAAATCCTTGGTTATGCCTCATCTAGAATATGGAGTACAATTTTGGGCGCCTGTTCTAAAAAAAGACATTACTGAACTGGAAAAGGTGCAGTGACGTGCAACTAAACTGATAAAGGGATTGGAGGATCTGAGTTACAAAGAGAGACTAGCCAAACTGGGTTTGTTTACATTAGAAAAGAGACGTCTAAGGGGTGATATGATTACCATTTACAAATACATTCAAGGTCAATACAAAGAACTATCCAATGAATTATTTATGCAAAGAGCTGAGCTAAGAACAAGAGGTCATCCATTAAGACTTGAGGAAAGGCGCTT
Organism: Rhinophrynus dorsalis; assembly: GCA_037306005.1. Classification (NCBI taxonomy): domain Eukaryota; kingdom Metazoa; phylum Chordata; class Amphibia; order Anura; family Rhinophrynidae; genus Rhinophrynus; species Rhinophrynus dorsalis. Next base: position 192,891,992 of record CM074720.1, on the reverse strand, counting down.
TCGACTAAAACACAGGCAGGGATTCTATACAGTATGGGCGGTAAGGCTATGGAATTCTTTACCTCGGGATGTTGTGCTTGCAGATAATGTAACTGCATTCAAAAAAGCAATGGATGCCTATCTAGCACAGAACAATATTGACAGTTATGACAGATGGCTTCAAAGCAAATAGGATATTGAGCCGGGGAACTATTTGACACACACACACACACACCTACACTGGAAATTGCTCCAGAGGGCTTTTTTGTTGCCTTCCTCTGGATCAACAGGGGTGTTTTTGGCATGGGCTGGACTTGATGGACGCATGTCTTTTTTCAGCCTTATGTTACTATGTTACTATATTGTGTTATATAGTGCAGAGAGTGGTATATCCACAATAAAATCCATGGACACCTCACGCCAAGGCCCTTCAGGGACAGGCAGGGGAAGAAGCAAACCGGAGGGTTTAGCATGAAGACTTTTAGATTGGTTGCAAGTGTCACAAGAGGCAACAAAGGACGTAACATCAGCCTTAAGCTCAGGCTACCAGAAATACCTTTGTATAAGTTCTAATGTCTGTTTGACTCCTCCATGTCCAGCAGTGGGTAAAGTGAGTACTTCTTGACATAGCGGGGCAGGCACGTAGATGAGGTTGTCTTTGTAGAGTAACCCCTCAGTATAGACCAGGGAATAGCGTTGTACCAGATAAGGAGAAGCAGTAGTCTCTTGTTGCAGTCGAGACACCAGAGCAGAATGCAGCAACAGGAAATGATATAGTTGGAGTACAGTATCTGGGGGCTTGGTATGTGTAGAGGAGGGGCTGTGAAGCTGTGATAAGGCATCAGCCTTCCCATTCTTGCTTCCGGGACGATAAGTTATATGCATAGGTAATCTGGAGAAGAAGAGGGCCCACCTTGCCTGTCTGGGTTGCAATGGTTTGCAATGGGTTGCATGGTTGCGATGGTAGTAGTAATAGTAATAGGGTTAGGAGATCCCTCCAGCAGGTGACACCACTCCTCCAAGGCCCTCTTGATGGCTAATAATGCTTTGTCCCCGATACTGCAGTTCTGTTCCGGTTTACTGAGTCTTTTTGAGAAAAAGGCAACAGGATGGTCTTTGTCATCGTATTCTGTATGTTGCGAGAGCACTGCTCCTGTAGCATTCTCAGAAGCATCTACTTCCAGGAGAAAAGGTTTAGTGGTATCAAGCTGTTGGAGGACTGGGGCTTGAGTGAACGCTGTCTTGAGGGCATCAAAGGTCGTTTGAGCTTCAGAAGTCCATTGAAATTGGATCTCATTCCGGGGTGAGCACAGTCAGAGGTGCAGCGAGACGGAAGAATCCCTGTACAAATCTCCGGTAAAAACTGGCAAAGCCAATAAAGCACTGGACTGCCTTTTTGTCAGTGGGAACCGGCCAATTCAGGATAGCAGTAATCTTACAAGGATCCATCCGGATGTTGCCAGGGGCTATCAGGAATCCCTGAAAACTTACTTCTTGTTTGTCAAATACACATTTTTCGAGCTTGGCATACAACCCATGGTCAGGTAGGTGGGACAAAACAGTTTTCACATATCTTCTATGTTCCAGCAGAGAGGAAGAATAGATAAGGATGTCGTCCAGGTATATGACTACGAATACGTCTTTGAGGTCCCTGAACACATCATTGATGAAGTGCTGAAAAGTGGCTGGAACATTGCAGACCCCGAAAGGCATCACTCAGTATTCGTAGTGGCCATAGCGGGTGTGAAAGGCTGTCTTCCATTCATCCCCCTTGCGTACACGGACGAGGTTGTACGCACCTCGCAGGTCAATCTTTGTGAAGAGTTGGGCCGTAGACAATCGTTCCAGGAGGTCCGGGATCAATGGCAGCGGGTATCTGTTCTTGATTGTGATCCGGTTCAATTCCCTATAGTCAACACAAGGCCGAAGTCCGCCATCCTTTTTAGGCACAAAGAATATCCCGGCTCCTGCAGGCGATGTGGAGGGACATATGAATCCCTGTCGTAAGTTCTCCGTAATATACTCTTTCAGGTGCAAGGATTCTGGCCCAGAAAGGGGGTAAATCCATCCATAGGGTATCGCAGCTCCAGACAGAAGCTCAATCGGGCAGTCATAGGACCTGTGTGGAGGTAATAATGATGCTCCCTTCTCATCGAAGACATCAGAGAATTTGTGGTAGTGAAAGGGCAACCCCTCGCTCTCAGGGGGTACAAGTGTAGCCACAGAAGGAGGAGAGAGGCAGGTAGCCTTGCAAAAAGCGGAACTAAAAGAGACTGGGGCAGAAGACCACTTGATCAGAAGGTCGTGGACACGAAGCCATGGTAAGCCCAGAATTAGTGGAAACAGGAGAGAAGGCATGACTTCAAATTGCAGCACCTCTTTGTGACCGATGGGAAAACACAGGGATAATGGCTGGTTCTCCATAGTAATGGGTCCAGTCTGAGGACATCGCTGGTCAGCGATTTGAATCTTAAGGGGTATCTCTTTCTTTTGTACAGGAATACCTAGGGTGTGAACAAACTCTTGACTAATGAAGCAGCTGCTAGCCCCGGAGCAGATCATAGCTGAGACATCAATCCGTTGGTCATTCCACTGTAGAACAACAGAAACAGACAGATAAGAAGATGTAACAACAGGAGATAGAGGTGGAGCTGAGAGAAGAGGGTATCCTGTACCTGATGAGGAGCATGGTCTGGATGGACAGGAACACAATAAGTGGCCAGGTTCACCTGCAATACAGGCAAAGGTTACATTGCCTACAGCGATCCCTCTCGGCCTGAGTCAACGGACCCCTAACCACTCCGACTTACATGGGTTCCTCTGGAGGTGGTGGAAAAGTGCTGGTGGAAGAGTTTGCAGACGGAGGTCCCAAAAGACGTCTAGGCGGTATCGGTGCCATGGAGAGACTTTTTCTGCGTCCCTCTCTCTCAGTCTCCGGTCAATCTGAGTCGCCAGGCGTATTAAGGCCTTCAAACTGGAACGCAAAGTGACTCGAGCCAGTTCGTCTTTTAAAGATTCAGACAGTCCTATACGGAACTGGTCAAATAAGGCAGCCTCATTCAACTGTGAGTCACAAGACAAGCGGCAAAAATCCGCAACATAATCCTCCACTGGCCTTTTACCCTGACTGAGGGAACGCAAGGCCGTATGGGCTGAGGAAACACGGAAGGGGTCGTCATATAAGGAGTCCATAGCCTGAAGGAAACCAGCCCAGGTCTCCAACAGGGAGCTGTTACTTTGGAGGAGATGATGTCCCCATGTCTGTGGTTCTCCGGTTAATAGAGTAAGGGTGGTGCGGACCTTAACATAGTCCGTGGCATAAGTATGAGGTTAATGTCAAAAAGCAGCTCACAGGAAGTGACAAAAGCCCGGTACTTGCTGCAATCCCGGTTGAATTTGTCCTGGAGAGGAACTCAAGGTTCCGGGTAATGAAAGGCCGCACTTGCTAGGGCAGGAGGCCCTTCAGCTGCCGCAGGGGAATCCGGGAGAGGAGCAGTAGGCTGTAGATCAAGGAGCTGCTGTTGCAAATGAGCCTGGTTAGTCCGTAGCTCCTGGACATACAAAGTTATAGCTGATATTTGGCTTCCTAAGGAGTTTAGGGCATCTATGAGCTTGGTGGAATCCATGACAGGAAGGTGGTTTGATCAGGCTCTTGCGTACTATCAGCCACCTGAGTACTGGCCCCGTGTATGCCTACTTGAAACCTTGCTTTGTGAGGACAAACAACACAAAGGCCAGCAAGTGGCAAAACATATATTCTGAAAACAAGATGAATAGCTGCCAGAAAGAAACCAAGACCGTAGCAAAAAAATCTAAGAGCGACTAACCAGAACCTCAGAGAGGAAAAGGGAATAAAAAAAAAAAACAGCCCATGACAGGGCAAGAAAGAAAAAGGCACAAGAGAGGACCGCAAGCTAGCTGGTGACAAGACAGCAAAATGGGAAAGGCGCTAGAGACGAAATCAAACACAGAGACTCGACGCAAGAGCATCTGACATTAGGACACACTGGTTAAAATACTGGTACGAGACATCATGAGCTCTGACATAGAGCTCTGAGACCCAGAAGTAACCGCACATGTCCGATACGATGTCCCAAAAACGGAGACCCGACTGATCAGAGAGCAGCACTGGACGGAGGTAGGGAATCGGAGCGCAACACTATGTTACTATGATTTCCCTTTTCTTACTGAAGTTTGTCCCTCACCGCATCTGTCCAGACCTCAGACAGCCACAGCAGTGACGCAGGCAGAAGGGGCGTGGGATCCTTTGCCACTTCATAACTTTAGAACAACGCAAACATAAGTGTTTTTAAACAGCACAAAGTGTTTGTTATAATCTAAAGAAGAATCGTCGATACAGTTGTGTTTAGACATTACAATCACTTAAAAAAAATCTATGCAGAATAGCAGCCACTTTCATAATCATTGGATGCAAGGACATAAAGTAAGAATGAGTGCAAAATAGGCAGGAACACCACATTTTAGAGGGTGCCGAGAAAGAAGAAGGGCATTTAGAATTATGACCATAGCACACAAATGCTTCATTCTCCCATTGCAAAGTACACACTCTCTGAGAAGTTCAGTAGTAAGGAACAGCTTTATAATAAAGTCGACTGCTACAGGAAATGGTCCAGAATACACCTGTAAATCTGGCAGTACAACTCCAGGGAAGCCAATAATGGAAGCCACCTAATGAGGGATTCTATATTCCCATATCTAAGCAAAAATTGAATATAAAATCTAAGAACAGTGCCAGCTTGCTCCTCGTCTTGAGGGAGGTCATTTGAAACTGCGGGGCAGGGGAGTGAAGCTGCAGAAAGAGGTGCCCCCAAATCCCTGCCTTTTTTGAAGTGACCTGCCATCTGGAGGAGGGGAGCTTGACCCTTGAAGTAGCTGTGTTTTATATAGGACATAAGAGAAAGGACAGTTCTGGGAGAGGCACTCTTTCTCTAGTGGCACTTATCAGAACAGAATATGTAAATGTAGGCACTCTATTTGTAATGTAAATGAAGCAGCTCTGCGTGAGCCTTGCATTCACATTTCACTCATAGCCTGTCACAGTGCTCTACCATAACTTTTAGTACCTTCACCTGACAACTGTTATATAGGATATAATTTATGTACATGAAAGAGATAAGCTATTACCTCGTGTATTATACATGAAAATTAGCATGCTGTTAAAAGGCTTTGCTGAATCATATATTTGCAGAAGGTAGAGGAGAGAGCACACCACAGTGTAGAATGTAGTGTTACTGGATATGGTTTCCACAGAGTAGGAAGTAGTGTTATTCAGGAAGAGTTTAACCACAGAAAACCTATTAAGCTCAGAAGCATTTTCAATATTATTTGGTTTAATACTACCTACTTTGCCATTAGCCTTTTGAAGTTGTAACTGGTCAAATTCTAGAAGCTTTTTCCAATCCTGGCGTCGGATAAAATAAAAAACATCCTCATATGAGAGGTCCAGTCGATAGTTGAAATCCCCACACCAGAAAACATAGTCATGGGAAAATATATTTCTTCCCTAAAGAAGATGTAAAGAAGAAATGAGATGTTAAAAATATTTACATTTTGGCCACAATTATAATATATCAGACTGTATGGGAGTCGTTGTTCAAGTCTGCTGGTTTGTGGTTTTTACTTTCAAGATGCACCACCTTCAAATGCTGTACTAGCTATAGTGCTAAACTCAAAATAAAGCAAGTCTTTTAAATTAAATAGCATACACAGCTGTTCCCTGTAGTTTTCAAGGTGGCAGATGCCAAGCTTGTACCAGCCACATTATTCAAAATACATATTGTGAACAGAAATTCGGGGTTAAGTTTGTTTAACTGCTGGTATGCTAGAGTTTGTTTAACTGCTTGCATGCTATAGAGATCTCCAATGCATTGCTGAGCAATATTAGCAACAAAACAGTTAACACATTAATGAGAGATACAATGCACACACTCTGTGGCATTCAGCGGGCTAAAGCTTTTTTCATTCTTGCTGGTCATAGGCCAAGGGAATTTTCTGTTACAGGAAAAAGAAAGTAACTCCTAGAGTACCTTGCCTAGGGGTGCCATATGGTTCAATCTTCAAAGCCATTAAGCTACAATCTGGACAAGATGGCTTTATTGTGTAAAAATAAGGTACCAAACTGGAACTGCAACATCAACTCCCCCATAGAAAATTAAAGCTTCCCCCCACTTAAAAAAACATAAAATAAAAATAAAAGAAATAGAAACAAACATTTTACCATTGGAAAGCTTAGCTTCTGGGTAATCTCCTTATAATCTTCATTACGTTCTTTCATTTGGTTCTGCCCAGCAGTAAAGTGGCTACAAATGAAGCAGAAGCTTGTACTGTAGTACTGGAAGCGTATTGCCACTGCTCCTTTGTTTCCAGTTTTGCCTCCCAATCCAGTCTTAACAGTGTCCACTGCCAAATCTCTGGGCAAAAAAAAAAAAAAAAAAAAAGAAAGAAATATAGTTAAGTTTTTTTTAATGTCGTCATTTGATAGGCATCAGATCAAACCAACAACACAAAGAATATAAATGCAAGTTTGTATTCTGCCAAAATGTCTTCAAATCAAGAGATACATCAATTAACAATATAAACAAATCAATGAATAAGTAAACAGTAACCAATATGCAATAGACATTTGAAATTCCAATGCACAAAGAATAAAAGATGTATAAACCTTTAACACCATATCCATAAACCCTTCGCTCTTTAAAAAGGAGCAGCTCTTGGTAACCAGAATTAGATAAGTGCAAATAGGAAAAAATGAGTAATACAGACACCTTTCAGAGATATGTAGTTAACACTTTCTATTATTAACTTTGATCAAAAGCCAATTTCTATCTATCTAGTACAATGCATAATCCTAGTGTTGGAAAAGAAAGCCCACATGAGGGACAATCATTTTACCATTATTTAAAACAAATGCAGAGTTTCCTAAGTATCCTGTACTTGATAATTAAAAATATTGTTCTCATAATTTCCTCTCAAAATTGCTGTAGCATCTAGCATAATTATCAAATACCTTATCAGGACAACCAAAATGATATAGGATCATTGAGAATACTACTGGTGTCTTATAACACCTAAACAAATTTGTAACATTTTAAGTTCATTTTTTGTACTTTGGAGTATATTCTCCACTATTTTTCTATTTCTAACTTCTCTCCTAATTTACATTCCTTTGCTTCCACAAGTTTATTTCCCTGATGCTACCAAATTTTACTTTACTGTATATGCGGTAGATGGAGTGGAATGTGTTTCGCTTCGTTAACGAAAAGTGTTTGAATAAGGGTGGCAGCTACAAAGAAGAAAATCTCCTATGAAAAAGACTCTAAAAAGGACTCAGCTGCCCAGGAAGGCAAGACCACAAACACAGAAAGGTTGCTTTCTGTGGGTGGAAGACCATAAGAACTAAAGAGAATAGGACTTAACAGGCAAGAACACTAAAATCCAATTTTCTCTTATGTCCAATATGGAATACAGGTACCATGGGGATATACCAAAAATAAGCTCCCAGAGTTGGGGAAAAAATGGGAAAGGACCTCACAAACATCCCTTTGATACTAGAGTTTCCTGGGACTATCCAGTATCTGAATATCCCAAGCAGTAAGTGTCAACTGACACTGAACTTACACAGCAACAAGAACAACAGCCAATAGGGCTCAAAAACTCAACAACCTTATAGCAAAACAAAGTTTGCAGGCCCCTAGACAGGAAGAACCACCTTCAAGACCTTCCGACCAAAGCTTGGCTCAGTGTTTGGAGAACGTGTTCAAGGAAGACCAAGTTTCTGTCTTGACAACTGCTCAGCTGAGGTTTGATTCTTGTAGGCCCAAGAGGCCCCCACAGACTTAGCAGAATGCTCTGTGATCTTAAAATGATCTTAAAGTGCACAGGCTTCTTCCTGATCTCATATGTCTGGCATATGACAGCCTTGATCCAAGAGGCAATGCTGACCATGGAAACCGCCTGACCAGCCCTAGGATCCCTCAGGGATGACAGAGAGTTAGCATTGCGAAAAGGCTTAGTACAATGCACATAAAATTTAAAGCAATGCACCATGTCCAACAAATTGAGATCCTTCTCCCTGTCAGACTTGGGGTCAGGACAAAGAGAAGGCACAACAATCTCCTGGTTGATGTGAAACTCAGAAACCATCTTGCAAAAAACTCACGAGAGGTTCGAAGCACCGCCTTATCCTTATAAAACACAAGGAAAGGTGGTTTACAAGACAAAGCTTGCAACTCAGTGGCTCACCACACTGAGATCACTGACAACAGAAAGACCATCTTGAGCTTCAATTGACTCTGAGAGATGGAAGCAAGAGGCTTGAAAGGAGGCCTCTGCAAAACACTCAACCAGGTTAAGATCCCATGGAGGAGTTGGATCCTTAAAGGAAGGGAAGGCATGAGACCCCCAACCCGAAGAAAAACCTTGCCACCTGGAATACTGGCAATACGTCGCTTTAAAAAAAAGTGCAGAGATCTGAACCTTAAGGGAGCTGAACTGGAGTCCTTTGTTCAGCCCATCTTGGAGGAAAGACAAGATCAAGGGAAGGTCAGAAACCTGCGAGGACACTGCCTTGTCTACACACCACTTATGAAAGATAGGCCATACCCTATGGTATGCCTTGGAAGAGATGGACTTTCTGGCCATAATCATGGTGGAAACCACCTCTTTAGGTATCCTTTCCATCTCAGAATGACGGCTTCAAGAGCATTGCTGCCAAGGCCATTTTCTCCATATCCTTGTGCCTGATGCAAGAGATCCCGCATGGAAGGCAGAGCAGATACTGAACACTATCCTGACCTTCTGGAGTACCCTGGGCATGAGAAGAATCAGAGGAAACACATAAGCAAAGTGGAAGTGCTATTGAATTGACATCACATCCATGGCAAAGGCCAGAGGGTCTGCTGCCCAGGAGCAGAAATTTGGAACCTTCCTGCTGCCCATAGAGGCAATGAGATTTATCATTGGCACAATCACCCACTGTTGCTTCTGGATTGAGTTCCCACTCCCCTTGATCTACTTCTTGGTGACTTAGAAAGTCCGCCAGGCTGTTTCCTACCCTTGGAATATGAACGGCAGAGATCGCTGGGACGTGGGCCTCCTCTCAACCAAGACTGTACCTAACCTCAAACCAGGCAGCCATACTGTGAGTGACCGACTGGTGACTGATATATGCCACAGATGTAGCAGTGTCTGACTGCACCCTCGCTGGCATCCCCAACAAGTGTGATCCAATAGATGAGGGCCAGCCAGATCACCTAGAGTTCCAGGACATTGATGGTCAAGAGGGACTCCTCCCATGACCAGATGACCTAGAACTGTACCCCAGCCTCTGAGGCTGGCATCAGTTATGATAAGGGTCCACCCTGGAATCATAAAGAGTCTCCCCTGTTCCTGGTTCAGCTTCAGCAACCACCACAGGAGGTCCCTCCTGGTCTCTGGAGAGAGGGAGATTTGGCAATCCAGATGCTCCAGATGCTCTCATGTGAAACTGGGAGTAAGGTACAGCATTCAACGTTGACACCAATCCGCCCAGCACTCTCAAACTCCCTGATCATGCCTGAGGACCACTCCAGGGCCTGAGACACTTTCTGCATTACAAGAAGAATCTTGTCCTCCTGTAGGAAGACCTTCCCTTGATAAGGGTCGAACCTCATTTCCCAGGTAACTGGGAGGGCACCGCAAAGAACTTGAGCATATTCAGGATCCACACATGGTCGACTATAATTCAGGACGTGAGGAGCCAAGAGCTCCTCTGAGGGCGCTTTGATTAAGAGATCATCCTAGTAAGGTGTATGGGAGATGCCCTGTCATGAATGAAGGCCACTAAGCCAGCCTTGACCCTGGTGAAGATGTGAGATGCCAAAGCCAGGCCAAACAGAAGAGCAGTGAACTAGTAATAATCTGAGCCTGAAGCAAAACACAGGTAGAGGTGGCCGTCAGATGTGCTGATACGTATCCTGAGGGTTCAGTGAGGCTAGATACTCCCTCGGGCACATTGCAGCGCTGACCGAACGCAGAGATTCATTTTGAGTCAATTAGTCACCACATATTTGTTGAGACATTTGAGGTCCAGAATGAGGCAACACCCGAGTCCTTCTTCTGAACCACAAACAAGTTGATATAAAAATCTGAACTGCGTTCTGGGGCAGGTATTGGAATCAAAACCTGTTTTTCCATCAGTGAGTCAACTGCCTCCTGGAATAGCAGTGCTTTGTCCAGATCTTTCGACACCATTGACAAAAATAATCAAAATGGAGGAAGGGACTTGAAATCTATGCTATAGCCTTACAAGATTACCTGCAAAACCGACTGGTTAGTGACTGAGGACACCCAGGTGTCTCTAAAAAGATAGAGACAATCCCCTACAGGGAGCGACAGACCAGGATTCCACGACTCATGCAGAACAGTAATTTTTTATTTATATTTATTTTTATATTTAAATTTATTTTTTTTAATTTTTTTAAATATATTTTTTACATATTTCTGCATTATTTTCACTTTTATTTTTAATTGTATAGTGTTTTTTTCATTTATATGTTTTCTTCTTTTTTCAATTATGTATGTATTTTTTTTACTATGTATGTATTTTATATAGTCCACTTATTTAATTATTTGTTATTCACTCTCCCCTTGTTTGTGGTCCCTTCTTTTAGGGGTACCTATTTGGGTACTCTTATACTGTTGGCCTCCGTCTTTTGGTTGGATTGCGTATTTGTTTTGGAGGTTTGTCCATTCCGGGTGGCCCGGTGTTTCAGTGGAATAGCGGGAGGTGCAGGTTATGTACATGTATTCATCCTATTGGGTGTTAGTTGATGGTTTGGCTCATTCCGAGTGAGTTTTAATTATACGTGCGTTCCATAGTTTGGACCGTCACGTTATCCATTGTATGATTTGAGTTTGGTTATGTTACATATTCCGGGTGGGTCTGGATTGTACATGCATTCCATGGCTTGGACCATTACGTCATCCATTGTGTGACCTAGGTCCGGTTATGTGACTCACAATAGGTGTTTCCCCTTTTTTTTCGCAGGGTTTGATTCTGGAAGAGATGGAGATACTTTTCAGTATAAGAGGGGACTACTTTTTCGGGGTGAGTGATGCCATTTATTAGTTTTTATCGGATTTTATTATATATTTGCATTTGATAAAGGAGCATATAGATCCGAAACACGTCATATGCTTATTATTAATTATATAATTGACTTTTTTTGGCAGATATATATTTATTTTTATAGCATTAAATATAAATAATTTTTTTTTGTATTTGTGGACTCTCTTTTGATTTGGAAGAATCAGCTGAATCTGGGCAGCTTGTGTGACCCCGTTGGAATTTGCTGGTTGTATTATCAACCAGCTTATTCGTCTCAGAAATGTGAGTATTTGGTTATACATATCATTGACACTATCGGTATTATCATTTGGTGGTTTGCGCTCTTCCTGCCTGTTTGTTTCATGCAGAAGAGTGCTTGTCAGGCTTAGCCCTTGCAGCTGCTCACTTGGACTGCCAAAGCTGTTTGGGCTTTGCAGCGGGGTGCTCTTGAGAGGCTTATGAGCTTTGCTGCCTCTGCCCCCTCAGAGACACACCTCTCTATGAACAGACGCTTGGTGGGAATCTGGAGCAACAAGGTGCTCTTACCACCCATTGCATCACTTATAATCTGTTCAGTTCAAGTCCAAACTGGGACTTGCCCTGAAAAGGAAAGGAAACCAGTGACTTCTTGGAAGATTGATCCACAGAACAAATCTTAAGCCACAGTGTGCTGGGGCCCTAGGGGTTAACCTGACCATGTCAAAAAGTACCTCAGAGACATAGTTGTTGGCCTTTTAAATGTTGGCTATAAGAACCAACAAATCCCCCTTAGGGACCTCAGCATGGAAAGCCTCAACCAGCTGTTCACCCCAAAGGGCAACGGCCCCATTAACCCAGGCAGAGGAAAAGATAGGCCTAAGTGCTGCAACAGTAACTGCAAAAGCAGCCTTGAGGATAGAATCCAGCATCTTGTCTGCTGGCTCCTTCAGGCCTGGTGAGTTTGCAAAACGAAGTCAAGTCATAGCCAAAAGTGAAACAGGAGTGTCTACGGTTGGTGGCGAGGCCTACTACATCAAGGACGTCTCAGGAAAAAGGATACTTCTAAGAAAACAGCTGTTTCTCAGGGGTCTTCCGCTCATCCATAAGGATCTGGTCAAGAGTGGCATTTGTAAGAAAGAAAGGATAAGACTTCTTACGCCTCTGGAAAACATCCATAGAGGTAGTCCTCCCCCCCCATTAGAGGTGTCAGAGTCCTTAAGAGTCTCCAGAACTGCCCTAATGAGCCCCTCAGTCGACGGGAGGGGATCAGCCTCATAGGAATCTCCACAGGAGTAGGAAGAATCCATATCTTCATATTCCCCATTATCCTCATCCCCTTCTGACAATTCCTCCTCAGAGGAAGCCCCAAGAACCAGAGCAAATTAAATAGGAATGGGAGCCAATGTTTAAAGGTGATGGGGGCTTCCAAAATTGAAGCACATACTGCAGAGAGAAGGGGATTTGGGCCACTGAAGACAGTAATGTCTTGATCCAAGCTGGCTCTTGATCAGTGCTGGAGGGCCCTGGTGGAATAGTGGGGGCCGCTGAGCAAGAGGGCCAGAGAGATCCATAATACTGTCTGGGAAGCCCCATTTGGCATGAGGAAACATATGTGAGAGGGTAAGAGACGTCCTGAGTCCTTTGCCTTGGATTTACCCCTGTGTCTCTTAGAGTCTGAAATATTTCCCAATAAAGTGTCTCAACACTAGTATAAAATACTAGAAATATGCCCAGAATAATAAAACCTGCCCAAAGCCCCAGAAATACAAAAATAGCCAAAAAAGCAGTGAAAGGATTAACCGCCATAGAAAAAAGCAGCCATCCTTACCTTAGAGCCCCTGCAGAGATAACACAGCAAATAAATACCCAAAGTGAGTGCAAGAGCCTAGCATATCTCATAACGCCCCTGTATGATGAGGTAACATGACTGGGACAGAAGTGGACCAAGGCACTAAAAGGGTTAATAACCGGTCTTCTGTTTTCAGGTTATCATTGCAGAGATAAGCATCAGAAGCTCAAGAGACTCTGTGTGAAGGGAATACTTTGTAGCAAGATTATTTCCACAGGGCTTGAAAGGTCCACAAAGCTCCTGTACACTGGTCAGACCACTCCAGGGAACCCCAGAAATGGTTATCCGCGTAATGAGGGCTTATACAGCCCCAAATCTATGGTGTAAAACAAAAAACAAGAGACTGTTGTTGCCCTGCCATCTTCAAGCAAAACACAATTTTTGGAATTAGTTGGCAGGTAGAGGGTTGAGCTGGAGGAGGAGGAGGGGGTCTTCACCCTTAAGGTTCTGTCTTTTGAGATGTGTCCTGCTCTGCAGGAGAAAGGACTCAATCCCATAGTACCTGTGTTCCATATTGAATATAAGAGAATGTTAAATTGTGTGCATGACTACATGGACTTCTGTGCTGCTAGCTGTCTGTGTCTGTACAAACACTAATAAAGTCTTAATTAAGTCTCAGTCTCTGAGCAGACTTAACTGATTCCATCTGCATATTAGAATACCTCTCGGTGCTTTGCTGTCAGTGATCTGGCCCTGGCACAAATGACGCCCGTATCTGAACTTGCGGCCAGCATCTTTACCCTGGTTTTGGCTGCTGCAAAGACACACCAGAACCATAGCATCAAACTAATTTTCGCTCTCCAGCATCATCCTAAGGGAAGCTGTTGCCTTTAAGTGGTTATCACTTAATTGGGAAAATCTCAGCAGTGAGGATACTACCCTATGAACATTCTGGTTACAAACAGGGTTGATGAACCCTGCAGATGTGGCAGGCATATTATCCAAGCAATTCCATCAAGAGAAGGTTTTTTCAACTCATGCCTTCAGGTTCAGGCATTTATTAAATCCCTGCTTAAATGGAAAGGATTGGCAAGGGCCTTACCCCTTGTTGAAAAAAAATTCTTGTCAGAGTCTTCCAGCAGACACTGAAGCATTTAGAACAGTTTTTGATATTCGTGGTCATCAGGCATCAGTTGAGGCTAGCTTACTGGAACTGAATCAGGGCAGTCACTCACAGCAGGCAAGTAAGCCATTGAATTCAGAACCTTTACATATGCCAGATGATCTAGAGCAGGGCTGTCCAAATTCAGTTCTCATGGGCCATCAACAGGCCAGGATTTAAGGTTTTCCCTGATTAAGAACAGGTGAGTTAGTCAAAATGAATGAGCCACTGTTTAAATCACCTGTGCTTAATCAGGGTAATCCTTAAATCCTGGCCTGTTCGTGGCCCTTGGGGACTGAACTTGGACATCCCTGATCTAGAGTGTCTGCTGAGGCCTGATTCTTGTAGGCCCTGGGGGACCCCACAGACCTAGTGTAATGCGCTGTGATTTTGACAAGCTTTCTTTTGAGCCTGCATGCCTGAAGTACGGTAGACTTATCCAAGAGGCCACAGTGTCCTTGGAAGCAGCCTGACCTGCCCTGGGACCCTTAGGAATGACAAGCAAGAAATCTGTCATACGGAAAGACTCCGTGTGGTGCTCGTAAAAAACTTAAGGAACAGCTCTACATCCATCAAGTGGAGATCCCTATCCTTGTCAGATTTGGAGTCAGGATAGAATGAAGGCACAACAATCCCCTAATTGATATGGAACTCAGAGACCATGTTAGAAAGAAATTCTTGAGACTTTCAAAGAACTGCCTTGTCCTTGTGAAACACCAGGAAAAGTGGCTTGCAAGACAAAGCCTGCAACTCAGAGACTCTGCATACTGAGATAACTGCAAAAGAAAGTCTGTCTTACACGTCAACTGACACATAGGAATGATAACAAGGAGCTCAAAGGAAGGCCTCTGCAGAACACCCAAAACCAAGTTAAGGTCTCACTGTGGAGTGAAAGCCTTGAAGGCACGGAAAGCATGAGCCTTGAAGGAACAACATGACATCAGGGATAGTGGCAATACATCTCATGAAAAATACAGAAAGCTGAGATTTGAACCTTCAAAGAACTCAGGCTGAGCCCTTGTTCACACCATCCTGGAGAAAGAGTACCACCGGAAGGTCAAAATCCTACAAGGACAGAAATCTGTCCACAAACCAGGAATAAAAAATAGAGCATACCCTGTAGGCTTTAGAAGAGACAGGCTTTCAAGCTTGAATCATAGTGGAAATTACCTCTCTCTTCAAGATGTGGGCTTCAACAGCCTTGCCATGAAATCCAGCTTTTCCACATCCTCTTTCCAAAAGTAGCCCTGGAAAAAGAGTTTAGGCTGGGGGTGACGCGGGGGCAGATCTCCACAGATTCTGTGGAGAAAGCCAGAGGATCTCCCTTTTAGGAGCAGAAGGCCTGATCCTTCCTCTTGTACCTTGTGGCCACTAAGTCAGTCATTGGCAATCTTCACTGTAGCACAATAAGGTGGAACACTTCCGGATTGAGTTCCCGCTCTCCCGGATACACTTCTTGGAATATGAATGGTGGAGATAGCAAGAACATGGGCTTTTGTCCAATCTAGAATGTACCTCACCTTATACCAAGAGGTGGTACTTCGAGTGCCCAAGACATTGTGCTGCCTGGGTCCAAAGATGAAATGCTGCCCCCCAAACCACACCCACTAAAACAATAATATGAATGCTCTATGCACATTTAACCCTTTGATTCACAGAAGGGTATGCATACCCATCTGGCACACTAAGGGTTAAGCCCAAGGTCTTTGAAAGCCAACCAACGTCCCTGGTTACGTTCCCTGTGCAGTTCGTATAATGTAAAGACAAATGGAAGAATTGCACATTTTTGATGATATTTTAATACTGTCCATTTTTTACAATTGCAGCAGAGTTAGATAGCAATCTTTCACATAGAACAACACTTTAACCATTTGATAACCAGGGATGTCTGCTCCTGTACTCAAAGGGTTAAAAAATCTTACATTACAGGAGCAGACATCCCTGGTTATGAAATGGTTAAAGTGGTGTCCTGTGTGAAAGATTGCTATCTAACTCTGCTGTAATTGTAAAAAATGGACAGTTATAAAATAGTATCTATGTCTCTATCTTTCTCTCTCTCTCCCTCCATGCCACTCATGTCTGTCTCCCTCCCTCCATGCCACCCATGTCTGTCTCTCTCTCTCTCTCCTTCCATCCCACCCATGTCTGTCTCTCTCTGTCCCACCCATGTCTGTCACTCTCCTTCAATGCCACCCATGTCTCTCTCCTCTCCCCATGTGTCTCTTTGCCGTGTATCGTCTCCTGTTTTGTCTCTCTCTCCTCCATGACTGACTGTCTCTCTCCTCTTCCAACCTCTGTCTATCTCTCTTCTCCCTCCATATGCCACAACCAGTTTTCCCATTAAATATTCCACTGCCAGATGCCCATTAAAATATGCCCCAGCACCCATATTGCTGCCCCAGGACTTACTCCAGCACCCCAGGACATGCCCCATTGCCCATCCAGGACTTACCCCAGCCAGCACCCACAGTTGTCCAGCTCCCTGGTGTCTAATGGCAGGCAGCTTGATCCTTCCATGCTGCCTCTCTCGCTCCTCACGTGGTCTGATGTCTGAGCTCCGGCAGGTCATGTGACTCCCGGCGATCTGACCTCAGTACAGCCGGGGAGCGAGAGAGGCAGCATGAGAGGAAGTCTGTGCGCAAGCTGACTGCCAGCCCGCAGAGTGGCTGTTGAGTCAGCTCCTCTGCCAGCAAGCTTTTTTTTATTTGCAGAGGAGAAATGCCTCAAAGTGCCGCCTGGGTCCCATGGACCCACCGGGACCACCCTGACAGTTGATGTAGGCCGTGGCTGTGGCTTTATCCAACTGGACTCGCTCGCACTGGAAGTCCCCTCAACTGAGAGATCCAGTAAAAAAGGGCTAGACGGATCGCCCTGAGTTCCAGGACATTGATGGACTGAAGATACTCCTCTGCAGTTCACTTGCCCTGGATCCCCAAGTGACTCAGAACTGCA
Source organism: Rhinophrynus dorsalis (assembly GCA_037306005.1). Lineage (NCBI taxonomy): Eukaryota > Metazoa > Chordata > Amphibia > Anura > Rhinophrynidae > Rhinophrynus > Rhinophrynus dorsalis. The sequence continues at coordinate 192,875,024 of CM074720.1, read as the reverse complement.
CCCCAGCTGCTCAGGATAGCATCTGTCTGAGTCCATTCCAGGATCAAAGGAATTTGCCTGTTTCATGTTACAGTATAGCAACTACCACTGTAGGTCCAGTTGGGCTTCTGGAGATGAGGAGATCTGCCAATCCAGTGCCTGATTCCCAGACCAGTATTGGACGAGTATTGGAATACAGGTCCCTGTTGTGCAACTGAGAGTATGGCACTGCCTCAATATTGACACTAGCCTTCCACTCCTGGGCCTGAGACACTTCCTGCATCATCTGCAGGATCTTGACCTTCAGTAAGAAGACTTTCCCTAGGAGGGCGTCAAACCTCATGCCTAGGAACAGCAGCACCTGGGAAAGTACTGGAGATGACGTCAACATGATTAAGATCCACCAAGAGAAGACCACATTCTTGGACATGCTGGGCCAAGAGCTCGAACGAAGGAGCCTTGAGTAAAAGGTTGTCGAGATAAGGTGTCAAAGAAATGTTCTGGGTGTGAATAAAGACTGATAGGGCCACCATGATTCTGGTGAACACCTGTGGAGACGAGGCCAATCTAAATGGCAGAACGATGAAACGGTAGTACTCTGAGCCTAAGGCAAAACACAGATGTGTTGGCTATCTGGGTATATCGGAATTAGCAGGTAAGCATACTGAATGTCCAGAGATGCCAGATACTCCTCTGGGCACACTGCTGCAATGGCAGAACTCAAGTATTCCATCTTGAAGCATGCAGTCTCCACATACCTGTTGAGACACTTGAGGTCCAAAATGGGACAACAGCCACCATGCTTGTTTGGTACCACAAACAGGCTAGAATAAGAGGATTTTAGTCTTACCTGTTAAATCCTTTTCTCTTAGTCTATATAGGTTACTGGTAACTTTGGGTAGGCGATCTGCCCCTTTAATTGTAGGCACGCAAACCATGCTGCCTCTATGTCTCTCCTCTGCCTCTGTCTCCCTTGCTATCAAAGTAAGGGAGAGAGGAATGGAGAGGAGATACCTAGTGGTAAAAGAAAATACAGCAACTGGGGGTATTAACCCCTTCACTGCTGGTGCTGGAGGCTGGCTAAATGCACGTCAATTTCTGACTTGCAATGATACACTTTTTTTTTTTTTTTTTTTTTTTTAACACAACATACTTTTTTTATTACAAAAAATATTTTATTAAAAAAAAACAACATCTCATTAGACAAAACCGGGAGTGTGATTGTTGTGCAGCCATGTAATACACTTATACACACCGCCAAATGTCATAGAAAAAAAGTGGGAAAATAGGGTGGGAAAAAGGGACATAGGGATTTTCACCCGGGGGGGGGTACAGTGGCCACTTTAAACTGCGCATTTTGTAGGTATGACTGACCGGTCATACCTTTCATGCAGTCTCCATAAAAATGTAACCCTTTGCGCCCAATTGATCCCAAGAGAAAAAACAAAAATGGTGGGTTTTTTTACATTTTTTTTTAACCTTTTTTTAATTTTAATAAAGTAGATTGTGGGTTATCCATATAAGTGGGGTATCAAAAGAAAGCCCTATTTATGCTTAAAAAAACAGTATATAATTTATGGGGTGGAATAAAAGACTTAGAGGGAAAACACTGTTCAACAAAGACATAGTCAAAAAGGTCAGAATTCTCCAGTCCTTAAATGAAAACAACCTCAGATTTACCCAGTCCTTAAGGGGTTAAGGGAACTCAAACTGAGGCCCTTATCCACATCGGCCTGCAAGAAGGCCAGGACCGTAGGCAGACTGAATTCCTGAGACATGTCCTTATCAGCACACGAAGACAGAAAATTCGACCAGACACGATGGTAGATCTTGGAAGAAACAGGTTTGCGGGCACTGAACATAGTAGCCACCACACCAGAAGAAAAGCCTTTCTTCTTCAATATTGAGGATTCAATTTCCAAGCCGTCAAAGCGAGACGATGAACATCCTCCTTCCACAGGTAACCCTGTAGAGGAAGATCCGGACGGCAAGGGAGCCGGAATGGCTCCGCCACTGACAGATCCAGAAGCTCCTGAAACCAAGCCTGTCGAGGCCAGTACGGAGCAATCAGAATGACTGGACAGCGTTCCAGTCACAATTTCCGTAACACCCTGTGCAACATTGGGAGGGGAGGAAAAATGTAGGCCAGAGAAAATAAACAAGGAATGGACATTGCATCCGCCGCCAAAGCTAGAGGGTCTCTCCACCGAGAGCAGAACCTCAGAACCTTCCTGTTGTGTCTTGTCGCCATCAGGTCGATGTAAGGAAGACCCTACTTCTGAACAATGAGGGTGAACACCTCTGCAGTTCCCACTCTCCGTTGTTCACTGTGTGTCGACTGAGGAAGTCTGCCATGACTTTGTCAACGCCAGGAATGTGCACTGCGGATATGGCAGGAACGCGTTCTTCTGCCCAGGATGGGAAGGAGAGATTCCTCAGGAGACCACCGACCTTGAGCACTCAGGCGACCCAGGACCGCTTCCCAGCCGGAGAGGCTGGCATCCTTCGTCACCATGGTCCAGAAGGATTCCAGGAAGGACTTGCCTTTCAGCAGATTGGATAGGTTGAGCCACCATGACAAACTCAGTTCCACATTAGGAGGGAGGGACACTGACATCTTCAGAAGGTCTGGCTGACCCTTGCACACCTGGATCACAAACTTCTGAGTTCCCTGGTGTGCGCCATGGCAAACGGGACCACTTCTATGGTGGAGATGAATTTCCCTAGAGAGGGCAGCCTCTTGGCTGGAACTGGATCTTGAGCCAGGACCACAGAAACCCTGTGGGTGATCTGGTGAGCTACTACATCCATGAGAAACACCATGCTCTTCTGATTGTCAAAGAGAAGGCCCAGGAAGATCAGCCGCTGGGATGGGACAAGATCTGACTTGTCCATGTTGATGATCCACCCATGATGGGTGAGAGCATGAATGCATTGCTGAACCTGCTGATGAAGAAGTTCCGCAGAGGAGGCTTTCAGAAGCAGGTCGTCCATTTATGGAGTAACTCTGATGCCATCCCAGTGGAGGACGGACACTAAGGCTCTCAGGACACGGCTGAAATCTTGAGGAACTGTAGTTAGGCCAAAGGGAAGTGCTAAAAACTGAAAATGACCTCGGTCACAGACAAATCAGAGAGACTGCTGGCTCTCTGGATGAATGGTAATATGTAAATATGCATCCTGAAGATGCAGAGATGCAAGGACTTCCCCCTGGGACATAGCAGCAATCACCATCTGCAGAGATTCCTCGTGATAATGGGTCTGGATTACAAATGAATTGAGAGCCTTCAAATCCAAAATGGGACAACAACTGCCATCCTTCTTGGAGACCACAAAGAGGTTTGAGTAAAAACCCATACCTCTGTCCTGAATTGGAACCGGCTCTAGAACATCCCTGTTCAGAAGAGCTTGAACAGCGCCATTGAACACCCAGAGTTTCTCGGCGCCCTGTGGTGTATGAGAAGGGAACAAGCGAGACAAAAGGGATCCTGTACCCTTCAGTCACCACCTGCAAAACCCACAGGTCCACCACTGAATACTCACAGATGCTGTGGTAGTGACACAGACGACCACCAACAGCTGAGTGGGGACCCAGGTTCAGTGAGTCATGCCGAAGAAGGCTTGGAAGCTTTGGGCTTGGAGGAGACCTTGGGCTTCTATTGCTGTTTGGGCTTGGAGGATTTATGCGGAGCTGAGGGAACTGTCTGGCTCGCTGGACGTGTCTTGGTCTGAAAGGAACGAAAATACCGATTATGCTTAAGCGGAGTTTTCATCCTGGGGACCAAAGTTAGAAGGGTACTCTTACCCCCTGTTGCCTCACTGATCAGATCTTTAAGATCTGGCCCAAACAAAGAAGTACTTTGAAGAGGTAAAGAGAGCAATGCTTACTTGGAAGCAGTCAGCAGACCAGATCTTGAGCCAAAGACCTCGTCTGGCAACCACAGAGATGGTGGAAACCCTAGCCACCAAACTGACGGCATCAAATAAGGCAGCAGAAACAGTGTTGTGCCTCAGAAACGTTGGCAAGAAGGAGCAACATATCTGAAGTAGGAGCACCCTGAAAGACAGCCAGGGTGAGCTGTTAAGTGCAGACCACAATGGCCCGGTTCACCCATACTGCAGAGAAAGCTGGACGCATGGCAGTACCAGCAGTGGCAAAAATGGACTTGAGGGAGACCTCAAGTTTCTTGTCCGTCCAGTCTTTCAGAACAGATGCATCAGAAACTGGCAAGCCAGTAGACTTAGATAGCCTGGAGATAGGAGCATCCACTTTGGGAGGATGAACTGACTGTGCAAGCGCTGCCTCACAGAAGGGATAAAGTTGGCAAATTTCTTAGACACAGAAGGCTTCCTGTCTGGGGATTTCCGCTCCTCAGACACAAGGCGATCAAGAGTGGGGTAAGGTGGAAAGCAAGTAAGGGGCTTTTTAGGCTCCTGAAACACATCAGAGGGGTCAGAAGGAACCTCCTGAACTAAGGGAATGTTAAGAGTATTCAAGACAGCCCTGATCAGGCCCTCGGCCGAGGGCTCAGGATCAGCCTCAAAAGGATCCCCAAAAAACTGAGAGGAGCCCACAGCAGAACATTCCTCAACATCAGAATCCACCAGCAGTTCCTCTTCAGTGGAATCTGACACGTCATGTACTCCCTGAGGATTAGGTAGGGAAGACTTGATGGAGGAGGGGGACTGCCAAGAATGGAAGTCTCCCTGTAACTGGGATGGAAAGAGTTGCAATGTAGACCTAAGGTCCCTGGTAGCAGCCTTGAACTCTTGCACCCAAAATGGCTCTAATGCATGGCTGGAGGTCCCTGGTAGACACTCAGGGACATCAGAACATGCTGGGCATAAATGACCTGAGAATTCTCTAGGTAACTATGAATGACAGGAAGAGCAATGCACAATGGGGAATACAGAGACCCCAGCATCTTTAGTCTTAGGTCTGGCCCCAAGCTCCAACGGTACAGACATTCTCACAGTGTCAAATAACCAACAGTATAAGAAATCAACCAAGTACAGTGTGTAGGATTAAAGTTTCACCCCAGAAATCGCTAAACTAGACTTATCTGGCAGGCGAAGGGTTAATCAGCATAGGAGAGAAGGAGTGTCCAAGCCCTGTGTAGGATACTTGTTCTGGAAATGGCACAAAATGGCTGCCGCGGCAAGAGCCAATCAGAAATAAGTGCACAAAGCAAGCTCTCATGGGATATGTAGTTTTCCCAGAAAAAGTACCCCAGCAGTGCCCGAAGCCCCCTGATCACCCAACACACTAGAAATATGAACCAGATGATAGAGCAAGGGCAGACAAGAAAAATGAGCCATCTCTGAAGTCACTAATTTAAGCGGTTGCAGAGATATGTCCCAAACTGTACAGTCCCATAGTCCCAATGGCGCCTATGCGGTAAAGCGCGCCAGAACTCAAATTTTACAAAATTGAAACCGTAAAATAAAAATGCATGAAACATCACTAGAACATGTTAGGATACCCAAAAAACATTGGACCAGTAGGAAAAGTGTCAGAAACCCCCCCCAAAAGATGCAAAACCAGCAGCTAAAGGGTTAAAATACCACATAAACCTGCTTCAAAACACCCAACAGAATACAGACAGACCCAATGAGTGCAGGAGTGTGCAATAGAAACTCCAAAGGTAAACCCCTGTGTGGAGGGGCACTGTGGGACATGTGGACCTGTAGCACTCAAAGGGTTGCTCACCTTTCATGCAGATCTTCTGTCTTCAGATTACCATGTATTAAGAAGCAGCCTCGGTGGGCAACTCCTGAGGAAAGAACTTGTAGCCAAGATTTTCCCCCCAGGGCTTAAGGTCCACTAAAAGCACCTTGTTATTGAGCTAGCCACATCCAAGGGCATTGTCAGTTATGGTAATCTGCCTAATGCAGAACTGTTCTCTTGCCTGTGTCTTCACCAAGGAACAAATCTTTCTGGAGCTGGTTGGCAAGCTTCAGCTAAGAAGGGAAGGTAGGCTTCACCCCCTGCATACAATTCTAGTATAGTTCCTGCCTACAATTAATGGGGCAAATTGCCTACCCAAAGTTACCAGGAACCTGTATTGGAAGACAGAGGAAAAAACCTAAACCTTTCTCCTGGGGAGGTACTGGAATCAGAACACTTTTCCAGCAGTGAATGCACTGCTTCCTGGAACAGCTTTGCCTTGGCCGGTTCTTTAGGCAAGAAGCAGCAGAAGGGAGTAAGGGATCTGAAGTCTATTCTGTACCCTTCTGAAATTACCCACAAAACACACTTGCCCACGACTGAGGATTCCCAGATGTCCCGAAAAAGGTTGAGATGCCCCCCTATGGGAGCCGGAGGACTAGGATTCTGCAAGTCATATAGAAGCAGGATTTACAGACTTAGCCCTTGAAGCCATTTGCTTGGGCTGCCACTGCTGTCTGGGCTTGGCAGAAGGGCGCAAGTGGGAGGCCTGCAGAGTTTGTCACCCATGCTCCTATGTTTGGTGGGTGAAAGAAAAAAAAAGCAGTTTCCTCGCCACAGTAGGACGCTTTGTGGGCATCTGAGGCAACAAGGTGTTCTTGCCCCCACTAGCATAACTCATTTACTATTTTAGTGCAGGCCCAAACAGGGACTTTACCCTGAAAAGGTAAGGAAACCAGTGACTTCTTGGAGGACTGGTCAGCAAAGCAAATCTTAAGCCACAAAGTGCGTTGTGCAGTAATTGAAAAGTCTGAGGTTTTTGCAGACAATCTGACTGCATCAAAAGGGTTGGACTTCTTCATGCTTCCTAAAAAGAATAACAGATACTCCTTGGAAGCATCTGCCCACCAGCTGTTCACCCCACCAGCTGTTCACCCCACACAACAACAGACCTATAAACCCAGGCGGAGGCAAAAATAGGTCTCAGTGCAGCCCCAGTGGCCACAAAATTAGCCCTGAGGATAGAATAAAGCTTCTTATTTGCCATAACATTCAGACCTGCCATCTGCCAAAGGCAGAGCAGTAGACTTGGCTAGCCTGTAAACTGGGGGATCCACAGTAGGAGAGTCCTACTGTGCCAAAGCTGCCTCTGAAAAAGGATGAGGTCTAGAAAACCTCTTGGTGATAGAAACCACTTATCAGGGGGCTTCCTTTCATCCAGAAGTATCTGATCCAGAGTGGCATTAGGGGAAAATACAGTAGAAGATTTTACGACTCTGGAAGACATCCATAAAGGAAGGCCCCTCATCAGGGGTGTCAGGGATCTGAAGGGTCTACAAGACAGCCCAAATGAGACCCTCAACTAAGGTCAGGGAGTTGCCTCATAAGAAGCTCCATAGGAGTAGGAAGAATCCATATCCTCATTTTCTCCTTCCTCATCCTCCTCAACAGAAATTTCCTCCTCATAGGACGCCTCAAGAAGCACAGAAACACTCTGAAATCTGGGGACCACATATTTAAAGGTAGTGGGGGCTTCCAGGACTGAAGAATCCCCTGGAGGGAGAGATGAAGTTGGGCCATTGTAGACAACAGTGATTTCACCCAAGCTGGCTCTTGTTCAGTGCTGGAGGGGCCCGGCGGAGTAGTAAAGGCCACAGCACAGGAGGGGCAGAGAGATCCAGAATACTCTCTAGGGAGCCCTGTCTGACACAAGGAACAGTAAGCAAGGGGGTAAGTGATGCCCCTGAGTCCTTAGTCTTAGGTCTAACCTCATGTGCAACATCCTTACAGGAGAAGTGTATAAAACTAGTATAAACAACCAGTAAAAGTCCCCTAGACTAATAACTCACCCTAGAGGCCCAGAAAGTCCATATCTGGGTGTAGGAGGCTTAATATGGAGAAGGAGAGCATGGATAGTCTGCCTCTGTGTAGGATAAGCAAGAGAAGTAAAATGGTGAATGCAAAACTGGTAGCCAATCAAAAGAAAGTCAGAAAAATGGGCATTCTGGGAAAAGTCTTCACTGTTGGTGTTGTCTAGAAACACCTACAACTCTGTCCATGGAATTGCCATGGACTCTCAAGACACACAGGACATGACTTCTGTATGTCAAACAGTTTCAGAGATATGTCCCAATAAAGTTCGCCCATAGAAAGTTCTTAAAGGAGCCTCACACACAAAAATGGACAATTTACAGAGCTACCGAAAAAACCCAAGAGACAGGCCCCTGAAGGAAAAAGCACAGGTAATGCACCCAACCTGGACAGAACAGCAGAGAATGGTTTAAAAATCACAAATGCCTCCATCCTTTCTCCATAACTCAGGAAAAGAACATTAACATATAAAAAAGTACCCAACATGAGTGCAAGAGCTCAAAGGCTCAGAGAAACCCTCAATATGGAAAGGCACAAGGTAGGGACAATGTGGACCAAGGCACTCAAAGGGTTACTCACCAATCTTCATTCTTCAGGTTACCATTCTGAAGTGGAAGCAAAAAGTTGGGTTGCAAGATTCTCTCCACAGGGTTGCAAGGGTCGACACAGCACATGCACACTGGTCAGTCTACTCCAGGGGAAGCCCAGTAATGGTAACTCACCTAACGGGGGAATTTTGACAGCCCCATATCTATCAGAAAAAAATAAAACAACTAAAAAAAATTAAGAGTATCTCCGCTCCAGGTATTCACCTCGGATAACAACATAACTGGAGATGCAGGAGCTGGAGGAGTGGCTGGGAGTCTCCACCTACAAGTCTTCTGAGATGTGTTCTGCCCTTCAAGGAGGAACTCAACCCCATGGTACCTGTGTTCCATAATAGACGATAGAGAATTATTATGAGTACAGTGGAGGAAGTCATGTAACGTGTGGATACAAGTCAGATGATACAATATCATATGCTGAGGCAACTTGTGAGTGGCGAATGCATGTGAAGGAGGTGGCTTAAGGTGTATGTGGACAAGCCCTTGATGGGTGCAGCCGGGTGAGAATTACATTGTACTAGTTTGTTGCCTGATCATTATGCTGCTTCTTTGATAATTGCTGTATCGACCAGACAGGTGACGCTATATCACAATATTAGTTTCATACTCCATTTACCATTTGTCATTCTCTACCATTCCTTCATGTAACACTTACCATCATCATATAACGGACAAGATATTGGACTTTTTTTTGATGAAGTATTAGAGGTAATATCCCATCACAGCACTGAGCCATTATTCTAGTACTTCATTTCTGTTGATGCTTTTATCTTTTTTTTTTTTTTTTTACTGGCGCCAGTAATAGCTCAGATGTATAACTAGTTTTGTTTTTAATAGATTCATGGGGGGGTTGTGGATTGAATGTTTTCATTATGTATGCAAATAAATGTATTACTTTTTTATTTCATTTATTGATTTAGTATTTAGGCTGAGTGCTCTTACAATACGTCCTCCAGGGGACTGAAACACCGACAATAAAGTCATCCCTGCATTGCATTGCAAAGACCTATGAATGCTCATTTATGCATGGTTTTATATACACACACAGACGTGTATATACAGTTGAAACCAGAAGTTTACATACACTATATAAAGACACATGTGCATGTTTTTCTCACTATCTGACATGAAATCAGAATAAACCTTACCCGTTTTAGGTCAATTACGATTATGAAAATTATTTATATTTGCCAAATGCCAGAATAATATGAGAGAGAGAGAATTTTTAAGGCATTTTCATTACTTTCTGCAAAGTCAAAAGTTTACATACATTTCATTAGTATTTGGTAGCATTGCCCTTAAACTGTATGACCTGGGTCAAACATTTTGGATATCCTTCCACAAGCTTCTGACAATAGTTGGTAGGAATTTTGGCCCATTCCTCCTGACAGAACTGGTGTAACTGAGCCATGTTTGTAGGTCGCCTTGCTCGCACCTGCCTTTTCAGCTTTGCCAATAAATTTTCAATAGGATTGAGATCAGGGCTTTGTGATGGCCACTCCAAAACATTGACTTTGTTATCCTTAAAGGGATAGTAATACTTCATTTTAACTTTATTTTATTTTGTAGGCATTAAAAAAACATGAAGAATGATATAAGTCTTATCTCTGAAACCTTTATGGTTTAAGAGATATTCACAAACAAAGTATCCCCCCCCTGTTCAACCAAATCAGAAGGGAGATGCCCAGGTAGACTGCAGAGAGGGACAATCTTCAATTAAGATAATGGAAAAAGCTGAAAAACTTATCAAGGGGGGAAGGGCTTTCATTGTTTTCATACAAAGAAAATTGTCCCCTTCTGTTATCTGTACTGTCATACAACCAGACTCACATCTGAGAAGAGATTGTTTACACTAGGTAAAAGGGGCGGGGAGGGGAACTTTGCTTGTGAATATCTCATAAACCATAAAGGTTTGAGCGATAAGACTTATATCATTCTTCATGTTTTTTTAATGCCTACAAAATAAAATAAAGTTAAAACGAAGTGTTACTATCCCTTTAAGCCACTTTGTAACCAGTTTGTCAGTATGCTTCGGGTCATTGTCCATTTGGAAGACCCATTTACTCCCAAGATTTAACTTCCTGGCTGATGTCTTGAGATGTTGCTTCAGTATTGCCACATAATCTTGTCTCATGATGCCATCTATTTTGTAAAGTGCACCAGTCCCTCCTGCAGCAAAACAACCCCACAACATGATGCTGCCACCCCCGTGCTTCACAGTTGGGATGGTGTTCTTAGGCTTCCAAGCTTCTCCCGTTTTCCTCCAAACGTAACGATGGTCATTATGGCCAAACAGTTCAATTTTAGTTTCGTCAGACCACAGGACATGTCTCCAAAAATGTAGGTCTTTGTTCCTATGTGCATTTGCAAACATTAATCTGGCTTTTATATGTTTCTTTTGGAGTAATGGCTTCTTCCTGGCAGAGTGGCCTTTCAGCCCATGTTGATACAGTACTCGTTTCACTGTGGATAATGACACAATCTTACCAGCTTCCGCCAGCATCTTCACAAGGTCTTTTGCTTTTGTTCTTGGGTTGATATGCACATGTCGGCCCAAAGCATGTTCATCTTTGAGACACAGAGCCTGTCTCCTTCCTGAGCGATATGATGGCTGGACATTCCCATCTTGTTTGTACTTGCATATAATCATTTGTACAGATGAACGAGGCACCTGCAGGTATCTGGAAATTGCACCCAATGATGATCCAGACTTGTGCAAGTCCACAATTCTCTTCCTGATATCTTGGCTGATTTCTTAAGACTTTCCCATGATGTTACACACAGAAGCAGTGTGTTTCTGGTGTGCATTAAAATACATCCACAGGTGTGTCTCTAATTAACTCAGATGTTGCCAATAAACCTATCAGAAGCTTCCAAAGACATTACATCATATGGTCTGTCCCAAATAGTTTAAAGGCATAGTAATCTTAGTGTATGTAAACTTTTGACTTTGCAGAAAATAATAAAAATGCCTTAAAAAATTATATATATATATATATATATATATATATATATACACACACTAGCAATGTGGGACGGCGCTGCCCGTCAGGATTTATAGGGAATTAATGCACACACATGGATGCAAGGCAAATGCACACGCATGCACTAAGATGCATAAAGAGCAACACAGTCATACACACATACCTGCAATGCACAACATGCAGACACAGAGTGTGATACAGACATGCAACACACACAGTGAGAAACACACAGGCACACACAGAGACACACACACACACACACAGAAGTGAGTCATAAGGGGGTGACTTATGTGTCATTGTAATGAGTTTGTGTTTGTACTTATGCCTCCATTGTGGCATTTATTCATATAGTTGAAATGCATGTGGTAATTGCACATAGTATGGTGGAAGGTGGATTGTGCTGGCTCCCGGGGTGTGAGTGAGTGTGTGTGAGTGAGTGGCATTCATTCATGTAGTTGAAATGCATGTGGTAGTTGCACATGCTATGGTAGAAGGTGGATCGTGCTGGCCCGGGGTGTGAATGAGTGTGAGTGAGACTATGGTGGAAGGTGGATCGTGCTGGCTCTCGGGGTGTGAGTGTGAGTGCGTGTGAGTGCGAGAATGAGTGATTGTGTGTGAGTGATTGCGTGAGTGTGTTAGTGAGTGTGTGTGTGATTGAGTGAGAGTGTGTGAGAGTGAGTGTGAGAGTGTGTGTGTGTGTGAGAGGGTGTATGAGAGTGAGTGACAGGGAGTGTGTGATTGAGTGTGTGAGAGTGCGTGAGTGTGTGTGTGATTGAGTGAGAGTGTGTGTGATTGAGTGTGTGATTGAGTGTGAGTGAGAGAGTGAGAGTGTGAGTGTGTTTGTGTGTGAGTGTGTGTGAGTGAGAGTGTGTGAGTGAGAGTGTGTATCACAGTGCCTGTGATTCCTGTCAGTCTCAGCTATGACAGATACTGATTTGCTGTGTTGGTTTGGCCCGCCCCCTGGTGACCTTTTTATACCTGGCTAGCAAGACTGTCAGGCGCCCTTTCGTGGTGTCTCTGTGCCAGTTATTGTGCTGTGTTCCTGTGTTCCGGATTCCTGTGTACCGACTTGGCTTGTCTTGACTATTCTCCTGTGTTCCTGCTCGTGTATGACCCGGCTCGTCTGACTACCTCCTCTGGATCCTGACCTGGTTTGGCTGACGTTCCTGCTTGTGTACAACCCGGCTTGTATGACTACCTTCTACGTGCTCCGACCCGGCCTGGCTGACTTCCCGCTCCGAAGAACGACTCCGGCTTTCTACAGTGACCTGTGTTCCAGTTGTCGCCGCCGCGACATTTCTATCTACTGTTACAGCTTTTGGTGTGACTGCCTTGCCTGGTGTACTCCGATCAGTGCTGTGCTTTTACCGTTGCAGAGTTTGGCGTACCCGTGCCTCCCTCAGACTGCAGAGCCTTGCTTTACCGCTGATAAGCCTCGAGTAAATGTGCTAATTAACCCTAGCAGTGCCGCTGGGTCCCACTCTATCGCTAATCCTGTAAGAGTCTCTTTCTCAGTGAATACTACTGCTGAGCTGGCCGCTCTTCGTCGGCAGCTTCACACATCCTTGCAGAGTATTTACATCCGTTTAGGCCGGTTGGGCGCCTGAGACCCTTTCTCTTGTTCAGTAGTGATTCCGTTTTCCCGAGTGGTGGCAGGCACAGGCATCAGCATTCGTATTCCGGTAATCACGCCCGTGGGGGCTGCCGGCTCTAGCGTATGCTTTCCCATTATCCGGTTTAGTCTGAGGAGGCTTGGCAGCTATCGCCTTGAAGGCCGGTTCCAATTACGCCCGTGGGGCCTTATGCACTTGCACTAGTTGAAGCAGTTCCAGTAGGTACGCCCGAGGGGGCTACGGGGACTTTGGTGCTTCTTACTGAACACTGTGGCGGGGCAGTCCAGTATCCAGCCGGTGATAGTCTTGGTCTCCAGCATCAGCCTTATAACACCCAGGGCGTTCCAAACATTCACATCTGAGACTGACTGTTATCAAGGACTTAACCCCTGAGGGGTACACGCTATCCTATTTCTGTGTAATTGTACTTAATGGTCATTTGTGCATTTACCATTATAAATATATATATATTATCTGTATATATTTACCACCACTAGAGGGCGTGTTATTGCCTTATCTTTTTAATAAAACTGTGTTCTTATTCACCCAATGGTCTGAGTGTCTTAAAAGAAACCGTGACAGTACGAAAGGGCCATGACCTCAGACGGTAAGGGTGAAAGCCAAACACAAAACATCCATTGGAGAATGGATGTCCATGAGCAGCGCATGGACCAATTGGCACTGGCTTTGCAGACGTTACTCGAACCTACAGTACATTTGGACAAGCCTAGTCCTAATCCGGTGGTCACCCCAGTCCTGACACCTGATAATCAGTCCATAGTCCCATCAGCCAGTTCGAAAGGGCTAACGGCATCTGCACCATTACCGTTAAGGTATGATGGCGAGCCTTCCCTTTGCAGGGGATTTATTAATCAATTAGAGATATTTTTGGAGTTGGCACCCCAGGCATTTCCTAACGACCGTAGTAGGGTCGGTCTTATGATATCTCTATTGACTGGCAAGGCATTGGCATGGGCGAATCCGTTGTGGGAAAATGCCAGACCCTGCACCCTGAACTTTAGAGAATTTGTCAGAAAGTTCAGACGAGTGTTTGAGGTTCCTGCCAGGGCTGCCTCTGCTGCCAAAAGGCTAATGGAAATTCAGCAGGGCGAACGCACACTGGGCGATTATGCTATTGAATTCAGGACCTTGGCAGCAGAGGTGGGCTGGAACGAGGAGGCCTTACTAGCTGCCTTTACCCAGGGCCTTTCCGAGCAAATTAAGGACGAGATAGCAGCTTGCGATGTACCCAGTGATCTGGACGAATACATCGATTTTGTCCTACTTATAGACTCTCGCATCCGAGAGAGACGGTTGGCTAAAAGGGCTAAAGTGAAAAACTATGGCCAGACCAGTCTCCTTAACCCACCCACACCACCCGTTCTTCCTGAGCGATCAACCGAGAATCCTGAACCTATGCAATTGGGGTTCACTAGGCTTTCGAAAGAGGAAAGATTATATCGTAGGAGACAAGGTCTATGCCTCTATTGTGGCAAAGCAGGGCATCTGTTGCGCAATTGCCCAGTTCGGCCGGGAAACGAACGCACCTAGGGTACCTTGGGGGACAGGCCCTAGGTGGTGTAGAACAGTCCCTAGATTCTAGCACCACTAAACCCACTATTCAGGTGGTCTTCGCTTGGGCGGACAAGGTTATCGAGGTCTTCGCACTGGTGGACTCCGGGGCAGCAGGTTATTTCATGGACCGGTCTTTTGCTAACCTGCATGGCATTCCTTTATGTAAAAAGGACTCTCCGGTTGCTATTGAGGCCATCGATGACAGACCCCTGGAGCCGGCATTTATTACGCTTGAAACTAGTCCAGTGACAATGACAGTGGGGGCTTGCCACAAGGAACAGATACGTTTTCAAATCATTCGTTCCCCGCACCATTCAGTTATTTTGGGGTTCCCATGGCTACAGGTACATAATCCCCAATTTGACTGGCAGAGATGTGAGGTTAACTCCTGGTCAGAATACTGTGACAAGAACTGTCTCTCCTTACCCGTCAAGATTATGTGTACCTCTCCGACTGTGCCAGCTGAATATGAACAATTCAGTGACGTGTTCAGTAAGGGAGAGGCCAGCGCATTGCCCGAGCACAGGGTGTACGATTGCGCCATTGATTTGCCTCCTGGTGCGGTGCCTCCTAGGGGGCGCACTTACCCACTGTCCTGTGAGGAGAATAAGGCTATGGAGGATTATATTGCTGATGCCCTGGAGAGGGGCATCATTCGGAAGTCTACTTCTCCGGCAGGTGCCGGATTTTTCTTTGTGAAAAAGAAAAGTGGTGAACTTAGGCCATGCATTGACTATCGTGGGCTGAACAAGCTTATGCCTAAGAATGCCTATCCGATTCCACTTGTCACCGAGTTGTTTGACAGATTGAAGGGCTCATCGATCTTTACTAAACTTGACTTGCGAGCCGCCTATAATCTGGTCAGAATTAAAGAGGGTGACGAGTGGAAAACGGCGTTTAACACCAGAACAGGGCATTACGAATATCTGGTGATGCCATTTGGCTTATGCAATGCACCTGCAGTATTTCAGGAGTTTATTAATGACATCCTACGAGACCTACTACAGTCCTGTGTAGTTGTATATCTTGATGATATATTAATTCACTCTGCCAACCTCTCACAACATATCAAAGATGTTTCTGAAGTCCTGCTCCGACTCCGCAAGCACAGGCTATTTTGTAAAATAGAGAAATGCGAATTCCATACATCTCAGGTGCCATTCCTGGGTTTCGTTATCTCTAATAATGGCATTGCCATGGATCAAGAGAGTTGGCAGCAGTTCTGCATTGGCCTCGTCCTAAAGGGTTAAAGGCCATTCAAAGATTCTTAGGTTTTGCGAACTATTATAGGAAGTTCATCCAGAACTTTTCCACGATTGTCAAACCATTATCAGATTTGACTCATAAGGGCGCTTCTCCCTCTCAGTGGTCCGAGGCGGCGGAGACCGCATTTGTTACCCTGAAATCTGCCTTTGCATCTGCTCCGGTGCTGTCCCACCCTAATCCCTCTCTGCCCTTCACGTTGGAGGTTGACGCTTCTGAGGTTGGGGTTGGAGCAGTACTCTCCCAACGTCCCGTGGGAGGTGGCGCCTTGAGGCCTTGCGATTTCTTCTCAAAGAAATTATCCAGTGCGCAGAGCCATTATGAGATTGGGGACAGGGAGCTGTTGGCCATAATTCTAGCTCTGAAGGAGTGGCGTCACCTTTTGGAGGGTACTCGGAATCCAGTACTAATTCTTACGGATCATAAGAATTTAACTTATCTCTCCGAAGCCAAAAGACTGTCTTCTCGACAAGCTAGGTGGGCACTCTTTTTGTCACGATTTAATTTCCTAGTGTCTTATCTTCCTGGCTCAAAAAATATTAAAGCCGATGCGTTGTCTCGTCAGTTCGCTTCTGACACTGAGAGGAGGAACAGGAGGAACCTGTTCCCATCAATCAGCCAGATCGCATTTTGGCCACTATCCGTACCACCATTACCTCGCCTCTGGGGGAGGAGATATTGGCATCACAATCGAGGGCACCCCCTGAGACCCCTGTGGGAAAATGCTTTGTTGATGTGCCATTCCGTGTTCGTTTGTTGGAGACTTACCACGCTTCTAAAGCAGCTGGGCATATTGGTAGGGACCAACTAGTCTGGTCTCTGTCGCAATTATTTTGGTGGCCTACCTTGAGAGCCGATTGTGCCGCTTTTACTGCAGCCTGTACCACCTGTGCCCATGCTAAGACCCCTAGGCACCTCCCTGTGGGCTTATTGCAACCCGTGCCCAACGGAGACCGTCCGTGGTCTCATATTTCTATCGACTTTTTGGGAGAATTACCAGCGTCTAGGGGATTTACGTTCATTCTTATGGTGGTCGATAGATTCTCTAAAATGGCACATTTTGTGCCTCTGACTGGCCTTCCATCGGCTCAGGAATTGGCTGTAGTCTTTTCTAGGGAGGTATTCCACCTGCACGGAGTACCCAGAGTGATTGTATCCGACCAAGGGAGCCAGTTCGTTTCTAGGTTTTGGAGGGCATTCTGTGGCCAGATGGGCATTCAATTGTCAATTTCCTCCGCTTACCATCCCCAAACGAATGGGGCCGCTGAACGTGCCAATCAGGGACTGGAGCAGTTCCTGCGTTGCTTTGTCACTGATCATCATGACAATTGGGCTGACCTGTTGCCATGGGCTGAGTTTGCCAGAAACTGTGCAGTCAATTCATTGTCCGGGAGCTCTCAGTTTCTCGTTAATTATGGGTTTCAGCCTTGTCTGCTCCCAGACTCCTTTCAGGCGCAGCAGATCCCTGCTCTGGATGAGCATTTGGCACAGCTTCATTCCACTTGGTCACAGGTCCAGAGGTCCCTCAGTCAGTCATTTCGGCGTCAGCAGAGGCACGCTAATCGCAGACGTCTGCCAGCGGTCTCCTTTCAAGTTGGGGATAGGGTATGGTTGTCATCCAGAAACCTGAATTTACAAGTACCATCTAACAAACTGGCTCCCCGGTTTATCGGTCCATTTAAGATTATCCGCAAGATTAATCCGGTTTCTTCTTAACACAATGTGTTCCATGTGTCGCTCCTGAAACCCTTGGTGTGTAATCGCTATACTACTACGCCAGTGATTCCTGGGCCGGTGGACGTCCAGGGCCAAGAGGAATATGAGATGCAGAGCATTATTGATTCCAGGAGATTTAGAGGGAAGCTGCAATACTTGGTTCATTGGAAGGGCTATGGTCCTGAGGAACGTTCTTGGGTTGATCAAGGGGACCTCCACGCACCCAGATTAGTACGCAGCTTTCACTCTAAATACCCTTCTAGACCCAGACCTCGAGCAGGGAGAGGGGGTCTTTGAGAGGGGGGTACTATCACAGTGCCTGTGATTCCTGTCAGTCTCAGCTATGACAGATACTGATTTGCTGTGTTGGTTTGGCCCGCCCCCTGGTGACCTTTTTATACCTGGCTAGCAAGACTGTCAGGCGCCCTTTCGTGGTGTCTCTGTGCCAGTTATTGTGCTGTGTTCCTGTGTTCCGGATTCCTGTGTACCGACTTGGCTTGTCTTGACTATTCTCCTGTGTTCCTGCTCGTGTATGACCCGGCTCGTCTGACTACCTCCTCTGGATCCTGACCTGGTTTGGCTGACGTTCCTGCTTGTGTACGACCCGGCTTGTATGACTACCTTCTACGTGCTCCGACCCGGCCTGGCTGACTTCCCGCTCCGAAGAACGACTCCGGCTTTCTACAGTGACCTGTGTTCCAGTTGTCGCCGCCGCGACATTTCTATCTACTGTTACAGCTTTTGGTGTGACTGCCTTGCCTGGTGTACTCCGATCAGTGCTGTCCTTTTACCGTTGCAGAGTTGGGCGTATCCGTGCCTCCCTCAGACTGCAGAGCCTTGCTTTACCGCTGATAAGCCTCGAGTAAATGTGCTAATTAACCCTAGCAGTGCCGCTGGGTCCCACTCTATCGCTAATCCTGTAAGAGTCTCTTTCTCAGTGAATACTACTGCTGAGCTGGCCGCTCTTAGTCGGCAGCTTCACACATCCTTGCAGAGTATTTACATCCGTTTAGGCCGGTTGGGCGCCTGAGACCCTTTCTCTTGTTCACTAGTGATCCCGCTTTCCCGAGTGGTGGCAGGCACAGGCATCAGCATTCGTATTCCGGTAATCACGCCCGTGGGGGCTGTCGGCTCTAGCGTATGCTTTCCCATTATCCGGTTTAGTCTGAGGAGGCTTGGCAGCTATCGCCTTGAAGGCCGGTTCCAATTACGCCCGTGGGGCCTTATGCACTTGCACTAGTTGAAGCAGTTCCAGTAGGTACGCCCGAGGGGGCTACAGGGACTTTGGTGCTTCTTACTGAACACTGTGGCGGGGCAGTCCAGTATCCAGTCGGTGATAGTCTTGGTCTCCAGCATCAGCCTTACAACACCCAGGGCGTTCCAAACATTCACATCTGAGACAGACTGTTATCAAGGACTTAACCCCTGAGGGGTACACGCTATCCTATTTCTGTGTAATTGTACTTAATGGTCATTTGTGCATTTACCATTATAAATATATATATATTATCTGTATATATTTACCACCACTAGAGGGCGTGTTATTGCCTTATCTTTTTAATAAAACTGTGTTCTTATTCACCCAATGGTCTGAGTGTCTTAAAAAAACCCTGACAGTGTGTGAGTGAGAGTGTGTGAGTGAGAGTGTGTGTGAGAGTTGTGAGAGAGTGTGAGTGAGTGTGTGTGTGATTGAGTGAGAGTGTGTGTGATTGAGTGTGAGTGAGAGAGTGTGAGTGAGAGAGTGTGAGAGAGTGTGAGTGAGTGTGAGTGTGTTTGATTGTGTGTGAGTGAGTGTGTGAGAGTTGTGAGAGAGTGTGTGAGTGAGAGTGTGAGTGTTTGATTGTGTGTGAGAGAGTGTGTGAGAGTGTGAGTGAGAGAGTGTGAGTGTGTTTGATTGTGTGTGATTGAGTGTGTGAGTGTGTGTGAGTGTGTGTGTGTTTGAGTGTGAGTGTGTGTGACTGAGTGTGAGTGAGAGTGTGTGAATGTGAGTGTGTGAATTATTGTGAGTGTGTATGATTGAGTGTGTGAAGTGTGAGTGAGAGTGTGAGATTGAGTGTGTGAGATTGAGTGTGTGTGTGTTTTTTGTCTGAAGTGTTTGTGTCTGTGGTGTAGGAGCGAGTGGCAGCCATTTTGTTTTTTCAGTTACTTGGATAGTGGTGAGTGGGCTGGATAGTGGGGGGCAGGCCAGCTCCCTGCATGATTTAAATCACTCCCCCATTGAATCATCCAATGGGAGCAGAAACTCCTCCTTACTTAACTCTTTGAGTGCCAGAGGGGTACGCAACGCATTGCTTAGCAATGTGTTGTGTACCCCTCTGGCACTCAAAGGGTTAAGTTATGGTAACATAGCAATATAACACACAGTGGCTCTTCAGATGAGACAGTGTAGCAATATGCTGAGGGAACAAATAGATAGTGGTGTTTGAGGCTTGCCCTCTATAACATACAGCAAAGCATCTCTCTTCCTTTAAGGAGAACGGGCAGGAATCAGGAAGCAGGAAGTGGAGGAATGACAGTTGAAAACAGACACTGAGGTTGACTGAAGAGATGAAGAGTTAAATAAAAGAGTTGCTAATAAGTTTATCCCTGAGTTTGTATTTTATGGAAACATTACACCCTCGTACTGAAACAGAGTGCATGGAGGGTTACAGTTATCTGTGGGAGGTGAAACAGTGTTTGTGGGTTCATGATCCTGAGTGAGAGTGTGTGTGGACCAGGAGAAGTTATTGATATCCCCTACTTCAGGAGTGAGTGGCAGCTATATTTTTTTTGTCAGCTGGATAGTGGTGGGCCGGCTGGAGGGGGCGGGCCAGTCATACACACATACATGCAATGCAAAACATGCAGACACATGGATTGTGATACAGAAATGCAACACACACAGTGAGGAACACACAGGCACACACAGAGACACACACACACAGAAGTGAGTCATAAGGGGGGTGTCATTGTAATGAGTTTGTGTTTGTACTTATGCCTCCACTATGGCATTCATGTATATAGTTGAAATACATGTGGTAATTGCACATACTATGGTGGAAGGTGGATCGTGCTGGCTCCCGGGGTGTGAGTGAATGTGAGTGAGTGTGTATGAGTGAGTGGCATTCATTCATGTAGTTGAAATGCATGTGGTAATTGCACATACTATGGTAGAAGGTGGATCGTGCTGGCTCCCGGGGTGTGAGTGAGTGTGAGTGAGACTATGGTGGAAGGTGGATCGTGCAGGCTCCCGGGGTGTGAGTGTGTGTGAGAGTGAGTGATTGTGTGTGAGTGATTGAATGTGAGTGATTGAATGTGAGTGATTGCGTGAGTGTGTTAGTGTGTGTGTGTTTGTGAGTGTATGTGATTGAGTGAGAGTGAGTGAGAGTGTGTGAGAAAATGTGAGTGTGTGAGTGAGTTTGAATGTGTGTGATTGAGTGTGTGTGATTGTGAGTGAGAGTGTGTGAGTGAGAGTGTGTGTCACGGTTTTTTAAAGACTCTAAGACCAGTATGTAAAATAAAACACAGTTTTATTTAGCAATAACAACACATAAGGTCGCCCTCTAGTGGCGGTTGGGTGTACATAAATGATAGTGACTGGAAAATACAAAATTAAATGTACAAACGGAAAGCAAGTACACATTTACCACCAAGGAAGGGGTATAACCCCGGAGGGTTAAGTCCTTTATAAATATTGGTTTCAAAGGAACTGTTTGGCACGCCCTGGGTATGAGTAATTTACGCTTAAGGTAACCACATAGGGTTAAGTCCTTGATTATGAACAGTCTCTTAAGTGAATGCTTGGCACGCCCAAGGTGTAGATAAGCTGTGCTGAAGAAATGTTCACCAAGTGGATAGGGACTGTCTCGCCACGGTGTGTAGTATAGCAGAGCCCAATAGCCCCCCACGGGCGTACCTACAGGAATGGCTACTGCTGGTGCAAGTGATCTTAGCCCCACGGGCGTGTATCGATCCGGCCTGCAGTACAAGAGCTCCCAAGCCTCTTCAGACTCTACCGGACTGAGTATAATGAGACAGGGCCCAAAGCCCAACAGAAGTAGTACCGGAATGCTAGTGCTAAAGCCTGTGCCCGTCACCACTCGGTATAACGGAATCGCCCAGTGTATACAACGAGAGAGATAGAGAGCCAAAGCGCCCAACTGGCCTAATAGGAAGTGAACACTCTACTGGGATGGTATCGAGTTGCCGACGGAGAGCGGCCAACTCAGCAAGAGTTTCACTATGAACGAGGCTCACATTGGAGTAGGGAGAGTGGGACCGAGACAGCACTGGTAGGGTTAAAAGGCACGTTTACACAAGGCTTTTCTGCGGTAGCACAGCACTGCGGTCTGAGGGAGGCGCACACAGCTCTGCACGATAGTAACACTGCACTGCACGAAGTAACACCAGGCAAGACAGCCACACAAGTACTGGAACAGTGGATGATAATGTCGCGACGGCGACAAACCGGAACGTGGGTCTTCTGGAACACGCTGGAGGTGATCTTGCGGGAGGAAGTCAGCAAGGCCGGATCGGAGCACGTAGGAGGTAGTCGTACCAGCCGGGTCATACACAAGCAGGAACGTCAGCCAAGCAGAGTCGATATCCGGAGGAGATAGTCAGACGAGCTGGGTCATACACAAGCAGGAACGTCAGCCAAGTAGAGTCGAGATCCAGAGGAGATAGTCAGACGAGCCGGGTCATACACAAGCAGGAACACTGGAGAATGGTCAGGGCTAGCCAAATCGGTACACAGGAATCAGAAACGTAGCAACAGAACAACTGGCTCAGAAACACCACGAAAGGGCGCCTGACAGATGGAATTGCCAGGTATAAAAAGGAAACCAAGGGGCGGGCCAAACTAAGTGAACAAATCACCCTTGTACATAGCAGAGAGTGACAGCTAGATCACAGGCACTGTGATAGTACCCCCCCCCCTCAAAGACCCCCTCTCCCAGCTGGAGGCTTCGGTTTCTGAGGGTATTTGAAGTGGAAATTGAGCACAAGTCTGGGCGCATGGAGGTCCTTCTGGTCAATCCAAGAGCGCTCCTCCGGGCCATAGCCCTTCCAGTGGACCAAGTATTGCAACTTCCCTCTAAGTCGCCTAGAATCAATAATGCTCTGGACCTCATATTCCTCTTGCCCCTGGACGTCCACCGGCCCAGGAACCACCGGAGTGGTCGTGTAACGATTGCAAACCAAGGGTTTTAATAAAGACACATGGAACACATTGTGAATGTGCATAGACGGTGGAAGTTCCAACGCATAGGAGACCGGATTAATTTTGCGAATAATCTTAAATGGGCCAATAAACCGGGGAGCCAACTTATTCGAAGGGACTTGCAGGTTGAGGTTTCTGGAGGAAAGCCATACCCTATCCCCAACCTGGAAAGAGACCGCTGGCAGCCGTCTGCGATTGGCATACCTCTGATGTCGCTGTAAGGACTGACTGAGGGTCCTTTGTACCTGTGCCCATGTAGAACGGAGCTGCTCCATATGCTCATCCAAAGCCGGAATCTGCTGAGACTGAAACGAATCCGGGAGCAAACCTGACTGAAACCCATAATTGATTAAGAACGGGGAGCTCCCGGATGATGAATTAACTGCACAGTTCCTGACAAACTCCGCCCATGGCAACAGGTCGGCCCAATTGTCGTGATGATCAGAGATGAAACAGCGCAGGAACTGTTCCAATCCCTGGTTGGCACGCTCAGCGGCTCCGTTGGTCTGGGGATGGTAGGCTGAAGAGAAGGACAATTGAATGCCCATCATGCCACAGAATGCCCTCTAGAACCTGGACACGAATTGACTCCCACGGTCAGAGACCACCACTCTGGGTACCCCGTGCAAACGAAACACCTCACTAGCAAACACTTTAGCTAGTTCCTGAGCCGATGGAAGCCCTCTAAGTGGCACAAAATGAGCCATTTTGGAGAACCGATCAACCACCATAAGTATAAAAGTAAACCCCCTCGAGTTAGGCAATTCTCCCATAAAATCAATAGAAATGTGGGACCAGGGTCGTTCCCCATTAGGCACAGGTTGGAGCAAGCCCACTGGAAGATGCCTGGGGGTCTTGGCACGGGCACATGTGGCACAGGCGGCAGTAAAGGCGGAACAATCGGCTCTGAGCGTCGGCCACCAGAATAATTGCGAAAGAGACCATACCAGTTGATCCCTGCCAATGTGCCCGGCAGCCCTAGAGGAATGATAGGTCTCCAAAAGGCGAGTACGGAAAGGCTCCTCCACAAAGCATTTGCCAACTGGAGTCTCAGGTGGAGCCCTAGCTTGAGATCCCAGAATCTCCTCTCCCAGAGGTGAGGTTATACTAGTGCGGATGGTAGCCAAAATACGGTCAGGCTGAATGATGGGTACCGGCTCCTCCTCCCTGTCAGTATCCGATGCAAACTGACGAGACAATGCGTCTGCCCTGATATTCTTAGACCCTGGAAGGTATGATACCACGAAGTTAAATCGGGACAGAAAGAGTGCCCACCTGGCCTGACGAGAAGACAACCTCTTAGCTTCAGAGAGATATGTCAAGTTCTTGTGATCGGTCAGGATCAATACTGGATTCTTAGTACCCTCCAACAGGTGGCGCCACTCCTTCAATGCCAGAATAATAGCCAATAACTCTCTGTCGCCAATCTCATAGTGACTTTGTGCGGTAGACAACTTCTTAGAAAAAAACCCACAAGGTTTCAAGCTACCACCTCCCACAGGACGCTGGGAGAGTACTGCCCCAACCCCAACTTCGGAGGCGTCGACCTCCAACGTAAAAGGCAGGGAGGGGTTGGGATGGGACAGTACTGGAGCAGACGCAAAGGCAGATTTTAAGGTCTCAAACGCATTATCAGCGGCCTCGGACCACTGAGAGGGAGAAGCGCCCTTATGAGTTAAGTCAGACAAGGGTTTCACAATAGTGGAAAAGTTGCGTATGAATTTCCTATAATAGTTGGAAAACCCTAAAAAGCGCTGAATCGCTTTTAACCCTTTAGGGAGAGGCCACTGCAATACCGCTGCCAACTTCTCTTGGTCCATAGCGATTCCATCCTTCGAGATTATGAACCCCAAGAATGGTACTTGTGACACATGGAATTCGCATTTTTCCAGCTTGCAAAACAGCTTATTAGCCCTGAGTAGTGAACAAAACTTGCGTGACATCTTTAATATGCTGGGCTAGCGTAGAGGAGTGAATCAATATATCGTCCAGATATACCACCACACAGGACTGAAGCATGTCACGCAAGATGTCATTAATCAGCTCCTGAAATACCGCAGGTGCATTACATAAGCCAAATGGCATTACCAGATATTCGTAGTGTCCCGTTCTGGTATTAAATGCCGTTTTCCACTCATCACCTTCTCTGATTCTTACTAGATTGTAAGCAGCCCGTAAATCAAGTTTGGTGAAGACAGAAGAGCCCTTCAATCTGTCAAATAACTCAGTGATGAGTGGAATAGGGTATGCATTGTTAAGCCCCCGGTAATCTATACAAGGCCTAAGTTCGCCATTTTTCTTCTTAACAAAGAAGAATCCGGCACCAGCCGGGGAGTTAGACTTGCGGATAATTCCTCTACTAAGGGCATCCTCAATGTACTCCTCCATAGCCCTGTTCTCTTCGCAAGACAGTGGGTAAGTACGACCCCTTGGAGGAAACACGCCAGGAGGCAGATCAATAGAGCAATCGTAGGGTCTGTGCTCGGGCAATGCGCTAGCCTCCCCCTTGCTGAATACATCACTGAATTCACCATATTCAACTGGTATAGCAGGGGAGGTACACATAATTTTCACAGGGATAGATAGGCAGTTTTCTTTACAGTAATTGGACCAGGCACTGACTTCGCATGTTTGCCAATCAAATTGAGGATTATGCCGAAGCAACCATGGAAACCCCAATATGACTGCATGGTGAGGAGAGCGGATAATCTGAAACTGAACCTCCTCTTTGTGGAGAGCCCCAACTGACATAGAGATAGGAATAGTTTCCATAGTAAAAAAGGCTGGCTCCAATGGTCTGCCATCAATGGCCTCTACTGCCAACGGACACTCCTTCTTGCATAGAGGAATGTTGTGCAAGTCTGCGAAAGATTGGTCCATAAAGTATCCGGCTGCACCAGAGTCCACTAGTGCCAAGGTGTCTGCGCCCTTATCTGCCCAAAAGAACGTCACCTGGATGGTGGGTTTAGCAATGTTAGGATCTGGGGACTGTTGTACACCACCTAGGGCCTGTCCCCCAAGGTACCCTAGGTGCGTGCGTTTCCCGGCCTTACCGGTCAATTGCGCAAAAAGGTGCCCCTGTTTGCCACAATAAATACAGAGACCATGCTTTTTACGAAAAGACCTCTCCTCGTTGGAGAGTCTCGTGAAACCCAGTTGCATTGGCTCTGCTGCCTCTCCCTTGCGTTCAGGAGAAAAGGGTGGAGAGGGTGGGTTAAAGAAGCAGTTCACCCCATGCTTCCTGGAGGTTGCCTTTCGTGCCAACCTTCTCTCCCTGATACGGGAGTCAATGATCATTACATAGTCAATGAATTCATCTAGGTTACCGGGTACATCCCGGGCAGCAATTTCATCTTTAATTGTCTCGGATAGCCCCTTAGCGAAGGCTGCCAATAATGCCTCATCGTTCCAGCCCACCTCCGCAGCCAGGGTCCGAAATTCTATCGCATAACTGCCCAAGGAACGTTCGCCCTGCTGTATCTCCATTAGCTTTTTGGCAGCGGAGGCCACTCTACCAGGCACCTCAAACACACGGCGGAACTTTCTTACAAATTCGTTAAAGTTCAGCGTGCAAGGTCTGGCACCTTCCCACAAGGGGTTCGCCCAAGCCAAAGCCTTGCCAGTTAGTAGCGATATCATGAAACCGACCCTGCTTCGGTCGTTAGGAAAAGCCTGAGGCGTTAATTCCAGATAGATCTCTAACTGGTTAATGAAGCCCCTGCATAGGGAAGGCTCGCCATCATATCTCAACGGTAACGGCGCCGTAGCCGTTAAGCCCCTGACGCCCGTAGGAGGAGCTAGAGGCGGATTGTCCGGTGTCAAGACTGAGGAGACCACCGGACTCGGATTAGGCTTGTCTAGGTGTATCATACGCTCCAGCAGGGTTTGTAGAGCCAGTGCCAATTGATCTAAGCGCTGCTCTTGGGCATCCATTCTCCAGTGGATGTTTTGAGTGTTACCTTCGCCCTTACTGTCTGAGGTCATTGGCCCTTTCGTACTGTCACGGTTTTTTAAAGACTCTCAGACCAGTATGTAAAATAAAACACAGTTTTATTTAGCAATAATAACACATAAGGTCGCCCTCTAGTGGCGGTTGGGTGTACATAAATGATAGTGACTGGAAAATACAAAGTTAAATGCACAAACGGAAAGCAAGTACACATTTACCACCAAGGAAGGGGTATAACCCCGGAGGGTTAAGTCCTTTATAAATATTGGTTTCAAAGGAACTGTTTGGCACGCCCTGGGTATGAGTAGGTTACGCTTAAGGTAACCACAAAGGGTTAAGTCCTTGATTATGAACAGTCTCTTAAGTGAATGCTTGGCACGCCCAAGGTGTAGATAAGCTGTGCTGAAGAAATGTTCACCAAGTGGATAGGGACTGTCTCGCCACGGTGTGTAGTATAGCAGAGCCCAATAGCCCCCCACGGGCGTACCTACAGGAATGGCTACTGCTGGTGCAAGTGATCTTAGCCCCACGGGCGTGTATCGATCCGGCCTGCAGTGCAAGAGCTCCCAAGCCTCTTCAGACTCTACCGGACTGAGTATAATGAGACAGGGCCCAAAGCCCAACAGAAGTAGTACCGGAATGCTAGTGCTAAAGCCTGTGCCCGTCACCACTCGGTATAACGGAATCGCCCAGTGTATACAACGAGAGAGATAGAGAGCCAAAGCACCCAACCGGCCTAATAGGAAGTGAACACTCTACTGGGATGGTATCGAGTTGCCGACGGAGAGCGGCCAACTCAGCAAGAGTTTCACTATGAACGAGGCTCACACTGGAGTAGGGAGAGTGGGACCGAGACAGCAATGGTAGGGTTAAAAGGCACGTTTACACAAGGCTTTTCTGTGGTAGCACAGCACTGCGGTCTGAGGGAGGCGCACACAGCTCTGCACGATAGTAACACTGCACTGCACGAAGTAACACCAGGCAAGACAGCCACACAAGTACTGGAACAGTGGATGATAATGTCGCGACGGCGACAAACCGGAACATGGGTCTTGTGGAACACGCTGGAGGTGATCTTGCGGGAGGAAGTCAGCAAGGCCGGATCGGAGCACGTAGGAGGTAGTCGTACCAGCCGGGTCATACACAAGCAGGAACGTCAGCCAAGCAGAGTCGATATCCGGAGGAGATAGTCAGACGAGCCGGGTCATACACAAGCAGGAACGTCAGCCAAGCAGAGTCGAGATCCGGAGGAGATAGTCAGACGAGCCGGGTCATACACAAGCAGGAACACTGGAGAATGGTCAGGGCTAGCCAAATCGGTACACAGGAATCAGAAACGTAGCAACAGAACAACTGGCTCAGAAACACCACGAAAGGGCGCCTGACAGATGGAATTGCCAGGTATAAAAAGGAAACCAAGGGGCGGGCCAAACTAAGTGAACAAATCACCCTTGTACATAGCAGAGAGTGACAGCTAGATCACAGGCACTGTGATAGTGTGTGAGTGAGAGTGTGTGAGTGAGAGTGTGTGAGTGTGTGAATTATTGTGATTGTGTATGATTGAGTGTGTGTGATTGTGTTTTTTGTCTGATGTGTTTGCGTCTGTGGTGTAGGAGCGAGTGGCAGCCATTTTGTTTTTTCAGTTACTTGGATAGTGGTGGGCAGGCTGGATAGTGGGGGCAGGCCAACTCCCTGCATGATTTAAATCACTCCCCCATTGAATCACCCAATGGGAGCAGTAACTCTTCCTTACTTAACCCTTTGAGTACCAGAGGGGTATGCAGAGTACCCCTCTGGCACTCAAAGGGTTAAGTTGAGGTAACATAGCAATATAACACAAGGTAGCTCTTCAGTTGCTGAGGGAACAAATAGATAGTGGTGTTTGAGGCTTGCCCTCTGTAACATACAGCAAAGCATCTCTCTCCCTTTAAGGAGAAAGGGTGGGAATCAGGAAGTGGAGAAGTGACAGTTGAAAACAGACAGTGAGGTTGACTGAAGAGATGAAAAGAGTTAAATAAAAAAGTTGCTATTAAGTTTATCCTTGAGTTTGTATTTTATGGAAACATTACACCCTCGTACTGAAACAGAGTATATGGAGGGTTACAATTATCTGTGGGAGGTGACACAGTGTGTTTGTGGGGTCATGATCCTGAGTGAGAGTGTGTGTGGACCAGGAGAAGTTATTGATATCCCCTACTTCAGGAGGGAGTGGCAGCTATAATTTGTCAGCTGGATAGTGGTGGGTGGGCTGGAGTGGGCGGGCCAACTCCCTGTATGATAAACATGCCCCCATTGAAATCACCCAATGGAAGCAGTAATGTCCCCATTGAATCACCCAATAGGAGTTGTGTCTCCTAATGAGATAAATTATGTAATGATGCATTCTGTTCAATGTGCATGCGTTTTCTGAGGAGACATAAATTATGTTGTGTGTGTGAGGTACCATAAATTATACAATGAGGCTTATTCTTTTATATATCTATCTATATATATAAAAGAATAAGCCTCATTGCATAATTTATGGTACCCCACACAGAGAACATAATTTATGTCTCCTCAGAAAAGAAACTTGCATTGAACAGAATGTCTAATTACATAATTTATGTCTCATTAGGAGACACAACTCCTATTGGGTGATTCAATGGGGACTTTACTGCTCCCATTGGGTGATTCATTGGGGGCGTTTTTATCATACAGGGAGTTGGCCAGCCCCCTCCAGCCCGCCCACCACTATCCAACTGACAAAAAAAAATATAGCTGCCACTCACTCCTGAAGTAGGGGATATCAATAACTTCTCCTGGTCCACACACACTCTCACTCAGGATCATGACCCCACAAACACACTGTGTCACCTCCCACAGATAATTGTAACCCTCCATATACTCTGTTTCAGTACGAGGGTGTAATGTTTCCATAAAATACAAACTCAGGGATAAAGTTAATAGCAACTCTTTTATTTAACTCTTCATCTCTTCAGTCACCTCACTGTCTGTTTTCAACTGTCACTCCTCCACTTCCTGCTTCCTGATTCCCGCCCTTTCTCCTTAAAGGGAGAGAGATGCTTTGCTGTATGTTACAGAGGGCAAGCCTCAAACACCACTTTCTATTTGTTCCTTCAGCATATTGCTACGTTGCCTCAACTGAAGAGCCACCATGTGTTATATTGCTATGTTAGCTCAAGTTAACCCTTTGAGTGCCAGAGGGGTAAGCAACGCATTGCAAAGCACACACTCTCAGTCTCACACTCTCACACAGTCTCACACTGTCAGTCTCACACTCTCACAGTCTCTCACTCTCAGCCTCACATTCTCACACTCTCAGTCTCACAGTCTCACACTCTCACAGTCTAACACACTCTCACACAGTCTCACACTCAATCACACTCTCACAGCCTCACACTCAATCACACTCACACACTCAATCACACTCTCGCAGTCTCACACTCTCACAGTCTCTCTCACTCTCTGACTCACACTCTCTCACTCTCTCACAGTCGCACAGTCTCTCACACTCTCTCACACTCTCTCACACTCTCTCACACTCTCTCACACTCTCTCACACTCTCTCACACTCTCTCACAGTTTCCCTCAGTCTCACACTCTCAGTCTCACACTCTCAGTCTCACACTCTCAGTCTCACACTCTCAGTCTCTCTCACTCTCAGTCTCTCTCACTCTCACAGTCTCTCTCACAGTCTCACACACTCTCACACACTCTCACACACTCTCACACAGTCTCACACAGTCTCACACTCTCACTCTCACACAGTCTCTCACTCTGTCTCACAGTCTCACACTCACAGCCTCACACTCACAGCCTCACACTCACAGCCTCACACTCACAGCCTCACACTCACAGCCTCACACTCTCTCACAGTCTCCCACAGTCTCACAGACTCTCTCACTCTCAGTCTCACATTCTCACAAACTCTCAGTCACACTCTCACACAGTTTCACACTCTCACACAGTCTCACACTCTCTCACTCTCACAGCCTCTCACTCTCACAGCCTCTCACTCTCACAGCCTCTCACTCTCACAGCCTCTCACTCTCTCACAGTCTCTCACTCTCTCACAGTCTCTCACTTTCACACTCTCTCACACAGTATCACACTCTCTCACACAGTCTCTCACACTCTCACAGTCTCTCACACTCTCTCACACTCTCACAGTCTCTCACACAGTCTCTCACACTCTCACAGTCTCTCTCACAGTCTCACACAGTCTCTCTCACAGTCTCACACAGTCACACTCTCACACTCAGTCACACTCAATGACACTCTCACAGTCTCACACTCACACACTCAATCACACTCTCAGTCTCTCACTTTCACACTCTCACTCTCTCAACTCTCACACAGTCTCACACTCTGTGTCTCACACTCTCACACAGTCTCACACTCTCACACAGTCTCTCACACTCTCACAGTCTCTCTCACACTCTCACAGTCTCTCTCACAGTCTCACACTCACAGTCTTATAGTCTCAGTCTCACATTCTCACACAATCTAACACTCTCACAGTCTCTCACAGTCTCACACAGTCACTCGCAGTCACTCGCAGTCACTCGCAGTCACTCGCAGTCTCACACTCACAGTCTCACACTCACAGTCTCACACTCACAGTCTCACACTCACAGTCTCACACTCACAGTCTCACACTCACAGTCTCACACTCACAGTCTCACACTCACAGTCTCACATTCACAGTCTCAGACTCTCACACACTCTCAGTCTCACACTCTCACACAGTCTCACACTCTCACAGTCTCTCACACTCTCACAGTCTCTCTCACAGTCTCACACTCTCTCACACTCTCACACAGTCTCACACAGTCTCACACAGTCTCACACAGTCTCACACTCACAGTCTTGCAGTCTCAGTCTCACATTCTCACACAATCTAACACTCTCACAGTCTCACACAGTCTCACACAGTCACTCGCAGTCTCACACAGTCTCACACAGTCTCACACAGTCTCACACTCACAGTCTCACACTCACAGTCTCACACTCACAGTCTCACACTCACAGTCTCACACTCACAGTCTCACATTCACAGTCTCACATTCACAGTCTCAGACTCTCACACACTCTCAGTCTCACACTCTCACACAGTCTCACACTCTCACAGTCTCTCACACTCTCACAGTCTCTCTCACAGTCTCACACTCTCTCACACTCTCACACAGTCTCACACAGTCTCACACAGTCTCACACAGTCTCACACAGTCTCACACAGTCTCACACAGTCTCACACTCACAGTCTTACAGTCTCAGTCTCACATTCTCACACAATCTAACACTCTCACAGTCTCTCACAGTCTCACACAGTCTCACACTCACAGTCTCACACTCACAGTCTCACATTCACAGTCTCACATTCACAGTCTCACATTCACAGTCTCACATTCACAGTCTCACATTCACAGTCTCACATTCACAGTCTCAGACTCTCACACATTCTCACACACTCTCAGTCTCACACTCTCACACAGTCTCACACTCTCTCACACACTCTCAGTCTCACAGTCTCTCTCACAGTCTCTCTCACAGTCACTCACAGTCTCACACTCACAGTCTCACATTCACAGTCTCACATTCACAGTCTCACATTCACAGTCTCAGACTCTCACACACTCTCAGTCTCACACTCTCACACAGTCTCACACTCTCTCACTCTCACACACTCTCAGTCTCACAGTCTCACACACAGTCTCACACAGTCTCACACAGCCTCACACTCACAGCCTCACACTCACAGCCTCACACTCACAGCCTCACACTCACAGCCTCACACACTCTCTCACAGTCTCACACACTCTCTCACAGTCTCTCTCACTCTCACACAGTCTCTCTCACTCTCACACTCTCACAAACTCTCAGTCTCACATTCTCACACAGTTTCACACTCTCACACAGTCTCACACTCTCACACTCTCACAACCTGTCACTCTCTCACAGTCTCTCACTTTCTCACTCTCACACAGTTTCACACTTTCACACAGTCTCACACTCTCTCACTCTCACACACTCTCAGTCTCACAGTCTCACTCAGTCTCTCAAAGTCTCTCAAAGTCTCTCACAGTCTCACACACAGTCTCACTCACAGCCTCACACTCACAGCCTCACACTCACAGCCTCACACTCACAGCCTCACACTCACAGCCTCACACTCACAGCCTCACACTCACAGCCTCACACTCACAGCCTCACACTCACAGCCTCACACTCACAGCCTCACACTCACAGCCTCACACTCACAGCCTCACACTCACAGCCTCACACTCACAGCCTCACACTCACAGCCTCACACTCACAGCCTCGCAGTCTCACACACTCTCTCACAGACTCTCAGTCTCTCTCACTCTCAGTCTCACACTCTCACAAACTCTCAGTCTCACACTCTCATACAGTTTCACACTCTCACACAGTCTCACACTCTCTCACTCTCACAGCCTGTCACTCTCTCACAGTCTCTCACTCTCTCACTCAGTCTCATACTCTCTCACACAGTCTCACATTCTCTCACACAGTCTCACATTCTCTCACACAGTCTCACATTCTCTCACACAGTCTCACATTCTCTCACACTCTCACAGTCTCTCACACAGTCTCACACTCTCAGTCTCACAGTCTCACACAGTCACTCACAGTCTCACACTCACAGTCTCACACTCACAGTCTCACACTCACAGTCTCACACTCACAGTCTCACACTCACAGTCTCACACTCACAGTCTCACACTCACAGTCACAGTCTCACACACTCTCACACACTCTCACAGTCTCTCTCACTCTCACAGTCTCACACTCTCACAAACTCTCAGTCTCACACTCTCACACAGTTTCACACTCTCACACAGTCTCACACTATCTCACTCTCACAGCCTGTCACTCTCTCACTGTCTCTCACTCTCTCACACAGTCTCATACTCTCACACAGTCTCACAGTCTCTCTCAGTCTCACAGTCTCTCTCAGTCTCACACTCTCACAGTCTCTCACAGTCTCTCACAGTTTCACACAGTTTCACACAGTCTCACACAGTCTCACACAGTCTCACACTCTATCACACTCTATCACACTCTATCACACTCTATCACACTCTATCACACTCAATCACACTCTATCACACTCAATCACACTCAATCACACTCACACTCTATCACACTCTCACAGTCTCACACACTCTCTCACACTCTCTCACACTCTCTCACACTCTCTCACACTCTCAGTCTCACACTCTCTCACACTCTCGCACTCTCTCTCACAGTCTCACACAGTCTCACACTCAATCACACTCAATCACACTCAATCACACTCAATCACACTCAATCACACTCAATCACACTCACACTCAATCACACTCTCACACTCACACACAGTCTCTCACACTCTCACACATTCTCACACTCTCAGTCTCACACTCTCTCACACTCTCACAGTCTCTCACACTCTCTCGCACAGTCTCTCTCACACTCTCTCACAGTCTCACAGACTCTCACAGTCTCTCTCACTTTCAGTCTCACACTCTCACAAACTCTCAGTCTCACACTCTCACACAGTTTCACACTCTCACACAGTCTCACACTCTCTCACTCTCACAGCCTGTCACTCTCTCACAGTCTCTCACTCTCTCACAGTCTCTCATACTCTCTCACACAGTCTCACAGTCTCTCACACTCTGTCTCACACTCTGTCTCACAGACTCTCGCACACTCTCTCGCACAGTCTCTCTCACAATCTCACACAGTCTCACACAGTCTCTCTCACAGTCTCACACTCACAGCCTCACACACTCTCACACACTCTCTCACAGTCTCTCTCACACTCTCTCACACTCTCACAGTCTCTCACACTCTCTCGCACAGTCTCTCTCACACTCTCTCACAGTCTCACACACTCTCTCACAGTCTCACAGTCTCTCTCACACTCTCTCACAGTCTCACACACTCTCTCACAGTCTCACAGACTCTCACAGTCTCTCTCACTTTCAGTCTCACACTCTCACAAACTCTCAGTCTCACACTCTCACACAGTTTCACACTCTCACACAGTCTCACACTCTCTCACTCTCACAGCCTGTCACTCTCTCACAGTCTCTCATACTCTCTCACACAGTCTCACAGTCTCTCACACTCACACAGTCTCACACTCTGTCTCACACTCTGTCTCACAGTCTCTCACAGACTCTCTCACACTCTTTCGCACAGTCTCTCACAATCTCACACAGTCTCACACTCTCTCACTCTCACAGCCTGTCACTCTCTCACAGCCTGTCACTCTCTCACAGTCTCTCATACTCTCTCACACAGTCTCACAATCTCTCACACTCACACTCTGTCTCACACTCTGTCTCACACTCTGTCTCACACTCTGTCTCACACTCTGTCTCACACAGTCTCTCTCACAGTCTCTCTCACAGTCTCACACTCACAGCCTCACAGTCTCACACACTCTCTCACAGTCCCACACACTCTCTCACAGTCTCACACACTCTCTCACTCTCAGTCTCACACTCTCACAAACTCTCAGTCTCACACTCTCACAAACTCTCAGTCTCACACTCTCACACAGTTTCACACTCTCACACAGTCTCACACTCTCTCACTCTCACAGCCTGTCACTCTCTCACAGTCTCTCACTCTCTCACACTCTCTCACACAGTCTCACAGTCTCTCTCACAGTCTCTCTCACAGTCTCTCTCACAGTCTCTCTCACAGTCTCTCTCACAGTCTCTCTCACAGTCTCTCTCACAGTCTCTCTCACAGTC
This sequence comes from Rhinophrynus dorsalis, assembly GCA_037306005.1. NCBI lineage: Eukaryota > Metazoa > Chordata > Amphibia > Anura > Rhinophrynidae > Rhinophrynus > Rhinophrynus dorsalis. The sequence continues at coordinate 192,839,610 of CM074720.1, read as the reverse complement.
TCTCACAGTCAGTCACACTCTCACACTCAATCACACTCTCATAGTCTCACTCTCACACTCTCACATAGTCTCTCACACTCTCTCACAGTCTCTCACAGTCTCTCACAGTCTCTCACAGTCTCTCTCACAGTCTCACACTCTCTCACTCACAGTCTTACAGTCTCAGTCTCACATTCTCACACAATCTAACACTCTCACACAGTCTCACACGATCTCACAGTCACTCACAGTCTCACACTCACAGTCTCACACTCTCACAGTCTCTCACACTATCACAGTCTCTCACACTATCACAGTCTCTCTCACTCTCACACACTCACAGTCTCACACTCTCACACAGTCTCACACAGTCTCACACTCTCTCACACTCTCTCACACTCTCTCACACTCTCTCACACTCTCTCACACTCTCTCACACTCTCTCACACTCTCTCACACTCTCTCACACTCTCTCACACTCTCTCACACTCTCTCACACTCTCTCACACTCTCTCACACTCTCTCACACTCACACTCTCATACAGTGTCACACTCTCACACAGTCTCACACAGTCTCACACTCACAGTCTCACACTCACAGTCTCACACTCACAGTCTCACACTCACAGTCTCACACAGTCTCTCACACTCTCACAGTCTCTCTCAGTCTCACACTCTCTCACACTCTCAGTCTCACACTCTCTCACACTCTCAGTCTCACACTCTCACAGTCTCTCACAGTCTCTCGCACAGTCTCTGTCACAGTCTCACACAGTCTCTCACAGTCTCTCACAGTCACACACAGTCACACACAGTCACACACAGTCACACACAGTCACACACAGTCACACTCTCACACTCTCACACTCTTTCACACTCACAGTCTCACACTCACACACTCTCTCACACTCTCACACAGTCTCTCACATTCTCACACAGTCTCTCACACTCTCACACTCTCACAGTCTCTCACACTCTCTCGCACAGTCTCTCACACACTCTCTCACAGTCTCACAGTCTCTCTCAATTTCAGTCTCACACTCTCACAAACTCTCAGTCTCACACTCTCACACAGTCTCACACTCTCTCACTCTCACAGCCTGTCACTCTCTCACGGTCTCTCATACTCTCACACAGTCTCTCATACTCTCACACAGTCTCTCATACTCTCACACAGTCTCTCATACTCTCACACAGTCTCTCATACTCTCACACAGTCTCTCATACTCTCACACAGTCTCTCATACTCTCACACAGTCTCTCATACTCTCACACAGTCTCACACTCTCAGTCTCACACTCTCCCACACTCTCACAGTCTCTCACACTCTCTCGCACAGTCTCTCTCACACTCTCTCACACTCTCTCTCACACTCTCTCACAGTCTCTCACAGTCTCTCACAGTCTCTCACAGTCTCTCACAGTCTCTCACAGTCTCAGTCTCACACTCTCACAAACTCTCAGTCTCACACTCTCACACAGTTTCACACTCTCACACAGTCTCACACTCTCTCACTCTCACAGCCTGTCACTCTCTCACAGTCTCTCACTCTCTCACACTCTCTCATACTCTCTCACACAGTCTCACAGTCTCTCACACTCTCACTCTCACACTCTCTCGCACAGTCTCTCACACACTCTCTCACAGTCTCACAGTCTCTCTCACTTTCAGTCTCACACTCTCACAAACTCTCAGTCTCACACTCTCACACAGTCTCACACTCTCACACAGTCTCACACTCTCACACAGTCTCACACTCTCTCACTCTCACAGCCTGTCACTCTCTCACGGTCTCTCATACTCTCACACAGTCTCTCATACTCTCACACAGTCTCTCATACTCTCACACAGTCTCACACTCTCAGTCTCACACTCTCCCACACTCTCACAGTCTCTCACACTCTCTCGCACAGTCTCTCTCACACTCTCTCACACTCTCTCACAGTCTCTCACAGTCTCTCACACTCTCAGTCTCACACTCTCACAAACTCTCAGTCTCACACTCTCACACAGTTTCACACTCTCACACAGTCTCACACTCTCTCACTCTCACAGCCTGTCACTCTCTCACAGTCTCTCACTCTCTCACACTCTCTCATACTCTCTCACACAGTCTCACAGTCTCTCACACTCTCAATCTCACACTCTCACAGTCTCTCACAGTCTCACTCACAGTCTCACACTCACAGTCTCACACTCACAGTCTCACACTCACAGTCTCACACTCACAGTCTCACACTCACAGTCTCACACACTCTCACAGTCTCTCTCACTCTCAGTCTCACACTCTCACAAACTCTCAGTCTCACACTCTCACACAGTTTCACACTCTCACAGTCTCACACTCTCTCACTCTCACAGCCTGTCACTCTCTCACAGCCTGTCACTCTCTCACAGTCTCTCACACAGTCTCACACTCTCTCACACAGTCTCATACTCTCTCACACAGTCTCTCACGCTCTCACACAGTCTCTCACAGTCTCACACTCACAGTCTCACACTCACAGTCTCACACTCACAGTCTCACACTCACAGTCTCACACTCACAGTCTCACACTCACAGTCTCACACACTCTCACAGTCTCTCTCACTCTCAGTCTCACACTCTCACAAACTCTCAGTCTCACACTCTCACACAGTTTCACACTCTCACAGTCTCACACTCTCTCACTCTCACAGCCTGTCACTCTCTCACAGTCTCTCACTCTCTCACACTCTCTCACACAGTCTCATACTCTCTCACACAGTCTCTCACGCTCTCACACAGTCTCTCACAGTCTCACACTCTCAGTCTCACACTCTCTCACAGTCTCTCTCACATTCTCTCACACAGTCTCTCACACAGTCTCTCACACAGTCTCTCACACAGTCTCTCACACAGTCTCTCACAGTCTCTCACAGTCTCTCACAGTCTCTCACAGTCTCTCACAGTCACACTCTCACACTCAATCACACTCAATCACACTCTCATAGTCTCTCACTCTCACACTCTCTCACACTCTCACATAGTCTCTCACACTCTCACACAGTCTCACACTCTCTCACAGTCTCTCACACTCTCTCAGTCTCTCTCACAGTCTCACACTCACAGTCTTACAGTCTCAGTCTCACATTCTCACACAATCTAACACTCTCACACAGTCTCACACGCTCTCTCAGTCTCTCACAGTCACTCACAGTCACTCACAGTCTCACACTCACAGTCTCACATTCACAGTCTCACATTCACAGTCTCACACTCACAGTCTCACATTCACAGTCTCACATTCACAGTCTCACATTCACAGTCTCACATTCTCACATACTCTCCCAGTCTCTCACACTCTCACAGTCTCACAGTCTCTCACACTATCACAGTCTCTCACACTATCACAGTCTCTCACACTATCACAGTCTCTCTCAGTCTCACACACTCTCAGTCTCACACAGTCTCAGTCTCACACAGTCTCACATTCTCACACAGTCTCACATTCTCACACAGTCTCACATTCTCACACAGTCTCAGACTCTCTCAGTCTCACACTCTCACACAGTCTCACACAGTCTCACACAGTCTCACACAGTCTCACACAGTCTCACACAGTCTCACACAGTCTCACACAGTCTCACACAGTCTCACACACTCTCACACACTCTCACAGTCTCACACACTCTCACAGTCTCTCACACTCTCACAGTCTCTCACACTCTCACAGTCTCTCACACTCTTACAGTCTCTCACACTCTTACAGTCTCACACTCACAGTCTCAACTCTCACAGTCTCAACTCTCACAGTCTCTCACTCTCACAGTCTCTCACAGTCTCTCACACAGTCTCACACTCACAGTCTCACACACTCTGTCTCACACAGTCTCACATTCTCACACAGTCTCACACTCTCTCACACTCTCAGTCTCACACTCTCACACAGTGTCACACTCTCACACAGTCTCTCACAGTCTCACACTCACAGTCTCACACTCACAGTCTCACACTCACAGTCTCACACTCACAGTCTCACACTCACAGTCTCACACTCACAGTCTCACACTCACAGTCTCACACTCACAGTCTCACACTCTCACACAGTTTCATACTCTCACACAGTCTCACACTCTCACACAGCCTCACACTCTCTCACAGTCTCACACTCTCTCACAGTCTCTCACAGTCTCACACTCACAGTCTTACAGTCTCAGTCTCACATTCTCACACAATCTAACACTCTCACAGTCTCTCACAGTCTCACACAGTCTCACACTCACAGTCTCACACTCACAGTCTCACATTCACAGTCTCACATTCACAGTCTCACATTCACAGTCTCAGACTCTCACACATTCTCACACACTCTCAGTCTCACACTCTCACACAGTCTCACACTCTCTCACACACTCTCAGTCTCACAGTCTCACTCAGTCTCTCACAGTCTCTCTCACAGTCACTCACAGTCTCACACTCACAGTCTCACATTCACAGTCTCACATTCACAGTCTCACATTCACAGTCTCAGACTCTCACACACTCCCAGTCTCACACTCTCACACAGTCTCACACTCTCTCACTCTCACACACTCTCAGTCTCACAGTGTCACACACAGTCTCACACAGTCTCACACAGTCTCTCACAGCCTCACACTCACAGCCTCACACTCACAGCCTCACACTCACAGCCTCACACTCACAGCCTCACACTCACAGCCTCACACACTCTCTCACAGTCTCACACACTCTCACACTCTCACAAACTCTCAGTTTCACACTCTCACACAGTTTCACACTCTCACACAGTCTCACACTCTCTCACTCTCACAGCCTGTCACTCTCTCACAGTCTCTCATACTCTCTCACACAGTCTCACAGTCTCTCACACTCACACAGTCTCACACTCTGTCTCACAGTCTCTCACACTCTTTCGCACAGTCTCTCACAATCTCACACAGTCTCACACTCTCTCACTCTCACAGCCTGTCACTCTCTCACAGCCTGTCACTCTCTCACAGTCTCTCATACTCTCTCACACAGTCTCTCATACTCTCTCACACAGTCTCTCATACTCTCTCACACAGTCTCACAATCTCTCACACTCTGTCTCACACTCTGTCTCACACTCTGTCTCACACTCTGTCTCACACTCTGTCTCACAATCTCACACTCTGTCTCACACAGTCTCTCTCACAGTCTCTCACTCACAGCCTCACAGTCTCACACACTCTCTCACAGTCTCACACACTCTCTCACAGTCTCTCACAGTCTCTCACAGTCTCTCACAGTCTCTCACAGTCTCACACAGTCTCACACAGTCTCACACAGTCTCACACAGTCTCACACAGTCTCACACTCACAGTCTCACACTCACAGTCTCACACTCACAGTCTCACACTCACAGTCTCACACTCACAGTCTCACACTCACAGTCTCACACTCACAGTCTCACACTCACAGTCTCACACTCACAGTCTCACACTCACAGTCTCACACTCTCACACACTCTCAGTCTCACACACTCTCAGTCTCACACACTCTCAGTCTCACACACTCTCAGTCTCACACACTCTCAGTCTCACACACTCTCAGTCTCACACTCTCACACAGTCTCACACAGCCTCACACTCTCTCACAGTCTCACACAGTCTCACACTCTCACACACAGTCTCACTCAGTCACAGTCTCTCACACTCTTACAGTCTCTCACACTCTCACAGTCTCTCACACTCTCACAGTCTCTCACACTCTCACAGTCTCTCACACTCTCACAGTCTCTCACACTCTCACAGTCTCTCACACTCTCACACTCTTACAGTCTCATACTCTCACAGTCTCACACTCTCACAGTCTCACAGTCTCACACTCTCACAGTCTCACACTCTCACACTCTCACAGTCTCACACTCTCACAGTCTCACAGTCTCACACTCTCACACAGTCTCACACTCTCACACAGTCTCACACTCTCACAAAGTCTCACACTCTCACAGTCTCACACTCTCAGTCTCACAGTCTCTCGCAGTCTCTCTCACACACTCACAGTCTCACACAGTCTCACAGTCTCACACTCAATCACACTCACACACAATCACACATACACTCCATCACACTCTCACACACTCTCACGCACTCACACACACACTCTCACTCTCGCAGTCACTCTCTCACACTCACACTCTCAGTCTCACATTCTCACACTCTCACACAGTCTCACAGTCTCTCTCACTCTCTCACAGTCTCACACTCAATCACACTCACACACTCAATCACACTCTCACAGTCTCACTCTCTCACACTCGCTCTCTCACACGCACTTTTTCACACTCTCACTCTCACACAGTCTCACTCTCACACTCAATTACACTCTCACACTCACAGTCTCACACTCAATCACTCAATCACACTCTCACAGTCTCACGCTCTCAGTCTCACACTCAATCACACTCTCACATTTACAGTCTCACAGTCACACTCAATCACAGTCTCACAATCACACACTCAGTCACACTCTCGCCCTCTCTCACTCTCGCCCTCTCTCACTCTCACCCTCTCTCACTCTCACCCTCTCACTCAATCACACACACTCACTAACACACTCATGCAATCACTCAGACACAATCACACCCCGGGAGCCAGCACTATCCACCTTCCACCGTAGTCTCACTCTCACTCACACCCCTGGAGCCAGCACGATCCACCTTCCACCATAGTATGTGCAATTACCACATGCATTTCAACTACATGAAGGAATGCCACTCACTCACATCCCGGGAGCCAGCACGATCCACTTTCCACCATAGTATGTGCAATTACCCATGCATTTCAACTATATGAATGAATGCTACAGTTGAGGCATAAGTACAAACATAAACTCATTACAATGACACATAAGTCACCCCCTTATGACTCACTTCTGTGTGTGTGTGTCTCTGTGTGTGCCTGTGTGTTTCTCACTCTGTGTGTTGCATGTCTGTATCACACTCTATGTGTCTGCATGTATGTGTGTATGACTGTCGCTCTTTAAGCATCTCAGTGCATGCGTGTGCATTTGCATGTGTGTCTCTGTGTTTGTCTTGCATTTGTGTGTGTGCATTAATTTCCTATATATCCTGACGGGCAACGCCGTTCCACATTGCTAGTATATATATATATATATATATATATATATATATATATATATATATATATTTTTTTTTTTTAATTATTATCTTTTTTTTTTTTTTTTTGCTACAATGCAGTTTTATAAGGAGGGATTTTAATCTTGGTAGAAGCCATAGGGATATACCAAAGCTTTCCCTACCAGGATTCCAGGAAGTGGAGAAAAACTCTGCAAATAAAACCAGTCTCAACACAGAAAAACAGAGAAAACTAAGAACCTCAGGTATCTATGGTCATCATCATCAAGCAAAACTAAGCAACAGGAGAAAAGTTACTAGAGATGTATCCCAAAACTGGCCTCAGCCAAGACCAGGACATTGACTCTGTCATATTTAGTAAACCTGTGAAATGATGACTACATCTATGCCTTGCACAACTCCTCAACAGTGGCCTGACATGTCTGAAATCTGGACACTAATAGAACTAAAACTATGACCCTTCTGGAGAAAAGCCAAGACCAATAGAAGACAAAAAGTACACGGTTGTGAATCATGGTCTTCACACGACTTGAAGCAAAAGTACCACACCCTGTGATATGGTGAAACCTGCAAACGTGCATTTAACATGGGTCAGAGAAACCTTTTCTCCTGAGGATATCAGCTTCAACCGCCAAGCTGTCAAAGTTAGTCTCTGCACATCTGTATGACCCAGAGGACCCTGAGGCAAGAGGTCAAAAAGTAGAGGAAAATGCCATGGCTCAGTTACTAAAAGATTAATCATATTTGAAAAACATGCTTAACACCCTGGAAATCAGCAGGAAAGGAGAAAACATATATGCCAGAGGGACATGCCACATAACATCCGTCTCATCTATTGCGGGGACAGCAGCTCCCGGCACCTAGATCAAAACTGAGGAACCTTGTGGCTCATCTGAGACTTTGACAGGTCCATAATCAGCAAACCCCATTTCTGAACTATGGAGTAAAAAAACTGACTGCTTCAGTTGTTATTTCCCAGGGTGCAGGCACTGATGGATGAAGTAGTCTGCCACAATGCTGTCTGCCCTTAGAATATCTGCTCAAATGATAATCAGAAATATCAGACCATGCAACTGCGCTTCTGGTCCCTCCTTGATGGTTGACATAATCCACCACCACTGCACTGTCAAACTGGATCTGAACCAGAAGGCCACAAAGCAGCTGAGACCAATGCTTAAGGGCAACACAAATCACCTGAAGCTCCAGCACACTGAACAAAAGAATACCCTTGAGGTCAGAACACAGACCGCATGCCATCTGAAAACCAAAAGCATCTCTCCAACTCGACAGGCTGGATTCAGGTGTCACTATGGATAAGTCCATTACAACAAACAGGCAATCCAAGGCCAGGTTTTTTTTCTAAAACCACCAGCATAAATCAACCCTAATCCCGGCCAAGAGGGTGCAGACGCAGTACAGATGGCATTGTTGCCTGGACTAATTCCCGATGATATGTAGCTGAAGGGTTTGGGTCTAGAACTGGGTAAATAGAACTGCGTCCAGAACCAAGACAAGCTACCCCCAACACCATCATGAAGTTCAAACTGTCATCAATAGGTTAGTCAAAGCCAGATGTACTTGCTGGGACAATGTCTGAACCTTGCCTGCTGGCAGGAAGACCCATCCCTGAAGAATGCTGAATCTCATAATCAGAAAAATCAGAGACTGGAACAGTCATAGAAGACCTTTAAAAGTTATCACCTATCCGTTTGTTCCAGAATACACACATGTCTGGAGATGGAGCTGTTTGTGAAGATGTTTGTGAAAACCAGTGGAACAGATGCCATACAAAAGGAAGGGCAGTGAACTGAATATGGTGATCCTGAAAAATGAATCGCTGGTGCCGCATAGGCAAGTGAAGGTATCTGTATATCATGTCCAGAGAAGCCAAAAACTCCCCCGGACTCAGAGGCTTTGAAGGGGCACAATGATGCCATCTTGAACCTTGGAACAAAACAATTGAGATGCTTCAGGTCCAAAAAGCTGGACTACAGCCACTGTATGTTTTGGGAATCCCAAAACATAGTACAGAATAGTACAGAACCCCATTAACCATCTAATTATCATGGATGTGCCAGGACGTCACAACTTTTGGTCCTTTAAGGACCAGTGGCAGTCCTGGCATGCCATGAGTTGAATGTACCTGAAGGAGTGCTAAGATCATGCTGAAAGGCTGAAACTGACTGCTCTAAGACTGCAGCAGTCAGTTTCAGCCTCTCTCCCAGTGAGCCAGTACAAGTGATCACTCACGTGCTCAAAGAATAAAACGGCTCTGGTACTCGCATGTAAAAATCCCACATCCTCAAGGGGTTAACCTTTCCTGAGAGGGTACCATCATCATGGCTTAAACTGCCTCCCAGAACTGAAGAGACCTCACAAGATTATGAGGAACACTTGACTGTCAGAGAGTATGCTCTTTGCTGGAGGGAAATGGTTAAAGAGACTGTTTAGTAACCATTTTGTCTGTGTATATATGAGGCTATATCTTTAAGTGTTTTGTGAAAAGGGATTTTTAGAGTTTCTTAAACATCCTCGAAACCAGGTTCTCTCTCTTGAAGAAGGCCTATCTAGTCTTGAACAGGAATAATATCTAACTGAACCTTTTTTTTGGAGTAGGGAGGTTAGTTTCGAGGCATTCTTGAGAGAGGATGTCTTTCAAAATTTATACCAGTCATTTTAATTAGGGTCTTCATTATATTTAAGTTAGGATCCTTCCTGACTTTTCCTGGTTAATATTTACTAAGCTATATTACCTCACAAGCTAATTCTCTAAGGGGTGAACTATGGGAGAAGAATGGGTATACCTTTCTGCCAAGGGGGGTTTAGGTCATATAAGCAGTGTACAGGGGGAAATCGGGGCTTTGGTTTGCGGAATTACCCAGTTCCTGAAGCCAGCAGAACCGTGCCATCCCAAAGACCACACCCTGTTATATAGGATTGGTAAAGTATAATTTAAGTTATTTCCATATCACTGTATACACTGCCAGAATTATTATAACCCAGCATATTCTGGGGTAAATTTTATTCTAACACTTCCTAGTGGCTCTGGCCAGCCTACTGAGAATTATTATACAGTAGCCATTTGGCTGTAAAGTTAGAATAATCTTTGGCTGTTATACAGTCCAATCACAGTAGTAATAGGGTGAGATCGGATTTATAGCAAATTTAGATCATTGGGAGTTACAGTTTAGCTAGTAGTGCTAATACCTGCAGAGCCAATTGTTTATTATATGTGTGAAACTTTGCCTGCAAATGCTGTGCAATGTGTTTGAGTCGTACAGAAGGCGGGTGCAAATAATCCACAAATATATTGTTCTGAGATGGCTCCACTGATCTGGTGTTCTAAAATAACACTTGGATTGCTGTCTAGAAAATTTTCCATCTGGTTCTCTTGCCTGTGGTTCTGGTTCTTCATGGCTGGTTCGGTTTAAAATTTGTATTGTCTGCATGTGGTATCAAGGAGTGGATTTGATCTGTTGGAATAGTCACAAATCCTGACAGAATAAAACTTTGGATTGAGTAATTGACTGATTCTTACTGTCCATAGTTCTATTAACCCCTGCTGCTGAGTGGTGTGCAGACATAGTTTTATCACTGCTGAGTGGTGTGCAGACATAGTTTTATCATTTTTATATATACTTACACACACACACACACACACTGCTATTATACAGGTAGGTATACATATTGAAAACAGCCGCTAAACAGTAAATTTTAAATTTAGCAGATCTGGGGACTTTATGTCTTTCAGATAGATTATTTCTTGCAATATTGTGCATTGTGGCTGTCATCAACTCAAATGGCGATACTTTTAGATCCTAAGAGGTCTTGAAAGATTGAGAGGTCAGATGACTAATCCATTTGCTGTGAAAATCCAGACCAAGACCATGATGTGGATCATCCTTCCTTTGTGACAGTAGTTCCGGTCAAAGCCAATTGTGATTCCAAGGCTGTTGTCACAAATTATTGGACGAGAGATGCCGGGATTCATCCTCACAGAGATAAATATCCTAGAGGATTTTTGTCCGCATGGATGCAAAGATCGTCATTATGAAGAAACTGATATTTCTCACATCCAGTCTTTAAAGGCTGGAAGCCTATGTTGTGCATGTCACGTTTTTTCCAAGCCATGATTAAGGAGAGCCTTGAGTAGGCCAAGCAGCTGATCATATCAGATATTATTTCTCTTATTCATCAACCAACTTGGTTTATAGATTCCGAATGGAAGCTATTGTCTTATTGTTTATAAGAACAATAAACACTTCCTCTTCTAGAATCGAGTTTATGCTGCAATCCAGGTGATGAAATGGAGTGAACAGTTACTACTCCAGGAATAATCCCAATCACGGGTATAAGGATGTAATAGACACTCTCTTTCAGTTTTAGCGATAACATTTTAGAACTTTCTCCAAGTTTATAATATTATGCAAAAAAGGAGGATTTTGTCAGAGAGTCTGCTCTTTGCTGGAAAGAAATGGTTAAAGAGACTGTTCAGTAACCATTTTGTCTGTGTATATATGAGGCTTTAAGCGTTTTGTAGAAAGGGATTGTTTTTTAGACCTTCTTATAAGTAAACATCCTTGAAACCAGGTTATCTCTCTTGAAGGAGGCCTCTCTATCCTTGAACAGGAATGATCTCTAACTGAACCTGTGTTTTGGCATAGGGAGTATAGTTTCAGGCATTATTGAAAGAGGATGTTATTTTGAAACGTATACCATTAATTTTAATTGGGGTTCTCATTATATTTGATTGACAAGTTAGGATCTTTCCTGACTTTTCCTGGTAGTAGGCCGCCACCTAATGACATGGCATATTATTTTTTCAAATAATATTTACTAAGCTATATTACCTCACATGCTAATTCTCTAAGGGGTGACCTATGGGAGAAGAACGGGTGTACCTTTCTGTTAAGGGGGGTTTAGGTGATATAAGCAGTGTACTGGGGGAAATAGGGGCTTTGGTTTGCCGAATTTCCCAGTTCCTAAAGCGAACACAACTTGTTATTTACATAACGCTGTATACACTTACAAAATCATTATAATCCAGTATATTCTGGAGTAATTTTATTCTAATACTCCCTAGTGGATCTGGCCAATGTACTGAGAATTATTGTATAGTAGCCATTTGGCTGTAACATTAGAATAATATTTGGAGGTCATACAGTCCAATCACAGAAGGTTGAGATCAGATTGGTAGCAAGTGTAGATTATTGGGAGTTACAGTTTAGCTAGTAGTACTAACACCTGTATAGCCAACTGTTTATTGCAGGGCTCAATATTTCCACTTTCCTCCTCGCATTTGGCGAGGAAACACTGAGTGAGGGAAATTGAAGCTCTATACGCAGGGCCGGGGTATGCTTTTAAAATACCATATTTGAAATATCCCAAGTGTGTCAGTGACCAGCCCCAAATGGATATTGTGCTGGCTGGCACTGTAAGAAGCCGTTTGTTTTGCCTATCTTTTACTCTGCATAGGGGATTGGATGGCAGCCTCATATTACATTCTGAGATCCTCAAGAAATTGTGTCCGGCCTCCTCCTGTAATTGGCAGCTAGCTTACTCTGCCTTGGATGCAACATGAGAAGAAAAGACCACTGCATGATTTTGCCGTGCTCTTGCATGGCATACCTGCAGAACTCTGCATCTCTAAATAAAGCCCCATATGAAGATTTTAGGTAAGCTTACCACGTTTGCTCCCAGTTTATGTACTTTTGAAAATTGAAGCAGCAGTTCACACATAAGAACTGTGTCTTTAAATTGTGTTCGCTGCCTGCTCAGAAGTGCACAAGATTTAATGACTGAGCTCTTATGTGTATGCTGACATAAATTATGACTTAGTCTTGCATGATTGGGCAGCTGTTAACACATTAATCTCTGCATTTTAGAATTCAGTTAACAGCTACAGTAGGTGTTAACTGAATCCTAAAATGCAGAGATTAATGTTTTAACTGCTTGCCGATCATGCAGGACTAAGTCATAATTTATGTCAGTACACACATAAGAGCTCCAACATTAAATCTTGTGCACGTCTGAGTAGACAGGGATCACGATTTAAATATGCAGTTCCTTTGTGTGCACTGATTTAAGTTATGACCTAGATGGGGCATTTAACATGTTAAGCTCTACAACTGATGTTTCAGTGAGCAACTACAGTACTGCTTCTCAATGTGTCAGTAATGGGACTGAAGTCTTGAGGAAGCAAATTTGTATAATTATGTGAGCTAGGCAACGTGGTGCAATGACAGGGCTGTAACTACACTACAAATAAAGTGGGTAGTAAGGGTGTGAGATGAGGATTTTCCTCATCTTTCTATTTTAATCCATATATTATATCCCCTCTTCCTTACTCACCAGCCTAATAACATGCCATTTCTTTCTAGTTACTTCCCTCTCTGCTTCTTGCCATTCATCCCATCCTGCTCTCCTTCCTTCCCTTCCAGAATCCCATCCTCTCACATTCACACCTTGTGTCCCTTTGGTACAGCTCTGTACCTTCATTTGCCACACCGAGTCACCCAGGTACAATCCTGCAACTGCCTGCATTCATCTTTGGTCCTCTTTACTGTAATTCTCCAATCTTGTCATCCTCCACATTCTTGTAGAGAGAGATTGTAACAGACTATACTTAACAAATGTTCAACCTATGGTCTATTTAAACAGGGCTCCCTTTTTTTAGTAATTGAAAAAAAAACAGCTCTGAAATGGCCAGATGTCTTGGCCCGACATATCAGAATGTTTATTAACCCTTTAAGTACCATAAAGTATCCATCGCATTGCTGGAATGCGCTGGATACCTCTCTTGTACTCAAAGGGTGAAAATATACATATAAAATAGAATGCCAACAGACAGTGTAGCTCAGGATGTGTGGGATAAGTAACAGAAAAGGGGCAGATCCAGTACAGCGTATATCAGAGTGAGGTTAATGAATACCCTTTGACTGCCAGAGAGGTATCCAGTGCATTACTGCAATGCGCTAGATACATCTCTGGCATTCAAACGGTTAATAGACATTCTATCTGATATATGTGGTTGAGTTGGGCCAAGACATCTGGTCATTTCAGGGCTGGTTTCTTGCAGATACTGGCTATGGTTAACCAGTACCTCTTGGGATGTTTATTGGATCAATGTGCTGCAGGGAGCTGTTGGGAGGTGCATAGGAGTGATGTTCTGCAGGGAACTGACAAGTGTATGGGTACGCTACAGTCACCAGGCAGGAGTTTTGGGATGCGATTTCCCTGCCTCCTATCTGCAGTAAGATCCACCCACCCATTGATACGTTGTGGGCTTAGGAGTTTTCCAAGACTGGAAGTAGCAAATCACATGTTACTAGGTATGCAGAGGTTTTACCTTGGTGTGGGAAGCCTGAGGCTTCCAGCTGTCTATGTGCTGGGAGGTAATAGGAGCAGTGATGGGGTGAAGCTGGCGACATTTTGAAACAGTGAAATAATCCACAAATGTGTTGTTCTGAGATGGTCATTGTGCTCCATTGATCTGGTGTTCTAAATTAACAATTGCATTGCTGTCTGGAAAATTTTTTTGTGGTTCTCTTGTTTGTGGTTCTGGTACTTTATGGCTGGTTCTGTTTAAAATTTGCATTGACTGCGTGTGGTATCAAGGTGTGGATTTCATCTGTTGGAATAGTCATATTTATGAAAATCCTGACAGAACAAAACTTTGGATTGAGTAATTGGCTGGTCCACACTGTCCATAGATAGCAATTAACTATCCCTAGTTAGCTATTAACCCCTGCTGCTGAGTGGTGTGCAGATATGGTTTTGTCATTATAATCTTTATGAGTTTCTATGGCAAAATTTAATTTTAATTGCTTAAGATCATAATGTGGTAATGCAAATTGTTACTGGGAAATGTATTTCATTATTCTGTGGTTCGTCTAGAGGCATGCATATTGAAAACAGTAGGTCTGGGGACCTTATGTCTTTCGGATAGATAGTTATTTCTTACAATATTGTGCATTGTGGTTATCAAAGGGTTGTCTCTTGACCTGTGGCACTATTGAGCACAACTCACGTGACAAGTTGCCTGCTACTTAATTACCTTAGTGCATATAGGATGGATAGGTGTTGTTTCATTGCCACCTGCTGTGCTGTCTATAATTGTAAGGAACAATTAACCCTTGTTATGCTGTCTTCAAATATTGCTAGC